>JAIEZT010000019.1:6978438-7330071 GCA_019594935.1 Periophthalmus modestus | reverse complement strand
CAAACGCCATAGACACACAGGTTTTGTAAAAAAGGAAAAAAAAAAGTTTTGGGGAAAAAACGTTTTTGTTTGTTTTTTTTTGCTGCTAAGGAGTTTTGCTTTTTTCAATGTGAGGAGTCCCCCTGAGCCCCACCCTAAACACACCCACCCTGAGAGCCCACCCGTAGAAGCCCACCCTGAGGACCCCAATTGAGGACCCTACCCTGGGAGCCACACCTGAACCCCAACCTGACTAACCCACCCTGAGAAGCCCACCCTGAGGAACCCACTCTCAGTAAGCCCACACTGAGGACCTGTACCTGCTGCAGAGTGAAGACACCGGTGCAGATGGTATTTGAGAAGATGAGCTCCCACAGCTCATGATGGAGGTCTGGGTCTCCTGCAGCGTCTGGTCCCCTGGGAACAAAGTCACTTTCATTAAAACACAATTAAACATCAGCTGTGCGTTTGATCACATGGGACTAAATAAAAGGTGGTAAATGATGCAGATCGCCAATGGGTCTCATGTTGTAGCAGGCACTGACCTGTAGCCTCCTGGCTGTAGGCGGTAGCATAGCAGGTCATTCCGGGGGTGAAGGTGCGGCCGTCGTCCAGGCAGATGGGCTGGATGTTGTTGGACAGAGAGGGTTTGGAGGCCAGGTGCAGCACAGCCACGTTTGAACCACTGACGTTACTCACACTGATGTTAGAGACGCTCACACGCACAGACTGCCCCAGCACCACGCTCCACCGTGACGCATCCACGGGCCTGCACACAGTGGGATATGTCACACACAGCGTACTACACCATCCTACCACTGGAGGTGCCCTGACCTGGAAAAGCAGCTGGCATCGCTCAGCACAGCTTCCTCTGACACCAGTGTCCCTCCACAGACGAACCTGATTCATCTGGACACTGGTCATCCAGGGCCACTGTCCCCCAGACACGGTGGTCCCCCCAGAGGCGCGGCTGTTCAGAGGGGCCTGGCCACAGACCACCTCTGTGAGGAGCACACACATATCAGCAGGTCAGCCTCATGTGCATCACTGTATAATAAGGTTTTATTATAGTGGTCAGAGCACCATGAGAGGTGTGGTCAGAGCGCTTACGTGGAGCAGTGGTGATAGGAGCATTGGTGGTAGAGCATTGGTGGTAGGCGCAGTGGTGGTAGGTGCAGTGGTGGTAGGAGCACTGGTGGAAGGAGCAGTGGTGGTAGGCGCAGTGATGGTAGGAGCAGTGGTGGTAGGCGCAGTGGTGGTAGGAGCAATGGTGGTAGGTGCAGTGGTGGTAGGAGCAGTGGTGGTAGGAGCAGTGGTGGTTGGTGCAGTGGTGGTAGGAGCAGTGGTGGTAGGTGCAGTGGTAGTAGGGTCTAGTGGTGGTAGGAGCAGTGGTGGTAGGTTGCAGTGGTGGTAGGTGCAGTGGTGGTAGGTGCAGAGGTGGTAGGAGCAGTGGTGGTAGGTGCAGTGGTCGTAGGAGCAGTGGTGGTAGTGCAGTGGTGGGTAGGTCCAGTGGTGGTAGGAGCAGTGGTGGTAGATGCAGTCGTGGTAGGTCTGCAGTGGTGGTAGGGAGCAGTGGTGGTAGGAGCAGTGGGTGGTTGGTGCAGTGGTAGGAGCAGGGTGGTAGGTGCAGTGGTGGTAGGAGCAGTGGTGGTAGGTGCAGTGGTGGTAGGTGCAGTGGTGGTAGGTCCAGTGGTGGTAGGAGCAGTGGTGGTAGCTGCAGTCGTGGTAGGTGCAGTGGTGGTAGGAGCAGTGGTGGTAGGTGCAGTGGTGGTAGAAGCAGTGGTGGTAGGTCCAGTGTGTGGTAGGAGCAGTGGTGGTAGGTCTAGTGGTGGTAGGCGCAGTGGTGGTGGTAGGTAGTGGTGGTAGGTGCAGTGGTGGTAGGTCTAGTGGTGGTAGGAGCAGTGGTGGTAGGTCTAGTGGTGGTAGGTGCAGTGGTGGTAGGAGCAGTGGTGGTAGGTGCAGTGTGGGTAGGAGCAGTGGTGGTAGGTGCAGTGGTGGTAGGTCTAGTGGTGGTAGGTGCAGTGGTGGTAGGAGCAGTGGGTGGTAGGAGCAGTAGGTGGTAGGTAGGTGCAGTGGTGGTAGGAGTGGTGGTAGGAGCAGTGGTGGTAGGTGCAGTGGTGGTAGGTCTAGTGGTGGTAGGTGCAGTGGTGGTAGGAGCAGTGGGGGTAGGTCTAGTGGTGGTAGGTGCAGTGTGGTGGTAGGAGCAGTGGTGGTAGCTGCAGTGGTGGTAGCTGCAGTGGTGGTAGGTGCAGTGGTGGTAGGAGCAGTGGGGTAGGAGCAGTTGTGGTAGGTGCAGTCGTGACAGGGGCCAGACCGGAGCAGGATACGCTGAGGTCACTGTCGGTCCCAGAGGAGGTGATGCTGATGAAGCCGGGCTGGTTCTCTGTGATATGACTCTTGATCCAGGTCTGATAACGGGACACTCGGGCGTAGACTCCAGGTTTACCAGCCACAGCACAGCCCTCTCCAAAGCTCACCACGCCGGCCTGGATCCAACGGCGGCTGCTCTGTTTCCTCACCAGAGGACCCCCAGAATCTTCCTGCACGAACCACACAACACATTTGCTTTCACACACACCAAGCGTCCAGTGTTGGTACGGTTCTATTTAATGTTGTTGTAAAACAATCAGAGTTAGTGGATGTGGGTGCAGCTGGGGACCATGTTCTGAGTGAGGACACCTAAAGGCAAAGGTGTCCTGGATGTTGGGGTTTCATGCTTTTTGAGCTGATCCTAACCTTAACTATAGTGACTACTTGCCTAATCTAAACCTGAATATATTTTAATCTTTGCTAAAGGTTCATTCTGTCTTCAGTTTAAAACTTCTGTCTGTTTGTCAGACTGTAGTGTTTGTTTACCTGTTTCACATGTTTCAGATACTTTCTGTATCTTCCTCAGAAGCATCACATGACGGTGCAGTGATGGTGTAGTGATGGTGTAGTGATGGTTTAGTGCAGTGATGATGTAGTGATGTTGTTGTTTCTATATGAGCACTTTTCACTATTTATAGTAATATTTTGATATTTTAATATTTTTAATATTTTATTGTTTCTACTGTTTTTACTGTATTATTATTGTGTGTGTTTGCTGCCGGACACCTGAATTTCTCCCTTGGAGATTAATAAAGTTCTTATCTATCTATCTATGGTGCAGTGTGAGGTTGTAGTGAGGGTGTAGTGATGGTGTAGTGATGGTGTAGTGATAGTGTACTGTAGTGATGGTGCAGAGATAGTGTGGTGATGGTGTAGTGTAGTGATGGTGTAGTGTAGTGATGGTGCAGTGATGGTGTAGTGATGGTGTAGTGTAGTCATGGTGCAGTGATGGTCTACTGTAGTGATGATGTAGTGTAGTGATGGGTGTAGCGCAGTGATGGTGCAGTGATGTGCAGTGATGATGCAGTGATGGTGTAGTGATGGTGCAGTGATGGTGTACTGTAGTGATGGTGTAGTGATTTTGCAGTGATGGTGTACTGTAGTGATGGTGCAGTGATGGTGTACTGTAGTGATGGTGCAGAGATGGTGTAGTGATGGTGCAGTGGTGGTACAATGATAATGTATTGATGGTGTATTGATGGTGTAGTGTAGGGGGGTGTAAGCTTCCCTTCTGCCCCCCGTCACTACACTGCACCATCACTGCACCATCACTGCACCATCACATGACGCTTCTGAGGAAGATACAGGAAGTATCTGAAACATGTGAAGCAGATAAACAAAGGCTCCAGTCTGACAAAAAGAATCACTAATTCTAGGCTTAATGTATTTTAACCCAGACCTTTAGCCCATGTTGATGATTTAATAATAAGCGATTTTTGTCATGGGAACCTGATGTTTGTCCCTGTAAAGACGACAAGTCCCCAGAATGTAACAAAATGGTCCACAGTCCAGTCCTCTGTCAGTAAAGGTGGTAACGTGGTTTGAAGCAGAATCTTGCTGTTTTAAATTGTAGTTATTAAGTCTGTCTTGTTTATGTTCAGTGTTTCTTTACAAATACAGTTGAATGAAAGATTGTGGATGATGGCAGTTACCTGGCAGGAGTCCTTGCCCCCTCATCTAGCCCTGCACACAGCATGTTGTCTGTGATGCCTGAGCCGTAGTTACAGAAGCACTTCCTGTTCCCCACGATGGGCACCTCCACCTCCATCAGGTCTGTGGGGGCGGCAGAGGCTCTGTGGAGGGAAATATATTGTATTGTCTATGTTAAGCAAAAGACAAAGTTTAAATATGTCAACTGGACAAATTGTTGTAGGAATAAAGACGTTTTGCTTCTCATCCAAGCCACTTCTTCACTTCTGGTCAGATGGCTGCTGGACACTGCCTTAAATCTGTCTGAAGGGAGGGGCTAACTACACTGAACAGTTATTGTCTCCAGTTTCAGTTTCATTTTTGATGCTCTGAGTCGCCTTCCCCTTTGCTCTCCATGCTATGTCACTCCCCCTACAGAGAGATATCACAACACAATGGGGGGTAAGCTCCAACACGTATTATACTTCTGCTTACTCCTTTTGAGCATTGTGTAAATCTGTTTGTACACTGTTTTTTTTTGTCTGAACTGGCTTTTATATAAATATGCCAATAAACAATATTCATTCATTCAGAATCAAACTGCATCCTGCTAATGAAACTACTGCACATCGCATCAGGTCTGTCCAGTTGTAGTGTATTGTTTTGTTTGTTTTTGTATTGTTTTGTTTCTTTTTGCTTGTATATTTATGAAAATAATGTGTGTGTGTCACATGGGAGGAGCTCAGAGTAGAGCCGCTGCTCCTACACGTCGAGAGGAACCAGCTGAGGTGGCTCGGGCATCTGTTCAGGATGCCGCCTGGACGCCTCCCTAGGGAGGTGTTCTGGCATGTCCCATGGGGAGGAGGCCACGAGGGAGGCCAAGGACACGCTGGAGGGACTATGTTTTTGTATTTCTAACTGTAAGGAGGGTTGAAATGGTGCAGAGCAGATTCCTAGATCTCTCACCTCCAGTGGCAACGTTCCCCCAGCCCGTGACCCAGATATCGGTGCCTGCGTGCAGCGTGCTCCCCGAGGCAGCCAGGCACACTGGGCTGATGAACTTGGTGAAGTCGACGGGAGAAGCCATCTTCATCAGGGATATGTCGTTGTCGTAGGTGGAGGATTCATAGCTCGGGTGGTTGATGATCTGGGTGACAGTGCGGTTGACCTCGTTTGGGTTGTCAGCCTGTTGGCTCTTTCGTCCAATGTACAGAGTGTAGTCCTCAGGAGTGGTACTGTGGAGGAAACGGGAAGTGAGGATGAAACGGGAAGTGAGGAGGAATCCACCATGTTGCTACTGGAAGTGGTTCCCGACATATGAAGGTTTACTCAATAAAAGTGTGAGTGAGTGATTGGTCGTAGTTGGAGGTAGGGATGGGATGATATAAAATTTAGACGACGGCCCGGGGCCTACTTTACAACTCTACAGGAGTGTACATGTACTTCTGTGTCACCCACGCAAACAATCTACACATAAAATGAAAGTTACAGCGCTTATCTTTTTTCGTATATGCAAACAATTTTCACCTGGAATCACCACAGAGCTGACAGGAAAGACGTTTTTTACAGAAAAGCCAAAAATGCGGATTTGGATTTCACTCACCTTTGAGGCTCTGATTCTGTCAAACATCAACATATTCCATAAAGTTGGGCTCATTCGTTCCTACAGGTCCAGAGAATATAACCCACTGAAGAAATCATGTCCACAAAATTCTAGGCGCTGTTTTGCTTCTAAACATGATGAAACGGACAAATTGGACAAAACAAAGGAAGTATGTGATCGAGGACACTGTGGATGTTTGTACAAGTTAAAAACTAGAGGCATCTCTGACCCGGAGCGGTTCGTGTCAGAGTGAAGATGACTGTGGACTCAGGAGGAGAGGAGCTTATTTTTGATGTATTGGATGTTGCTCTCGATCGCGGTGAGCGCGTGGTTTATTCTGCTATTGACATGATTGTAGGTAAATATATGTCGTGTGTGTGTGTCTGTAAAATGCTGTTTAGCTACTACACACACAACAAATCTACATTCAATAGTTTATGTCACTTACGATGAATATTTTCAGCTCAAGTTTGTCAAACACTGCAGGATGTTTGTCTCGTAAATGCGCGTGCAAGGTGCTCGTGTTTTGCCCTCGGACCCCAAACTTTTTTTTTTTTTCTTTTCGCCACCAGACTCTGAAAGAGAACAGGCACAGACGCAACAAGTGTCATAGCTTGTGACGGAGCGCCCCCTTGTGAGCAAACACCAAAACTAGCATCTAAACATTGCATTGAAACCAGAAACATGAGGCAGTCTGGTGCCGTAAAGACGATTATAATCATGCGCGATGATGACAATTTTGAAAAAAAATGTCGATTTATCGCGGACCGTTTTTTATCGCGATTAATGATATTATCGTATATCGTCCCATCCCTAGTTGGAGGGGTCAATGGCACAGATTGGCAGCCTTGCCAATCTACCCCGGGGCAGCTGGGACTACAGAAGTAGCTGAGCACCACATGGAGTGAACAAATAATGCACAAATTTCTGAAAGATTACATTACATCAACCCAGGACTGAACCAGAAAACCAGAACAAGTGTAAAAAACAGTCTGAGAGTATTTCAGACACATAAATCTACATGAGTGTGTAGTTTATTCAGAGCCTTACCCCCGAGTGCAGTGCGCTGCGGTCAGCACCCACAGGTTGTTGATGAGGGACCCTCCACAAAGGTGCCCTCCTCCTCTGTGGATACTGACCTGCCAGGGCCAGGCCCCCGCGGGAGCTGCAGCGCCCCCTACGATCCGAGGGTTCAGAGGTGGCATTCCGCACTCTAATGACACAGCACACATGGATCTGGTTCAGTTTGTCAAAGTGAAAATGATTCTCAAATCAAAAGTACAAATGATCTGAAAAAACTCACCATCGAGCTGCGCCACGGAGCCTGGAACAGATCAGAGATTTAAACATGGAGAGGTTCAGCACAGACACAGAAACACTCAGACCTGTCATCGTGGTAATTATAGGACTAACTATGATGCTCAGAATGCATAAAGTGAGGAATAACTTTGTCGTGCTAAGATCCCTGAGTCCTGATGATCAGGCCGTGGACAGGGAGCTGCAGTGTCACTGACGACATTTCTTTTACAAAGAAATTGTTTACAAAGGGATTTTATCTATTTTTGACTCAACGCAAACACTAATGCTAATTTTAAGGAATTATTAAAATAACAGCACAAACTGAAGTAATTTAAATTAAAAAAACATGGAGTAGTCTTAATAAGTTTAAGTGTTTTATTATTTTTATATTCCACATTTTAATTAAAGTTAGTAGTCTTGTTATCAGTATAAACTATATTTAATTTAAATATTATTTTTAGGTTTATGGAATTTACATCATTAGCTTTATTCTGAAAGGTCTGTTGAACTCAAACGCTTCTATTTACAGCTCCTATTTTACGCAATGTTGACAGATGTGAGTTTTATTCATGTTTTATTGCTGTTACGTAATCAAACACACACCTGGAGCTGTGACTTGTTTCCCAAAAAGCTCAAAATGCTCTGTTCCACCTTATGATGTCATGAAGTGGTAGTTTTAAAGTTAATATCTCTTCATTACCACTTCATGACATAATAAGGTGCAACGGAGTGTTTTCAGTTTCAGAAAATAAACTCAGCCTAAATATGCAGTTCGTGTGTTTGTGTGTTCAACATGTGTGAATGAAATTTATAACGCACAAAACATGAACGAGCACGCACAGCTGAAGATCAGGTGGACGCGCTTAAATGTCACTTTTGTTTTCTCTTCTGGGATTAATAACTAATGCAGCGCTGCGGAGCACGTGCTTTTTGTTTTGATAAATTACTAGATTTAGATTTTCCTGTGGGGTCACCTGAGTGAAGGAGGATGATTACGGAGCTTTACACAAGCGCTCCACATGGATACACCACATTTACCTGGAATTACACCTTTACCTAAAGACCGAGGAGGAGTTATTTACCAGAGTTTGGTTAATATTGTGTGTTTGTTTCAACTTAATGCGCAGAGCTGCAGTTTCTTCTGTGTTCCCGGTGAGAAAATACACTGCGCTTGGCACAAACGTTAAACCCAGTGTTTAAACGTGATGGTGCAGGGGACAGTTGTGTCTTGTGTTGTGACCTGAGCTGCTGTTTATTTCAGTTGCAGTATTTGTTTTATCTCAGTTACACTGACTGTTCAGAAGCATCAGTTCAGATGTTGTTCGTATCAAGCGTAAACTCATCGTTTCCCTCTGGTTTTGTCCTAAGTTTCTAAACCAAAACTTGTGACTTACGTGAGACGGAGTGTCGTTAAAGTTTTGTAAAGATCTGCTCCTTCTTCCTTTCTATGGTCCCGTGCCTACGACATTAAGTTATATATATTCACTCTTCAAAGTCTTGGCGACTATGACCTAATCTCCACTTTTCTTCTTTTCTCCGTGTTTGTTACTGTGACACGTGATGTTTTATATAAAAGTAACAAACTGAATTTCTGAATGATACAATGAGACTTTATTGGCATTAGCTAAACATTTTCGCAGATTTTCTGTCTCTTTGGTGCGAAAAATGACACAAATGTACAGCCCTGGCGCCCGCGTGCACGTCGCGGAGTAAAGGACTAAACCAATGTGTGACAGGGAGGATGGACCGATTTTTTATTTTCAGACTTATTTTACGACACTCAACTGTGTGAATACTTTATATATAATTAGGTTTTACTATAATTTACCATTTGTTATAAAGCCTTAATGCAAGGGCAGGGGGGACAGTAAGAGGGGAGAGGGGGACACTAGTCAGCAAAGGGGAGTCCGGACCCCCCCCCCGTCCCCCCCGTGATTTCCGCCTCCGTATGCAGCTGTCCATAGGGGGCGCTGAGAGCATGTGGCGCTTTGTTGTTATGACGTTTATGGCGACGTTAGCTCCCATTGGACACCACAGTTTTCTAACATGGAAGTCAGCCAATTTTTTTCTTTTATTTACAGGAAAATGGTCGCTCTGAAAGGGCCTGATGTAATGTAAAATAAATGTAACTACTTTTTTTACTTGTTCATAAACCTTCTTTATTTATTGTTATTATTTATTTTACAAATATTGCATATGTATTTCCATAGATGTAAAAAATATGGCTGTATGACTTGGTATCTCCTGATAAACTGACATTTTCAGACAGTCATACCTTTTAATTGACCTTGTTGTGGGCCACATAAAACGACATGGCGGGCCACATTTGGTTCGTGGGCCTTGAGTTTGACACATGTGGTATATAGTGACGCAGCACAATAAGGGTTGAAGGAATTCCGAGTCTCCCTAGTACAGAGTTTTCAATCTTTCCAACACATTTTTGATTAAACAGGGTCCACTTTCATTTTTGGAGATTTGATTTAAAATCTCTCTGCACATAAACGAAACACAGATGGTAAAAGTCCTGTTAGTTTTTCCCCATGTCTTTGAGCTAAATGTGTCTTGTCCCAGTTCAGATGTGTTGTAGAAGCAGCTCTTCAGGTCAAAATGATTATAAAGTGTTTTATTGTGTATTAATAAGGAAGTGTGTGTTAGCATGCTAGTTGTTGTTAGCTTTATCATTACAGCAAACGTCTGGTCTCTGAGACTTGTCAAAAGTGCGGTAGAAGGAGTGCTCAATAAAAGTAAAAGTACACATATTGGAATAAAAATACTCAAGTAAAAGCACAAGTATCACAAGAAAAAATCTCCTTAAGCAAAAGTATTAAAGTACCTGTGTAAAAATGTACTTCAAGAGCAAAAAGTAAAAATATTTCACTCAGATTTTGAGTCTTATAAAGCTTCAAATGTTGTGATTTTTTTAAAGATTTCTGCTGAACTTTGTTCAACAGAAACAATTTAATTATTTTTTCCTAACTTTTTTAATAATTTTTTTTTCTTTTTTTTTCAAATTATGAACGTGTTAAAGTCAACCCTCAGACTTTTCAGCAGGTCTCAAATAATAATGAAAAATCCTTTCACTTTTCAGTCCTGTCAAAAATGTAGAAAGCAGAAAGTAGAGATACTGCTCTGCAGTGACGTGCAGCGAGGTTCTTGTCGGGTGAGGCACTGATCATCACTATCAGATTTACAAACATTTAAAACCACGTGACGGCGAGTACATTAAAAAAAAAAAATAAAAATCTAAATAAAAGTGCTGAAGTCTGTATGAAATAGCTCTAATAGTATGAAATAAAAAGCTGGTTTGTATTGTTTTTTATCCTTGTTCTGGTTCCGCAATTTTCAATGGATTGAAGTCATTAAATTCTTACCATTTTGTACGTCTCTGTTTGAAAAGAGCGACTCTTTCGTCCCATCGTCTGGAGCAAACCATTTAGCTCCTTTAGCGTTGGTCTTCCTTTAATTATAATCTTCTGCTTCGACCGAAAGTACAGTTTACAAAACTGATTGAGCTTTAATATGTATCTTCCTCCATTTAAAAAGTAGGGCCAGACAAGAAGAAAAAAGTGAATGGATTGCTAAACTTGACTTGCTAACTCTAAATTGTAGTTTGTGGCCCCTATTCTGTGGGAGTTGCAAGAATCCCTGGGCTCACGAGCGCCCCCTACCATGAGGCAGGGTAACTACGTGCCTCACCCGGCGACTTTTCACAGCCGCTTAAAGCAGCAGCGTCACTGCTGAGCTACAGCACAGTCAGTGCATCTCCACACGTCTCTTCACAGTATTTCAACCGTAAAACGTAAAAATTCAGCAATTTTGAATAAAAAAATCATTAAAATTGCAAAGTTAAATAGAAACCACTTTATAGTACAAATCATTGGATAAATATAACCATTCATTTTTTTTTTTCTCTGTGATGACCTGCCTCCCCTGACTGCACGTCACTGTTGCTCTCAAATGTAATAAAGTAAAAGTAAAAAGTACACACTGTAAAATGTACTCTGGTGCAGATACCTAAAATGTATCCTTAAGGACAGGAATTTTAAACCATTAAAAATGAACTTGTTCTGTTTTTCATGATTTAAAACAGTAAAAATGAGGCAGGTGCGACAGAGCATTTAAAATCACGGCTGAAGCATGTGTTTGTTGTTTTTAATACAAACATATCTCTGGATTATTAGAGTAAAACAAGAAACTGTTGAGCAAATAGCTTCGATTGACAATGACAATAATGATACTGACCTTTTGTAAATAATCACTGGTGCTGATGTATTGTGATGTTATGAAGCGTTCCAGGATATGTTCTCTAATGTTTTTAAGACCATTTCACCTACTCCAGACTCACTCTGATCATCTCAAAATGAAGCTATAGACATTTTGAAGCTGTAGTAGAGGAGAGCGCTGTTTAAAGGGACACTTTCATGACCCTGTGTTAGGCTTAAGGTTATATATAATAATAATTATACTAAGGCCTTAATGTTCAAGCAGTGCGTGTGGGGAAAAGAAAAATCTAAATGGGTTAATATTTGACCATTTTTAAGAGGAAAACAAACACCACAAACAAGTTGGAGGAGCTGATGCAGAGATATTTAAGGAGAAGGTTCAACATTTGTGGAGCAGAAGTTTGCAGATTTTTTTTTTTAAACAGTGAATCTCCTATAGAGTTATACAGAGTACAGTATACCAAAAACTAAACACACAACTCTGCCCAGCTCCATAAAATGCTTCTTCTTTATAAAGGAAAAATAAATAATAATAAATAAAATATTTATAACACATTATATCTATACAGATATAACAGAAACGTCTTCAATGGGAAAAGGTGACACAACACGTTTAAAGTCCTTTAAACCGACGACGATCACGTCTTTGGGGCTGAATAATGAAATAATTTTGTTTACACTGACAGAGAAGACGCTGTTTCATGTGGATAGGTCCAGTAATCACAGAGATATTCAGCATAAACCAGGTCAACACATCTGCCTCTGACAGTGACACACAGAACTTCATCTGAGGATCTGACTCCAGCTCAGGTTAAACTATTGTCTTTTCAGATTGATGTAAAGATACGCAGCCTCTCTTATGTCTAAATCTCCTTCTATCTCGTTCTACTGGCCCCAATATCTTGTGTGGTCCCATCTTTATAAAATAAAAAAAAAGAAAAAGAAACTCAAAAGAATAGAATAGAGTCTGGTTAACAAACTGTGAGCCTTGTGTGTGAATGTGTTACATATGAACAGCACAAACACATTTTCTAACCTCGAGTTTTAAAACAAGATCTCACCTGTGAAGAGCAGAGGGAAGAGGCACAGGATCCACATGGCTGCGACTGTTGGACTGAGCAGCAGCCGCGTTCACCTGTTCACACCTGTCACCTGCTCCAAATGGATGTGACAGGAGGCGGGGCTTACCTGTCCCGGACACGCCCACCTGTCACTCTTCATCAGCTGACTGAGCTCTGCTCCTCTGGCGTCTGAAAAACTAGTTTCAAAATGAACTGGCATTAAGGCATGTTTTTAATGAATAGAAACATATTTGGATTTGAACTATAATTGAAATTTGAGGTTTGATAAAAAGTTTTTTAAATCACAAACTGAAGTATTTAAGCAGATTAACTCTGGGATTTTGGACGTGACAGTATTACGTATGAACATGTTTAGCTCGTGTCTGTCCTCAGGGGACTTCTAAATTCCACAACATCTCAAGGGAAGAATTCAGTTTGTTCATGAACTAAACACACACACGACAGGTGCAAACGTGACAGGTGCACATATGACGTGCACATATGACGTGTACATATGACAGGTGTATATAGGCGGAAATCACAGGGGCGACGGGGGTCCGGACCCCCCCTTGCTGACTGGTGTCCCTCTCTCCCCTCTTACTGTCCCCCCCTGACCTTGCATTAACGCTTCATAAAAAATAAAAAATAAAGTGAATTATACCAAATCCTACATGTCAGAATGTATACAGTATCCACACAGTTCCCTGTCATTAAATAAGTCTAAAAAATGAAAAACTGATCACCCCTCCCCCTCCACATTGGTTTAGTCCGTTGCTCCAGCGAAGCGCACGCGGGTGTCAGGGCTGTACATTACTGTCATTTTTGCGCCAAACAGACAGAAAATCAAATCGAAAATGTGTCTGGCATTTATTTAGCTAATGCCAATAAAGCCTCGTTGTGAGTATCATTCAGAAATTCAGTTTTCTTATTCTGGTCCGTTACTTTAACTCGTGTTACGTGTCACAGTAATGTCCACACATGAAGAAAAGGTGGATATTAAGTCGTATTTTTGTCCAAACGCAGAGTAAGTTACTGAACTTCACGGTTTGCCAAATATAATGTTCTAGACTTTGAAGAGTGAATATATATAACTTAATGTTGTAGGCTCCTGAAAAAGGAGGAGGAGGAGGAGGAAGAGGAGGAGGAGGAGAGGAGGAAAGCAGTTACAAAACTTTAACCAGGCTCCATGTCAGGTAAGTTTATAAGTTTAGAAATCGAGGACACAATACCAGAGGGAAACGATGAGTGCAGTTTACGCTTGATAGATACAATATCTGAAGTGTAAGATGCTTCTGGACAGTGTGACCGGGCTGTTTGAGATGAACATCAGATGCTGGCCACTTTTCGCTTCCTTAGCTTTAAATGTCTGCGTTAGTGAACCAGTAAATATTCTGAATTAACAGCAGTGCAGATGCTCACAACACAAGTCACAATGGCACCAGCACCGTCAAATGACACTTACTCGTGTTTTAGCCATTGGGTTTTACCATAATCTGTGCCAAAGTACCAAAGACGCAGTGTATTTTCTTTCCGGTAAACTGAAGAGCTGAAGCAGTGTCCGTGTTGTGCTTAATAATATCCACATTGAGTCACAGTCTGCAGTGTCCGCACATAAAGTTGAAGCCAAACACAATATGAACGAAACTCTGTCAAAACTCCTCCTCTGCCCTGGTAAAAAGCGTAATTCCAGCTAAATGTGACGTAGTAAATATGTCCCTTGTGGAGCGTGTGCGTAAAGATGAAGTCCGCGAAAAGCCATAAGCATTCTCCTTCTCTCAGATAACCACGTACTAAAATCGTAGGATTATCAAATTTAAATAAATAATAATAAATAATAACGTACGTAACAAAATAACGTACGTAGGATAAGCGCAAAGACAGCAGTGGAAGTACGGTCTGTGGTGTAGGGCTGTCCCATTTCGGCAAGATGGCGGCTACACTGAGGATTATACATTTTCGGCCGGATACTTCGAGCGGTACTTCAAATGGTACTTTGAAGGGACTGCATTTGGCGAGTTGGGACACGGCCACTGTGTTTACGCCCCTCGGCCTGCTCCGTGTGTTTACGGAAAACCTTGGCATGTCATACATCCTCGTGTTCAGCTGCTCATTGGCTGTGAGGGGAAAACGTCACTAAATGTGTGTTATGTGATTGGTTGATTCTACACGGGGGAGAGTGGGGCGTAAACTTTCAGTCATCTGTAGCACTGATTCACTGTTTGCGGCTCCAGTGACACACAACCTCCACCTTATTGGACAACACTGGTGTCAATCAGAAGCTAACGCGTGTGTTTATCATTGAGGAAAAAAAGTTGGCGCTGTCAGAAGTTTATTATGTCTGAAATCAATAAAAGAAATGTAAAAAAAATGCCAGAGCAGATTTTGTCTGGAATACTTTCCTGCAGCAGATTGGACATGGAGGATCAAATTTATTTTGTGGACATAATTTCTTGACTGGATTATATTCTCTGTACGGAACGAATGAGACCAACTTTCTGTGGGGGAATATGTTGATGTTTGACAAAACCAGAGCCTCAAAGATAAGTGTAATCAAATCAAAATTTTTGGCTTTTCTGTGAAAGCGGCTTTCCTGACAGCACGGTGGTGATTGCAGGTGAAGATGGTTTACATATTCAGAAAGATGAAAGGTGTAGCTTTCATTTGATTTGTAGATTGTTTGTGTGGGTGACGCAGAAGTGTATGTGCATTGCTGTAAAGAAAAGGCGACGGAACTCTAAGTGGTTAATAATAGCTTAATGTTAATAACATAGCTGTTGAATTTATGATTGGGTATCATTACAACGCCCTTTGAAACATAGTTCTAAGAGTTTTGCCCCTGCAGGTGCACATATGGCAGGTGCAAATATGACAGGTGCACATATGACAGGTGCACATATGACAGGTGCACATATGACAGGTGCACGTACATATGACAGGTGCACATATGACAGGTGCACATACGACAGGTGCACATACGACAGGTGCACATATGACAGGTGCACGTACATATGACAGGTGCACATGACAGGTGCACATACGACAGGTGCACATACGACAGGTGCACATATGACAGGTGCACATATGACAGGTGCACGTACATATGACAGGTGCACATACGACAGGTGCACATACGACAGGTGCACATATGACAGGTGCACATATGACAGGTGCACGTACATATGACAGGTGCACATATGACAGGTGCACATATGACAGGTGCACGTACATATGACAGGTGCACATATGACAGGTGCACATACGACAGGTGCACATATGACAGGTGCACATATGACAGGTGCACATATGACAGGTGCACATACATATGACAGGTGCACATATGACAGGTGCACATACGACAGGTGCACATACGACAGGTGCACATATGACAGGTGCACGTACATATGACAGGTGCACATATGACAGGTGCACATATGACAGGTGCACATACGACAGGTGCACATTCGACAGGTGCACATACGACAGGTGCACATATGACAGGTGCACATATGACAGGTGCATGTACACACAGTGTTTCACAATCAAGGACACACGTTTGTGGCACTCTATCAGTGATTTCATGAAAGAATAATAAGACCATTCAGATTATATCAGTATTTGAATGAAAAGTTTTTGTTTTTTTTAATAAATCTAATAAATCAACATGACAGGTGACAGGTGCACAGGCGACAACAGAAGAGGCTGTTACAGACGGCTTCACTCTGTCATCAGCCTGACACAGTGATGAGAGCTGCTACTTACACAAACATGGACCTTTAACAAAATGAGTTATTATGTTACCAAATGTTTATTGCTTTTTGGCAGAACAAATAAACAAAACAAATATACAACAGAATATATAAGAGGACCAGCACCAAAATAACAACAGACAAAGATGAGTTCACATCCACACGTCCACACAAATGCACATCCCACATTAGACACACAACACCTCATACCTCACAATATGGAGCTTTAAGTTCAGACCCTGTGTGGTTCCAGATGACAGACTGTAGTGGACAAAGTGAGTGTGACATCACCCACAGCTTTCAGCTCCAGTCAAATGAAGCTCATCGAGGCTAGTGGTTATACGACGAATTTGTAGCCGAGCTCCACATTTGGAATTGCGACCACGAGTATCATAGCAACCAAAGAGCCAATCTAGAGCAAGGCTGTTGAAGGTAATGCTCCATCCCGCCCGAACCGCTGGTTTAGAAGGTAGCGGGTGCAACGCTGTCAATCAGCTGTTACTAGTGTGTCTGATTTATCTGTTATTAATGTACACATCTTGAGTTACGGACACAATAGTGAAATAGAAAACTGGATAATTTAGAGTATTAATTAATATGAATATTTTAAGAGCAGTTACAGAGAGAGGGGCCACAGGTTTTCGAGTTGATGGAGTTGAAAGTGCGCCCATGATCACTTCCTATTTGAAACCTGGCAGCTAGGAGGTTATTTATATATACAGTCTATGTTTCAGAGATGAGTGGTTTTCTCCTGAGCTTTACGCACTCGCTCTGTAGACAAACAAGTGATATCCAACATGACAGACCGGGGACGAGACACTGAGAGTCAAACCCAAAAGTTTCAAAACCAGAATATTACAGAGAATACAAGAGATGACTGAAGCTCATCACCTCACCTGTCAAAACACCCGGCTAAACAAACTGACTTAAAGCTACAGCACGAAATCTTCTGGAAGTGGCACATCACCGGCATGATTCCATAGAGAGTTAAAACCATACTTCAGAACATTGTCCGTGGAGATAGATAAGTTTATGCCATACAGTGGATCATTATAGCCAAAGGAACAAAATTTGCATGGAAACAAGCTGTATTTCCATGGAAACCAGGCCCAGCCCTGTTCCCCCTCTGAGATCTGATGAGTGAGTGATTAAAAAAACAGTCCCACAAGCCCTTTCACCCAAACCTTGACCCCACAACAGCCCGACCCCACAACAGCCCGACCCCGCAACAGCCCGACCCCGCAACAGCCCGACCCCACAACAGCCCGACCCCACAACAGCCCGACCCCACAACAGCCCGACCCCCGCAACAGCCCGACCCGACACAACAACTTGACCCCACAACAGCCTTACTACTCACAGACAGTCACATGCACAGGCTTACTCACACACACCACACACCCTCACACACACACACACACACACACACACACACACACACACACACACACACACACACAAAGGTATAGATAAATAAGTGTAATGCCCTACTGTGGAGCATTCCTGGCAAAGCAAAAACCATATCATGTAGACAAGCAGGTGACTAACCTCCCCACCAGAAAAGTTACAGTGTGCTCCTTTAAATGAGTGTGACTGGTTTAGCCCCAGGACAGCTGTGGGTTTGTCTCACATGTATTTCTGGTGATATTGACAACACTGACTTTACTCATTTAAAGCCATATTGCAGCACTTTTCTCGTGACATTTCAGTCCATTGACTTTTTATGCAATACCTGAAACACAACCAGGCCGGCTGGTTTACAGTGGATCAAACCATTTGTTACGAAAACATTCAAATGAGGACTCAAGATAGGCAGCTACACTATGTAACCTTTCCTCCATAAGCGTATCACCATGAAAACGTATTTAATCCTGCCTGGAATGTTTCATAGTATGGCATTAAAGGCCTTAGATTACAATAAATTGACTTGTGAACTTTAAGTCATGTTCTAATGCTGTTACCTCCTCAAAAACAGACCTGGAGTTGTGTTTTGTTTCATTCACACATGTTTAATAACCCTTCATTATTAGTCTGTCTGCATCTCCAAATCTCAAAATGCTCTGTTCCACTTAGGGATGTCATGAAGTGGTAGTTTTGAAGTTAACGGCTACATTTTACTTTTAGTTCAGTAGAGACTGTCAATTCCAGAGCTGAAATGATCCAAATGATTCTAGTGAAGGTGTATGGAGTTTAAAAACACAGTGGAGCACTTCCTGTCTTAAACCATGACATCACAAGGTGGAACAGAGTGTTTTAAGTTTGAGAGAAGAACTTTAAATACACAGAGTTTTGTGTGTTAAACATGTGTGAAAGAAACAATACACAACTCCAGCTCTGTTTGTGATGAGGAAACAACATTAGAACATGGCTTAAAACTCAGGACTAAATACATTCAACTATTATAAAGCTTGCCTCTCGACAAGTCAAACTTGTCTCCACGAGAAAAGTCAGATAATGCATAATTATATATCTGTCACATTCATGTTCTAGGTGCGTCAGTGGATTTTCCCAGTTCATACTTTAAACCCTGTTTCATTGGCTCCATCTTTGATGATAAAAACCACCCCGTGTCATTTATGTGGGGACTCTTCCGTGGGGCGTGGGGAATCTTGAATACAGGAGAAAGACAAGAGGAGAATCAAGATCAAACATGAACGAATCACTTTAAAAACAACTTCAGAAGGTTAATGATAAGAAACAATGATAACATGGTTTAAAGCTCTGAAAAGAAAAACAATTCATCTGGTTAATATCACGACATTTAGATCTGAACTAATGAACAACACAAGTGAGAAATACTTTTACTTTTTATTCTGAAAGTACATTTTTAAATGGGTACTTAAATACTTTTATTTAAGTAGATTTTTTCATGTGATACGTTTACTTGAGTAACCTTTTACCTATGCGTTTTTACTTGTACTTAAGAAACAAAATTGAGTACTTCATACACCAGTGCAGTGCTTTCCACAAAGCAAAAAATAATAAAATATTTAGTTGACTTCTGTAACTTTTTTTTCAACACTACATGACTCCATATATATTACTTCATATATCTGATGTCTTCTGTTTGTATATAAAAAGTACAAAGTAGTAGAAGTTCAGCGTCACACTGTGAAATATTCCAGAATCACAATCTGCCTTTATGAGATAAGACAATCACATTTTTATAATAGTGTAACCTGATATGAAAGAATCCAGAAGAGTCACACTGGACATACTGGTTTGGTGACACTTAAGTAACTACACATCATTAGTCTGAATACAACATTTAAATTAATCTGAATCAACATATAGACTATAATAATCCAGGTTTAGTAAGTACGTATCCATGCATTTGTGTCCAGTAGGTTAGACGACTGTAACGGCCTGCTCACACTGGCCTCTCCAAACGAGCCTTAAGACAGCTGCAGTACATCCAGAACACTGCTGCTCAGGTCCTGAGTAGAACCAGGAAGTACGAGCACATAAGTGCTGTGCTCAGGTCTCTGCACTGGCTCCTGCGGCTCAGAGAATAGACTTTAAAGCTGCTCTACGTGTGAATAGGGATGGGACGATATACGATAATATCGTGAATCGCGATTAAAAAAAAAGGTCCGCAATTAATCGTTTGTGGCATTTTTTTTTAAATAATCGTGATCATCGCGCACGATTATAATCGTCTTTACGGCACAAGACTGCCCCATGTTTCTGGTTTCAATACGATGTTTAGATGCTGATCTAGTTTTTGTGTTTGCCCACAAGGGGGCGCTCTGTCATAGCAATGACTCCAGTGACACGTGTGTTTAGCTCTGAGGAAGAAAGACGGCGCTGTCTTAAGTTTATTATGCCTGAAATCGACCAAAGAAATGCAAAAAAGTGACGGAGCAGATTTCGTATGTGGAATACTTTCCTGCAGCAGATTGAACATGGAGGATCTGACTTATTTTGTGGACATGATTTCTTCAGTGGATTATATTCTCTGGATCTGTACAAAACGAATGAGACTAACTTTGTGGAATATGTTGATGTTTGACAGAATCAGAGCCTCAAAGGTGAGTGAAGTCCAAATCCACATTTTTGGCTTTTCTGTAAAAACGTCTTTCCTGTCAGTGCTGTGGTGATTCCAGGTGAAAATTGTTTGCATATATGAAAAGACGAGCGCTGTAGCTTTCATTTCATGTGTAGATTGTTTGCGTGGGTGACGTAGCAGTACATGTACATTCCTGTAGAGTTGTAAAGTAGGCCTGGGCCGTCGGAACGTTAACAAATGAATAATTTATGGCGATAATTTCGTTAATTATTTTGGTCACGATAATCGTGAGTCTAAATTTTAATATCGTCCCATCGACCACTCTTTACTTTGCTTCGCAACATTCAACATTGCACACACACCTTTCAAGTCACATACTCGTGCTTACACCCCTGGACATTTACAGACATCCACACTTCATTAAAACTTGCTTTAAATTACTTAATTTGTTAAATAAACACTTTATCTAACTGAATATGGTTTTGTGTATTTTCTGTCATGGCTTGGAGCCGGGTTATGACAGATTGGGGGCTCGTCACTGGTTATGACACTCGCCTTGACTAGAACAAGGGAGACAGGACATGGTTCTAGACTCACTCATCTTTGTAAAGTTTTGTCAAATCATGTGGTTCTGGCTGAGCAGGTAAATGTACTAGAACACACAGCCTGAAGCCTGAGCCACTTCCCTGTCTCTTAGTCCTGGGGCAGCTGTGGCTACAGGGTTACAGCAGACTGTAGTGGGAGGACAGAGTGCAGGTTAAACTTCTATTTACCCCTTTGCTACTTTCAGTTTGAAAACAGCTGAACTTCAGGTTTAATTTATAGCTCATTATCTCTTCTGTTTATTTTTATAAGACTCTTAACAAGATTTTTGTCTTTTGTTCGTGATCTCGTGATCTTTGTCTGGTATGAAACTAAAAACTGGGTTAGACTTTAACTGCACCTTCATAAAACATGAGGAAAGACCAGGTCACCACTCATTAATGCATAATTCACATAATTACAAACTGTACCTAGTGTTTTCCACTTGAGTGAAGTTTATAATGTTCCTTCCTGGTTGGAAACAGGCAGGTTTGACCTACACAGAGGTATGTAAATCAAGCAACAATTATCTTAACAAAGGCCAAAACCTAAATGACATCATAGTTATGATCAGACTTATTCAAATAAATGACCACACCTTTACTTTGTTTAATGAGGGTTAAACATGTCTTCCTTGTTCCTGCAGATCCTAAAAATCACGAACAGAATGAAAGTCCAGAACTACAGAACAATATAAGTTTAATGTAATGAGACGTGTTGGTCCAGCAGTGTCCAGTAAGTCGTCTTATTACAACAATTTAATTCAGTTCAATTTATACAAAATCACAACAGCAGTTGCCTCTTAGAGGCAACAAAAAATAAGAAAATGGAGAACTGTCTCAGAACATCCCGTCCTTAGACCCTCCTTCTCGGCAAAAAAAAAAAAAAAAAAAAAAAAGCCCAGTGGGAAAAAGAGAAACCTCGAGGAGAACCACAGTGAAGGAGAAATCCCCTCCCATGGACAGACGGGCTGCAGATGTGCAGATTTACAGACCAAAGTGTGATATTGACTGAACCAACATCTTTAAACCAATATCCAGCACCAGTATTATATGGTGCATCTCTACTATAAAGTCTGATTTAGAAGTGACATTTTGGATAAAGAATAAAAGAAAAGTACTAAATTGTCACTTAAAATCTCTGTACCTGATATTTACTGTTGTAAAACATGAAACACAGAACTAGTTAATTTTTAACAGTTTGCTGTGGTTACACTTCACTTACCTTATGCATTCAGAGCATCCTAATTATTCACCACAATGAGTTTATAAGCACTTTTTACAACTTTCAGAAACCAGAGGGGAGATTTGTCATCACGTAACGCTAACAACAACTAGCATGCTAATAGTGCACTTCCTGATTATCAGACAATTAAATGCTTTATACTTAGGTGCAGACAGCACACAGCAGACTTATTTTGACCTCAATAATAAGATTTCAAAATGGAGCCTTTATTTAAATAAACTAATTTGATTTGTGACTAACTTTTCTAAAGCGTTTACAAGAAAAGATATCTCCACGTATCTCTTTGGTGAAATGTTCAGCAGTTACCATGGCAAACTCAAGAAAAAATACAAAAAGACATTTTCAGGAGTGTTCATGGTCCTGTTTAGGAGTTTGATTTTAACTAATTGTAATGTTACATGTGAGGGACTTGTTTAATCATCTCAACTGTTGTAGTTCCAACTAAAACAGCTCCTCCTGATCAGATTGTGTTAAAACAAAGGTCAGATTAAAGTCTAACAAAGCCTCAGACAGAGCAGTGCACACAGTTAGCCTCACACCCCCAGGGAATGTTGATGACATCAGCTACAAACTATCAATAATATATCATCAGTCACACACAACCTTTAAAAATTCAGATGCCAAGTTCCACCAGGCGGCGCCACTTCACTGTATTTGCTCACTCCTCACTCTGTCACTCCTCACTGTGTCACTCCTCACTCTGTCAATCCTCTGTGTCTGCTCACGGTCAGGTGAGGCAGGTGAGGCAGTGCCTCATCACAGAGAAAAGTAAATGAAAAAGTTATAACTATAAAGTTATTTTCTATTTAACTCTGCAATTTTATTCTTTTTTTTTACTCAAAATCGCTGAATTTTTCCGTTTACCGTTGAAATCCTGAGAAGAGACGGACTGACTTTGCTGTTGCTAATCTGCTGTTTTAACTCTTTAAGGGCCGAGCACATTATAGGGGCTGTGAAAAGGCCCCAGGTGAGGCACGCAGTTACCCTGCCTCAGGTTAGGAGGCACTCGTGAGCCCAGGGATTCTTGTAACTCCTGCAGAATAGGGGCCACAAACTACAATTTAGAGTTAGCTGGTCAACTTTAGCAATTCACTTTTTTCTTCATGTCTGACTACTTTTTAAATGGAGGAAGATTACATATCAAAGCTCAAACAGTTTTCTAAACTGGACTTTCGGTTGAACCAGGAGGTTATAATTAAAGGAAGACCAACGCTAAAGGAGCTAAATGGTTTGCTCCAGACACGGGACTAAAGACTCGCTCTTTTCAAACAGAGACGTACAAAATGGTAAGAAATTTAATTACTTCAATCCACTGAAAATTGGGGAACCACAATAAGGATAAAAAACAATACAAAACCAGCTGGCTTTTTATTTCATACTATTAGAGCTATTTCATACGGACTTCAGAACTTTTATTTTGAAATTCTTTTTTATTCTGGCCCCAAGTCACTGGGAGAGAAACTGACCCGGAGCCAAATGTTCTGACACCTGGTTTATATGTTTGTAAATCTGATTGTGACGACATCAGTGCCTCACCAGCCACGAACCTCACCGCACGTCACTGCACTCCTCACTGTGTCTGCTCACTCCTCACTGTGTCTGCTCACTCCTCTCTGTGTCTGCTCACTCCTCTCTGTGTCTGCTCACTCCTCTCTGTGTCTGCTCACTCCTCTCTGTGTCTGCTCACTCCTCACTGTGTCTGCTCACTCCTCTCTGTGTCTGCTCACTCCTCTCTGTGTCTGCTCACTCCTCTCTGTGTCTGCTCACTCCTCTCTGTCTGCTCACTCCTCTCTACAGGCTGATGTCACGTGTCTGTATAGAACGATACTCTCACTCTATAAACAATACTTCAACACATTTCAAAAAGCATTTCTTTAATGGAATCATAAAATCAGAACATTGAGTAAACTTCAACACTAAAAAGTGCTTATGTAAACAGAATTCAATCAAGTTTCAATTATCTCATGATTAAAAACATCTCTTCAGGATCAGATGGTTGAACACAAACTGCAGCACTATGGAGTTTGAGGGAGAAAACGTGTTCAGACAAGGACACTGATGTATATCTGCTATTTTTATACTTTAAAGTGACATCACACCGGGAAGAGGGTGTATGTATGTCTATGGAAGAATGTTCAGTAGTTGCCATAGTGACTCAATTACATTAGGGTGACCAGACTCGGGTTAAAGGGGCACGGGTAACAGAAGTTACTAAGTCAGTTCTTTCTGGTCAGACTGTGATAAAATGAAGCTCAAATTAAAGACTAACTTGAGTAACAGAGCTTGTGACAGAGCAGTGCCTCCAGTTAGCTTCACATCAATTGTAAAGTATTAAAAGCTCACATATATTTACCCTACTATATGACTCTATATGAGGTGACAAAGGTGAAAGGTGGCAGAACTGAACCAAACAATCAAGATTTTGTCATTTACAGATTCAAACCTTCTATTGGCTAATGTTAAATGTTTATTAGAGATTCACATCAGCCAAGTGTCAGTTTGTTGGAAATGAATAAGAAAAAAAGCACAAAAATATAAGAAGAAAATATATTATTGCACTTTTATATATTTATGCACGAGAAAGGCATTTTTCTGACACTTTAAACCATCAAAATAAACAACAATAATCTGTTTTAATTTGCCTAATCCTACTTTTGTGTTAACTCTGGCTTTTACTACGGATCAGACCTGGACGACTGAGGGATTACACAGACATAAACAGTCAGAGTGAGGGTAAAAAATAAGCAAAGATCAAATTTTCAATCAGGTTAAGGTTAGGGTTAGGAACAGTTTATTTGGTGAAGGTTGGAGTGTGTGGAGACATTAGACTTTGGCAGAACTGTGTTGGGGGAAAAAATAAGTAAAAAGTAGAAAGTACATATTCACAGGTAAAAGTATCACATGGAAAAAATCCACTCAAGAAATTAATTTGTATTGTTACTGTGACCAAAATATGCATCATTTTGAAGACTTTTACTTAATTTTTTGTGAATGTTTGTATATTTTAGTAAAAAAAAGTACTTTAATAATACCACACTGAAACGCTGTGGCACGTTTAGACCCTAATGTAGGCGCAGTGCAAATAAATATCTTCATTTCATTTCAGATTTAAAGATTCACAGTGGAACTTTTCTGGTCATGTCATTGCTTCGCCGGAATGTCTCAGTATTTCACAGTATGAAAAAAAAGTGTCTGGTCAGATCTGTGGAGAGGTGACCACACTTACAGTAAGAATCATTGACTGTATAAAGAAGTGGACTAAGTGAGCGTGACGTCACCCACGGCGTTCAAAGTCAAATAAAGCTCGTCGAGGCTAGCAGATATAGCAGCGAATTTGGAGCCTAGTTGCATATTTGGAGTTCTGACCACAAGTATCGCAGCAACCAAAGAGTCAGTCTGGAGCAAATCTGTTCATGGTAACACCTCTTCCCTCCTGCACTGCTGGTTTGACAGGGAGCGGACACTTAACAACGCTGTCAATCAAACCTGTCTAATGCTGGCAGGAGCGACCTCAGGGAAAGAAGACGCCTGATTTGGGGCCACAGTTTTTCAATAGAAAGTGAGTTGGAGCCAGAGTTGATGGAGCCGGAAGCGCACCCATGCTCACTTACTATTTGGAATGCAGCGAGCAGGTTAGCTATGTCCATTTATATATACAGTCTATGGTTTGTCACAGTATGAAGTAAATGTGTCTGGTCAGGTCTGTGGAGAGGTGACCACACTTACAATAAAAATGCATGTACAGTATTTCAGTGTATTTTTGAATTATAAAAAAAATATATAAACCTATAAAACCTATATTGAACCTTCCACAAGAAAAGTTACATAGTGCATCTTTAACTCACAGAGAAACAAAACTCTAGTGTAGTGGTCCCCAACCTTTTTAGGGGGGGGGACGTGACTGGTCGCTATCGTAACGTTTAAATATCCCTTCAATGTTATTTTCATGAAAATGATTTCACATAGAGCTGTTTTTCTTTTTGCTTCTGCACACTCACAAGCTCTCCTCCTCTCCTCTCGCTCTGACACTTGTGGCCTCTGATTCTGGCCGCGAGGGCCATTCGATGCTGCTTGCTTTCTTGTCCGGTAACAATTGATCCACAGACACACATCTAGCACAGATATTAGCCGTGTCTCAATTCACCAAAAATGAAACCTTAAATGCGCCGTTCGAACGGCGCATTTAAGTCGGGCGGGTACTTGGACACTTCCAACAGTACATCAAATGGTGCATGTGATGAATTGGGACACGGCCATAATATACTTGCCGTTAAATCAAATGGATTTATGTGGAGATTTCCTATCGGGATTTTCATTATTTATCTACGAACGAGCTTGTTAGCGTGTCATGAGGAGCGGGCAAAAGTCACTTCGGAGAAAATGCGGTTGCAGTTTTTGTGCGGCCCGGTAGAAAATGCATGACGGACCGGTATCGGTCCCCGGCCCGGTGGTTGGGGACCACTGCTCTAGTGCATTTGAAGACTCACCATCCATAGCGTGCAATGAAAAGTGCTCCAGATTCATATATATATGTATTTATGAAGCATCTATAATTTCATCCATGTCTTTAAATCGTTTTCATTATTAGAAAATTATGATAAAAAATAAAATTCACCATGTCGGCTTGAAGGTCTCTGGTATAGTTACATTCATTTGTACGAATCACATCATGTACGGTTAGAGCGGAGGTAAAGGCAGCTCATCCACAGAGCAGCAGCCCGAGCAGAGCCAGGAGCAGGTGGGACGTGAGCAGGAGGGACGGGCTGAGGGTGGTAGAGTTGGATGTTGCCGCCGGCGACAGGAACGTACCCAGAATGGAGGTGAGGAAATCCTGAAATTTACTCAATTTGTCAAAGGTCAAGATGGACTCTCGGGCCCGTGAGCTGCTGCTGTTGGACAGAACCGCGGCCTGGAACCAGGAGCCAGAGAGTTTACACATGAGCGGGCCGCCGAGGTCCCCCTGAACGCCCCGAGAGGAGAGAGAAAGAGACCGGTCAGAACAGTTAAACTGAGTGTTCTTAGCCCCTTTTCCATCACACACACTTTTGCCCATATTATGTTATATGTTATATGTTTCCTCATCACAAACAGACCTGGAGTTGTGTTTTTTCATTCACACTTGTTTAACACACAAACCCTGCACATTTAGGCTGAGTTCCTCTCTGAAACAGAAAACACTCTGTTCCAGTTTGTGATGGTAACACAGGAAGTGCTCCACTGTGTTTTTAAACTCCATGTGTGAAGGACAGGTTCTGCAGGTCTTTCCTTCCTGCTGCTGTCAGATTGTACAATGAACACTGTTAACACCGAACATGTGTCATTCCACTATGTGCAATACTCACTTCACAAGTCACTTTTTACGGAGATGTATATTTATATGTATATATATATATTTTTATACATATATATATATATATATATATATATATATATATATATATATATATATATATATATATATATATATATATTATATTATATTATATATATATATATATATGTGTGTGTGTGTGTATCTTAGAGTTTATTCTTGAGTCTATTTCTTAAATTATTTCTAGCTATTTATCTATTATCTTGTTTTATTTTATTTCCTTCTGTTCTATGTGTGCGGTGCAATGCTGGAATTTCCCCACTGTGGGACTAATAAAGGCATATCATATCTTATCTTATCTTATGCACCTTCACTAGAATTTTTTGGATCATTTCAGCCTTGGAATAGCCAATATTTACTGAACAAAAGGTAAGATAGTCATTAACTTG
Source organism: Periophthalmus modestus (assembly GCA_019594935.1). Taxonomy (NCBI): domain Eukaryota; kingdom Metazoa; phylum Chordata; class Actinopteri; order Gobiiformes; family Gobiidae; genus Periophthalmus; species Periophthalmus modestus. The sequence goes on along the minus strand of JAIEZT010000019.1, from coordinate 7,302,565 downwards.
AAAACTACAGCTACATGACATCACAAGGTGGAACAGAGCATGTTGAGGTTTGGAGATGTAAACAGACTAATAAGCCAGATTTATTCATATGTGAATGAAACAAAACATAACTCTAGGTATGTTTTTGAGGAGGTAACAACATCCTAACATAGCTAAAAACTCACAAGAGTCAGTTTTGCATAATTTAGGACCTTTAATGCTCCTAAACCATGCTTTCCTGATGTTGGCACTTGGTTAAGAGAAACCTATTCATTTAAAGTGGGACTAAACGCCTAAACTCTGCCCAAAATCTCATTTGAAATAGAGCTGCTGAACTAGGCAGTACCTGGAGGATTAAAAGAGTGAGGGATGAGGAGGGCTCTTCTATGAAGAAGAGTGTGATTGGTCTTACAGGTATCCACACTTTAAACTCTGTCCCTGCAGCCAGATGTTTGCACTCAGAAACACCTGGGACTTGGTACAGTGTGATGTCACATAATACTTGAAATTGCAGAGCCCACTGGAGCCTGGATACACCCGTTTTTATCTTTTTTTTTCATCAGAAAGCTGCAAATTTTCCTAGTTTTCACTAAATGTGGTAGCATGGATGAGCAGGTTATGGTAGTTTGTAACGCCCACCATCAGGGGGCGCCTCATCCCAAGATATAAAAACTCCAGGCAGACTTTACTCTGTACTTCAGTTATCTCGGTTTAGGATAATTATTTATGATTATTTATGTTTTGATTTGTTTCTTATTCTGTAAAACACTTATTTTATGAATTATTTTGTGTACATATTGTGCTTTACAAAACATTTGCCTTGCCTTGAGTGGTTTGGCTAGTCATTACATACCCCACTTACATAAAATTGCCAAAACTGCATTTGGACCAGTAGATACACAGTTTTGTAAAAAAAAAAAAAAAAAAAAAAAAAAAAAAAAAAGTTGATTTCTACATTAAATGAAGAATTTGATCAAAGTTTTGCTGCTAAAGTAGGTTGATTTGTTTAAAATGTTCAATGGACATCTTGGAGCCCACCATGGACCCCAATGTGAGGAGTCCACCCTGACCCCACCCTGAGGAACCTACGCTGAGGACCCCACCCTGAAGACCCCACCCTGAGGACCTGTACCTGCTGCAGAGTGAAGAAACCGGTGCAGATGGTGTTTGAGGATGACGCATTCCCACAACTCACGATGGAGGTCTGGGTCTCCTGCAGCGTCTGGTCCCCTGGAAGAACAAAGTCACTTTCATTAAAACACAATTAAACATCAGCTGTGCGTTTGATCACATGGGACTAAATAAAAGGTGGTAAATGATGCAGATCGCCAATGGGTCTCATGTTGGAGCAGACACTGACCTGTTGCCTCCTGGCTGTAGGCGGCGGCGTAGCAGGTCATTCCGGGGGTGAAGGTGCGGCCGTCGTCCAGGCAGATGGGCTGGATGTTGTTGGACAGAGAGGGTTTGGAGGCCAGGTGCAGCACAGCCACGTTTGAACCACTGACGTTACTCACACTGATGTTAGAGACGCTCACACGCACAGACTGCCCCAGCACCACGCTCCACCGTGACACATTCAGGGGACTGCACACAGTGGGATATGTCACACACAGCTGTACTATACCATCCTACCACTGGAGGAGTCCTGACCTGGAGAAGCAGCTGGCGTCGCTCAGCACAGCGTCCTCCGACACCAGTGTCCCTCCACAGACATGAACCTGATCCATCTGGACACTGGTCATCCAGGGCCACTGTCCCCCAGACACAGAGGTCCCCCCAGAGGCGCGGCTGTTCAGAGGGGCCTGGCCACAGACCACCTCTGTAAGGAGCACACACATATCAGCAGGTCAGCCTCATGTGCATCACTGTATAATAAGGTTTTATTATGGCTCCATGAGACTGTGGTCAGAGCTTACGTGGAGCAGTCGTGGTTGGCGCAGTGGTGGTAGGAGCAGTGGTGGTAGGAGCAGTGGTGGTAGGAGCAGTGGTGGTAGGTCCAGTGGTGGTAGGAGCAGTGGTGGTAGCTGCAGTCGTGGTAGAAGCAGTGGTGGTAGGAGCAGTGGTGGTAGGAGCAGTGGTGGTAGGAGCAGTGGTGGTAGGAGCAGTGGTGGTAGGAGCAGTGGGGGTAGGAGCAGTCGCTGTGATAGGGGGCAGACCGGAGCAGGATACGCTGAGGTCACTGTCGGTCCCAGAGGAGGTGATGCTGATGAAGCCGGGCTGGTTCTCTGTGATATGACTCTTGATCCAGGTCTGATAACGGGACACTCGGGCGTAGCCTCCAGGTATACCTGGCAGAGCACAGCCCGCTTTCGCTACAAAGCTCACCACGCCGGCCTGGATCCAACGGCTGCTCTGTTTCCTCACCAGAGGACCCCCAGAATCTCCCTGCACAAACCACACAACATTTGCTTTCACTCACACCAAGCGTCCAGTGTTGGTACGGTTCTATTTAATGTTGTTGTAAAACAATCAGAGTTAGTGGATGTGGGTGCAGCTGGGGACCATGTTCTGAGTGAGGACACCTAAAGGCAAAGGTGTCCTGGATGTTGGGGTTTAATGCTTTTTGAGCTGATCCTAACCTTAACTATAGTCACTACTTGCCTAACCTAAACCTTAATATATTTTAATCTTTGCTAAAGGTTCATTCTGTCTTCAGTTTAAAACTTCTGTCTTTTTGTCAGACTGTAGTGTTTGTTTACCTGTTTCACATGTTTCAGATACTTCCTGTATCTTCCTCAGAAGCGTCATGTGATGGTGCAGAGATGGTGTAGTGTAGGGGGGTGTAAGCTTCTCTTCTCTGGTCACTACACTGCACCATCACTGCACCATCACTGCACCATCACATGACGCTTCTGAGGAAAATACAGGAAGTAGCCAAAACATGTGGAGCAGATAAACAAAGGCTCCAGTCTGACAAAAAAGAATCACTAATTCTAGGCTTAATGTATTTTAACCCAGACCTTTAGCCCATGTTGATGATTTAATAATAAGTGATTTTTGTCATGGGAACCTGATGTTTGTCCCTGTAAAGACGACAAGTCCCCAGAATGTAACAAATGGTCCACAGCCAGTCCTCTGTCAGTAAAGGTGGTAACGTGGTTTGAAGCAGAATCTTGCTGTTTTAAATTGTAGTTATTAAGTCTGTCTTGTTTATGTTCAGTGTTTCTTTACAAATACAGTTGAATGAAAGATTGTGGATGATGGCAGTTACCTGGCAGGAGTTCTTGCCCCCCTCATCTAGCCCTGCACACAGTATGTTGTCTGTGATGCCTGAGCCGTAGTTACAGAAGCACTTCCTGTTCCCCACGATGCGCACCTCCACCTCCATCAGGTTCTGTGGGGACGGCAAAGGCTCTGTGGAAGGAAATATATTGTATTATCTGAAACTGTAAACAGCTATTGTCTCCAGTTTCAGTGTAGTTAGCCCCTCCTTTCAAACAGATATAAGGCAGTGTCCAGCAGTAATCTGACCAGAACTGAAGAAGCGGCCTGGATGAGCAGCATAATGTCTTCACTTCTACAACAATCGTCTGGTTGACAGATTTAATCTTCGTCTTTTGTTGTGGATCAGACCTGGACGACTGAGGGATTACACAGACAGTGTCTATGTTCATGAACCTTAAAGAGCGAGTATTAGACTATGTCCAAACACATATTTACATCACCATGTTCCCCTTTATTGTTTTGAAAATGTTATATTTGCAGAAACAATATTGAATAAGTTTCAGTTTAATTTCACCCATCGCATCAGGTCTGTCAAGTTGTAGTGTATTGTTTTGTTTGTTTTTGTATTGTTTTGTTTTTGATTTGTATCATGCTTGTATATTTATGAAAATAATGTGTGTGTGAGCATGGCTGACGTACGCTTGTGGGTGGAGCCTTGCACCACTTTGTATTTCTAACTGTAAGGAGGGTTGAAATGGTGCAGAGCAGATTCCTAGATCTCTCACCTCCAATGGCGACGCCCCCCCAGCCCGTGACCCAGACGTTGGTGCCTGCGTGCAGCGTGCTCCCCGAGGCAGCCAGGCACACTGGGCTGATAAAATTGGTGAAGTCGACGGGGGAAGCCATCTTCATCAGGGATATGTCGTTGTTTAAGGTGAAGGAGTTGTAGCTCGGGTGGTTGATGATCTGGGTGACGGAGCGGCTGACCTCGTTTGGGTTGGCAGCCTGTTGGCTTTTTCGCCCAATGTACAGAGTGTAGTCCTCAGGAGTGGTACTGTGGAGGAAACAGGAAGTGAGGATGAAACGGGAAGTGAGGAGGAATCCACCATGTTGCTACTGGAAGTGGTTCCCGACATATGAAGGTTTACTCAATTAAAAGTGTGAGTGAGTGATTGGTCGTGGTTGGAGGGGCCGATGGCACAGATTGGCAGCCTTGCCAATCTACCCCGGGGCAGCTGGGACTACAGAAGTAGCTGAGCACCACATGAAGTGAATAAATAATGCACAAATTTCTGAAAGATTACATCAGGACTAAACCAGGACTGAACCAGAACAAGTGTAAAAACAGTCTGAGAGTATTTCAGACACATAAATCTACATGAGTGTGTAGTTTATTGAGAGCCTCACCTCTGAGTGCAGTGTGCTGCAGTCAGCACCCACAGGTTGTTGATGAGGGACCCTCCACAAATGTGCCTTCTTCGTCTGTGGATACTGACCTGCCAGGGCCAGGCCCCCGCGGGAGCTGCAGCGCCCCCTACGATCCGAGGGTTCAGAGGTGGCATTCCGCACTCTAATGACACAGCACACATGGATCTGGTTCAGTTTGTCAAAGTGAAAATGATTCTCAAATCAAAAGTACAAATGATCTGAAAAAACTCACCATCGAGCTGCGCCACGGAGCCTGGAACAGATCAGAGATTTAAACATGGAGAGGTTCAGCACAGACACAGAAACACTCAGACCTGTCATCGTGGTAATTATAGGACTAACTATGATGCTCAGAATGCATAAAGTGAGGAATAACTTTGTCGTGCTAAGATCCCTGAGTCCTGACGATCAGGCCATGGACAGGGAGCTGCAGTGTCACTGATGACATTTATTTTACAAAGAAATATTTTACAAAGGGATTTTATCTATTTTTGACTCAACGCAAACACTAATGCTAATTTTAAGGAATTATTAAAATAACAGCACAAACTGAAGTAATTTAAATAAAAAACATGGAGTAGTATTAATAACTTTGGATTCAACATTGAAACTGGCAGCTCAACGGAGAGAGTCATGTGACGCTCATTCTGTGTTCTGATTGGACAATTATCTTGAACCGAACAACAAATTCTAACAAATATCTTGTCCATCATGCCCAATGTTTTTGTAATTGAAAGTAAATCAGCATTACTGTCGTTGTTAAAAACTATATTTGATTTAAACATTATTTTTAGGTTTATGGAATTTACGTAACTCTTACTTAACTTCAGCCTGCCCAGGGACAACAGGTGGAAACTAGTAGCTTTACTCAGTGACATGCAGTCAGGTGAGGCACTGCCTCACCTGACTGCACAGAGAAAAAATAAATGAAATGGTTATATTTATCCAATGATTTGTACTATAAAATTATTTTCTATTTAACTTTGCAATTTCATTCTTTTTTTTACTCAAAATCGCTGAATTTTTACGTTTACCATTGAAATCCTGAGAAGAGACGTGCGGTGAGGCACTGGCCGTTCGTAGCAGTGACTTTGCTGCTTTGAGGCTGTGAAAAGGCGCCGGGTGAGGCACGGAGTTACTCTGCCTCTTGTTAGGAGGCACTCGTGAGCCCAGGAATTCTTGTAACTCCCGCAGAATAGGGGCCGCAAGCTACAATTTAGAGTTAGCAAGTCAACTTTAGCAATTCACTTTTTTCTTCTTGTCTGGCCCTACTTTTTAAATGGAGGAAGATTACATATCAAAGCTCAAGCAGTTTTCTAAACTGGACTTTCGGTCGAAGCAGGAGGTTATAATTAAAGGAAGACCAACGTAAAGGAGCTAAATGGTTTACTCTAGACGACGTGACGAAAGACTCGCTTTTTTCAAATAGAGTGGTACGAAATGGTAAGAAATTTAATGACTTCAATCCATTGAAAATTGGGGAACCAGAATAAGGATCAAAAACAATACAAAACCAGCTTTTTATTTCATACTATTAGAGCTATTTCATACGAATTTTATTTTGAAATTCTCTTTTATTCTGGCCCCAACTCAAATTGACCCGGGGTCAGATTTACTCGCCGACACCTGGTTTAAATGTTTGTAAATCTGATTGTGACGACATCAGTGCGTCACCAGCCATGAACCTCACCGCACGTCACTGGCTTTACTATAACCTGGCACCACACATTTTCCTGTTTTTTAAGGTCAGTGTAATGTTGTGCACTGTCCCTGTCCAAATAAAAACATTCCAAACCATACCATTTACAACATTAGCTTTATTCTCTGACAGTGCCAATAATGTGATGCATAACTGTCGAGGGGGGTAAAGGGGTCTGCTGTGAGGCTTCTTGCCCCATCCCCCCAAAGACAGACCTGTGTGAGAGGGACACGTCGGACGGGTCTCTGTCACCACGGAAACACAGAATTAGGGTTAGGCGCCATTTGAAAAGTTTTGTGCTTATGATGGATGGAGCCTCCTCATGTCCACACGCTGCTTACGAACTCAAACGCTTCTATTTACAGCTCCTATTTTACACAATGTTGACAGATGTGAGTTTTATCCATGTTTTAATGCTGTGACGTCATCAAACACACACCTGGAGCTGTGACTTGTTTCCCCAAAAAGCTCAAAATGCTCTGTTCCACCTTATGATGTCATGAAGTGGTAGTTTTAAAGTTAATATCTATTCATTACCACTTCATGACATCATAAGGTGCAACAGAGTGTTTTCAGTTTCAGAGAAAAACTCAGCCTAAATATGCAGGGTTTGTGTGTTAAACATGTGTGAATGAAACAAAACACAAGTCCAGGTTTGTTTGTGATGAGGAAATGACATTATAACATAGATCAGCACGTATGGGTAGTATCTGTTATTCCTGTATTTGATGTGATATGAATCAGGTCTGTGTCTGTCACAAGTTAAACCTGCTCGACTGCTGCCTCCTGTTTAATTAACACATTTCCCCGAACTTATGTATAAACTATTTTAAAGCACACCTATTATGCAAATGTTTCAGAGCTTTTATCCATGTCAGAGTTGTTTCCCTTCACCATTTACCCTCTTGAAGATGAATTTGGGGTGATTCATGTTTGAGTAATCTTTAATCTCTTATTTTCAAGACGCCATTTTGTCGATCTACCCCCGTTTTCACCTCCACCTGTACACGCCAACTGCGAAGTGCACACTTCCTTCTCCAGTTTTATTTTCTTAATCTGTGATACTTCCGCAGTGTCTCGTTGTCATTTTGGTACAAGTGAAAAAAAAATCATCTGCTCATTAGTGTGATGTGCTGCTGTCCATAGGGGGCGCTGAGAGCATGTGGCACTTTGTGCTGATGACGTTTACGGCGACGTCAGCTCCCAATGGACACCACAGTTTTCTAACATGGAAGTCAGCGGATTTTTTTCTTTTATTAAGTCGTTTTAGATGAATATTGTGATTGAAAATGTGCAACAGAATGGTCCATGAGTGTGAGAGATTATAACTGTGGAACAGGGCTGTCAAACACATTTTCACCAAGGGCCACATCAGGAAAATGGTCGCTCTCAAAGGGCCAGATGTAATGTAAAATAAATGTAACTACTTTTTTTACTTGTTCATAAACCTTCTTTATTTATTGTTATTGTTTATTTTACAAATATTGCATATGTATTTCCATAGATGTAAAAAATATGGCTGTATGACTTGGTATCTCCTGATAAACTGACATTTTCAGACAGTCATACCTTTTAATTGACCTTGTTGTGGGCCACATAAAACGACATGGCGGGCCACTTTTGGTTCGTGGGCCTTGAGTTTGACACATGTGGTATATAGTGACGCAGCACAATAAGGGTTGAAGGAATTCCGAGTCTCCCTAGTACAGAGTTTTCAATCTTTCCAACACATTTTTGATTAAAGAGGGTCCACTTTCATTTTTGGAGATTTGATTTAAAATCTCTCTGCACATAAACGAAACACAGATGGTAAAAGTCCTGTTAGTTTTTCCCCATGTCTTTGAGCTAAATGTGTCTTGTCCCAGTTCAGATGTGTTGTAGAAGCAGCTCTTCAGGTCAAAGTGATTATAAAGTGTTTTATTGTCTATTAATAAGGAAGTGTGTGTTAGCATGCTAGTTGTTGTTAGCTTTATCATTACAGCAAAAGTCTGGTCTATGACAGTTGTCAAAAGTGCTTATCAACTCCAGAGGTGGAAGAAGTACTCGATAAAAGTAAAAGTTCTTCTAAAATTTACTTAAAGAGTAAAAGTATTTCACTCAGATTTTGAGTCTTATAAAGCTTCATATGTTGTGATTTTTATAAAGATTTGTGCTGAACTTTGTTCAACAGAAACAATTTAATTTATTTTTTTTCCTAACTTTTTATTTTTTTCGTTGAGTTTTTTGTTTTGTTTTTTGTTCAAATTATGAACATGTTGAAGTAAACCTTCAGACTTCAGCAGGTCTCAAACAATAATAAAAATTCCTTTTACTTTTCAGTCCTTCTCAAAAATGTAGTGAAGCAGAAAGTACAAAGTATACACTGTAAAACAGTGGTCCCCAACCACCGGGCCGGGGACCGGTATCGGTCCGTTACACATTTGCTACCGGGCCGCACAAAAACAGTAAATTATTTATCAGCGATCCAAATTTTCTCCGACTTAACCTTCACCCGTCCCTTATGACACATAATAAGCTTGTCTGTAGATACATAATAATAATCCTGATCGGAAATCACCACAGAAATCCATTTGATATAACGGCGAGTTTATTATATCTGTGCTGATCTGCTCTTGTCCTCCACGGCGACGTATCACGTATAATGCATCAAAAGTCTTTGGAGAGCTTTTTTTGCAAAGGGGAAAAGGCCAACTGAGGAGCCTACGACCTCCAAGCAAAAAAAAAGCAAAATTTAACAGACAACACCAGAAGTCCTACTTAAACTATGGGTTTGTCTCTACAGGTGACTCTCACGCGCCGTGTCCACTCTGTGTAATATGTGGGAAAAGTGAACGAGGCAATGAAAGCAACAAAAAGTTTCTTTGAAAGAAACAAATGTGAACAAGAAAAAAAGAAGAAACAAGCGCAGGGCTCCCACTGATCCAGTGGTATAGTGAGTTGTATTTTTTATGCACTTAACTTATTTTTGCCATATTTATCTGCCACACGTAGATGGCTGGTCCGTGAAAATAAAACATAAATTCAGCTCAATAAAATGCTTCTTTATGAAGGAAAAATAAATAATAAATCAATATTTAGAACTGCACATTATATCTATACAGATATAACACAAACGTCTTCAATGGGAAAAGGTGACACAACACGTTTAAAGTCCTTTAAACTGACGACGATCACGTCTTTGGGGCTGAATAATGAAATAATTTTGTTTACACTGACAGAGAAGACGCTGTTTCATGTGGATAGGTCCAGTAATCACAGAGATATTCAGCATAAACCAGGTCAACACATCTGCCTCTGACAGTGACACACAGAACTTCATCTGAGGATCTGACTCCAGCTCAGGTTAAACTATTGTCTTTTCAGACTGATGTAAAGATACACAGCCTCTTATGTCTAAATCTCCTTCTATCTCGTTCTACTGGCCCCAATATCTTGTGTGGTCCCATCTTTATAAAATAAAAAAAAGAAAAAGAAACTCAAAAGAATAGAATAGAGTCTGGTTAACAAACTGTGAGCCTTGTGTGTGAATGTGTTACATATGAACAGCACAAACACATTTTCTAACCTCGAGTTTTAAAACAAGATCTCACCTGTGAAGAGCAGAGGGAAGAGGCACAGGATCCACATGGCTGCGACTGTTGGACTGAGCAGCAGCCGCGTTCACCTGTTCACCTGTTCACCTGTTCACCTGTTCACCTGTTCACCTGCTCCAAAAGGATGTGACAGGAGGCGGGGCTTACCTGTCCCGGACACGCCCACCTGTCACTCCTTATCAGCTGACTGTTGTCACAGCTCTGCTCCTCTGGCGTCTGAAAAACTAGTTTCAAAATGAACTGGCATTAAGGCATGTTTTTAATGAATAGAAACATACACACTTCATTCTCTACATCCTCCCCCTCGGCAACATCATTCGTCGTCATGGTCTCCGCTTTCACTGCTACGCTGACGACATCCAACTTTACATCTCCACAACATCTATCAACCCCAGCATCCCAATTCTCTCCATCCACACTTATCCGCAACCTGGGTGTGCTCCTCGACCCCACTCTTTCATTTGAACTCCACGTCAAGCACATAACCTGGACTGCATTCTTCCACCTCAAAAACACCGTCTCCGTCCATCACTCACCTTCTCTGCCGCTGAAACTCTCATCCACGCATTCATCACATCCAGAATCGACTACTGCAATAGCATCCTCTACGGTACACCATCCAAAACTCTCAACAGACTTCAGAACATCCAGAACTCTGCTGCCCGGCTCCTCACCCACACATCACCCCTGTCCTCCACAAGTTCCACTGGTTCCCCGTTCCTCAGCGCATCCACTTCAAAATCCTTCTCATCACATTCAAAGCACTCCACAACCTGGCCCCTCCTTACCTCACGGACTTGCTCCACCATCACACTCCATCTCGCTCCCTCCGCTCCTCCAGCTCCAACCTCCTGTCCCTGCCCTGTAGGACCAAGCTCCGAACCTGGGGGGACAGAGCCTTCTCCATCGCTGCCCCCACCCTCTGGAACTCACTGCCCAAACCCCTCCGTGACTGCTCTGACCTCCCCACCTTCAAAAACGAACTCAAGACTCACCTGTTTAAAATTGCTTTTAATGTTTGATTTTAGTTGTAAATTTTGTGATATTTTATTCTTGTATGTATTGTGAAGTGTCTTTGAGTGTCGAGAAAAGCGCTATATAAATAAAATGTATCATTATCATTATTATTATTATTATTTGGATTTGAACTATAATTGAAATTTTAGGTTTGATAAAAAGTTTTTTAAATCACAAACTGAAGTATTTAAGCAGATTAGCTCTGGGATTTTGGACGTGACAGTTCAGATCAGAGAGAGTCCTTTTAGGTTTAAACCAACTGGATTTCAGCTTTAAAACTGGAAACCCAGATGAGAGAGTCATGTGAGGCTCCTTCTGTGTTCTGATTGGACAATTGTCTTGAACCGAAATATCAAACCTAAACATAAACCACACAAGCATCCTGTCCAGTGCTTTTGTAATAACAGTAAATCAGTAGAAGACTTGTCCCCTGTTAAAGTCCTATTAGGTGTGAACATGTTCAGCTCGTGTCTGTCCTCAGGGGCCCCTCCTGTCGCCAGCTGTAAACTTTACAACTATTTTGATGAATGGGACTCCACAGCATCAAGGGAAAAAATTTGTTTGTTCATGAACAAAACAAACACGACAGGTGCAAACGTGACAGGTGCACATATGACGTGTACATATGACAGGTGCTACTTTCAGTTTGAAAACAGCTGAACTTCAGGTTTGATTTATTGTTCATTATCTCTTCTATTTGTTTGTTATAAGATTCTATTTTGAAGATTTTTGTCTTTTGTTCGTGATCTCGTGATCCTTGTCTGGTATGAAACTAAAAACTGGGTTAGACTTTAACTGCACCTTAATAAAACACGAGGAAAGACCAGGTCACACAGGTTAAACTCATTAATACATAATTGACATAATTAAACTGTACCTAGTGTTTTCTACTTGAGTGAAGTGTATAATGTTCCTTCCTGGTTGTAAACAGGCAGGTTTGACGTACACAGAGGTATGTAAATCAAACAACATTTATCTTAACAAAGGCCAAAACTGAAATGGCAATATAGTTATGATTACACTAATTCAAATTAATTACCACACCTTTATTTTGTTTAATGAGGGTTAAAAATGTCTTCCTTGTTCCTGCAGTTTGGATGGAATGTTGAGTGTTTGTGACATAAAGGCAGAGAAGCAACAGCCTTTTCTCTGCCGATATCGATGTCAATACTTTGGCTTTAAGTATCTGCAGATCCCAAAAATCACAAACAGCATAAGTCCAGAACTACAGAACAATATAAGTTTAATGTAGTGAGACGTGTTGGGCCAACAGTCTCCAGTACGTCGTCTTATTACAACAATTTAATTAAATTTATACAAAATCACAACAGCAGTTGCCTCTTAGGGTTGAACATGAGAATTGATTTTACCAACAGAGCTAGAAAAGCTAGAAAATCAACAATGAAACAGACAAACAAAATAATCAACAAAAAATAAGAAAATGGAGAACTGTCTCAGAACATCCCGTCCTTAGACCCTCCTTCTCGGCAAAAAAAAACTAAAAAAAAAAAAAGCCCAGTGGGAAAAAGAGAAACCTCGTGGAGAACCACAGTGAAGGAGAAATCCCCTCCCATGGACAGACGGGCTGCAGATGTGCAGATTTACAGACATGATATTGACTGAACCAACATCTTTAAACCAACATCCAGCACCAGTATTATATGGTGCATCTCGACTATAAAGTCTGATTTAGAAGTGTAGTTTGGTACTTTTCCAAACTACACTTTGCTGTGGTCCAAAGTTATTCTTCACTTATTTTATGCATTCAGAGCATCCTAATTATTCACCACAATGAGTTTATAAGCACTTTTTACAACTTTCAGAAACCAGAGCGGAGATTTGCTGTTACGTAGCGCTAACAACAACTCGCATGCTAATAGTGCACTTACTGATTATCAGACAATTAAATGCTTTATACTTAGGTGCAGACAGCACACAGCAGACTTATTTTGACCTCAATATGCTTACACAGTATATCTGTACTGGGGAAAGACACATTTTGCTCAAACACATGGGAATAAATCAGGTATGGGGTGAAACTATGATCAATATTTAGCACAGATAGTATTCTACCAAACCAAGTTTAGATCTGTCACATTAACACATTTTGAAGTGTCATATATCGCTGAAGTGAATAGAGACGACACATGATAATACTGAAACCAAACCACAAAAAAAAAATATAAATCCTCAAAAAATAATCTATGTTTACAAAATACAACACTTTCTTTAGTTTTGTTTAGTTTCACGTTCATAATTCATTTTAGTTCAGAAAAAGAGCAAAACTTTTCCCACTTGGGCAAAAAAAAAAAAAAAAAAAAGTCCCCATGATATTGACCCCAAAAAGTAGTGTTTCATCTGTCATGACGGGCCTAACCAAGTCATAATGAGAAGTACATGAAAACCAATAGAATTAATGGAAATAGTAAAAAGTAGGGGTCCCAGAATTGAGCCTTGGGGCACTCCTTTACTTAAAGTTTGAAAATCTGATTTAAAACCATCAGCTACTACTGCCTGGTTTCTGTTTGAAAGATAATTTTGGAACAAAGCATTGTCAATTCCAATCTGCTTCAGATGGTTCAAGAAGACTCCATGATCCACTGAATCTGTACAGGCTGATGTCACGTGTCTGTATAGAACGATACTCTCACTCTATAAACAATACTTCAACACATTTCAAAAAGCATTTCTTTATTGGAATCATAAAATCAGAACATTGAGTAAACTTCAACACTAAAAAGTGCTTATGTAAACAGAATTCAATCAAGTTTCAATGATCTCATGATTAAAAACATCTCTTCAGGATCAGATGGTTGAACACAAACTGCAGCACTATGGAGTTTGAGGGAGAAAACGTGTTCAGACAAGGACACTGATGTATATCTGCTATTTTTATACTTTAAAGTGACATCACACCGGGAAGAGGGTGTATGTATGTCTATGGAAGAATGTTCAGCAGTTGCCATAGTGACACAATTACATTAGGGTGACCAGACTCGGGTTAAAGGGGCACGGGTAACGGAAGTTACAACTAAGTCAGTTGTTTCTGGTCAGACTGTGATAAAATTAAAGACTAATCTGAGTAACAGAGCTTATGACAGAGCAGTGCCTCCAGTTAGCTTCACATCAATTGTAATGTATTAAAAGCTCACATATATTTACCCTACTAGCACAAAAATATAAGAAGAAAATATATTATTGCACTTTTATATATTTATGCACGAGAAAGGCATTTTTCTGACACTTTAAACCATCAAAATAAACAACAATAATCTGTTTTTATTTGCCTAATCCTACTTTTGTGTTAACTCTGGCTTTTACTACGGATCAGACCTGGACGACTGAGGGATTACACAGACATAAACAGTCAGAGTGAGGGCAAAAAATAAGCAAAGATCAAATTTTGACAGTATATTTTTTCAATCAGGTTAAGGTTAGGGTTAGAAACAGTTTATTTGGTGAAGGTTGGAGTGTGTGGAGACATTAGACTTTGGCAGAACTGTGTTGGGGGAAAAAATAAGTAAAAAGTAGAAAGTACATATTCACAGGTAAAAGTATCACATGGAAAAAATCCACTTAAGTAAAAGTCTTTAAAATGATGCATATTTTGGTCACAGTAACAATACAAATATTTTTTTTAATTGTTCTTTTATGAATTTGTGCATTATTTTAGTAAAATAAAAGTACTTTAATAATACCACACTGAAACACTGTGGCACGTTTAGACCCTAATGTAGGCGCAGTGCAAATAAAGTACAGTGGAACTTTTCTGGTCATGTTATTGCTTTGCCGGAATGTCTCAGTATTTCACAGTATGAAAAAAAAGTGTCTGGTCAGATCTGTGGAGAGGTGACCCCACTTTCAGTAAGAATAATAGACTGTATAAAGAAGTGGACTAATTCAAAGTCAAATAAAGCTCGTCGAGGCTAGCAGATATAGAGGCGAATCTTGAGCCGAGTTGCATATTTGGAGTTCTGACCACAAGTATCGCAGCAACCAAAGAGTCAGTCTGGAGCAAATCTGTTGACGGTGACACCTCTTCCCTCCTGCACCGCTGGTTTGGCAGGGAGCAGACGCTTAACAACGCTGTCAATCAAACCTGTTGCTAATGGTAGCGGGAGCGACATCAGAGAAAGAAGGCGTCTGATTTGTCTGTTAATAATGTACATATTTTGATTGACAGACACAATAGTGAAAGAAAAATATCAGTATCATGTAGAGCAGGTTAATACAAACATTTTAAGACCAAAACGATGAGCAATTTTTCAATGTAAAGAGAACTGGAGCCAGAAGCGTACCCATGCTCACTTCCTATGCGTAACGCGGCGGCGAGCAGGTTAGCTATGTCCATTTATATATACAGTCTATGGTTTGTCACAGTATGAAGTAAACGTGTCTGGTCAGGTCTGTGGAGAGGTGACCACACTTACAGTAAGAATGTATGTGCATGTACAGTATTTCAGTGGATTTTTGAATTATAAAACACTATAAACCTATTTTGAAAAAAAGCGGATTTAAGTTCAGTACCATCTGGAAGATTCTGATCACATTGCTATGGAGACAAACAGGAGGCGCACCTTCCACCAGAAAAGTTACATAGTGCATCTTTAACTCACAGAGAAACAAAGCTCTAGTGCATTTGAAGACTCACCATCCATAGCGTGCAATGAAAAGTGCTCCAGATTCATATATATATTTATAAAGCATCTATGATTTCATCCATGTCTTTAAATCATTTTCATTATTAGAAAATTATGATAAAACAAGCCGACACAGTGGTCTCTGGTATAGTTACATTAATTTGTGCAAATCACATCATGTACGGTTAGAGCGGAGGTAAAGGCAGCTCATCCACAGAGCAGCAGCCCGAGCAGAGCCAGGAGCAGGTGGGACGTGAGCAGGAGGGACGGGCTGAGGGTGGAGGACACGGGGCTGCTGGAGGTAGAGTTGGTGGTGGGGGCAGCTGTGGCTGTTGCCGCTGGCGACAGGAACTTGCCCACAGTGGAGGTGAGGAAATCCTGAAATTTACTCAATTTGTCAAAGGTCAAGATGGACTCTCGGGCCCGTGAGCTGCTGCTGTTGGACAGAACCACGGCCTGGAACCAGGAGTCAGAGAGTTTACACATGAGCGGGCCGCCGAGGTCCCCCTGAACGCCCCGAGAGGAGAGAGAAAGAGACCGGTCAGGAGTGTACAGTCAAACCGAGCTCAAGTGTTCTTAGCCCCTTTTCCATCACACACATTTTTGTCTCTTAAAGGGCCCATATTATATGATCTAATGTTGTTTCCTCATCACAAACAGACCAGGAGTTGTGTTTTGTTTCATTCACACATGTTGAGTTCTTCTCTCAAACAGAAAACACTCTGTTCCACTTTGTGATGGTAATACAGGAAGTGCTCCACTGCGTTTTTGAAATCCACACACCTTCACTAGAATCATTTGAATCATTGGAATAGCCAATCTTTACTGAACAAAAGGTAAGATAGCCATTAACTTGAAAACTACAGCTACATGACATCACAAGGTGGAACAGAGCATGTTGAGGTTTGGAGATGTAAACAGACTAATAAGCCAGATTTATTCATATGTGAATAAAACAAAACATAACTCTAGGTATGTTTTTGAGGAGGTAACAACATCCTAACATGGCTTAAAACTCACAAGAGTCAGTTTTGCATAATTTAGGACCTTTAATGCTCCTAAATCATACTTTCCTGGTGTTGGCGCTTGTGGTTAAGAGAAACCTATTCATTTAAAGTGGGACTAAACACCAAACTCTGCCCAAAATCTCATTTGAAATAGAGCTGCTGAACTAGGCAGTACCTGGAGGACTAAAAGAGTGAGGGAGGAGGAGGGCTCTTCTATGAAGAAGAGTGTGATTGGTCTTACAGGTATCCACACTTTAAACTCTGTCCCTGCAGCCAGGTGTTTGCACTCAGAAACACCTGGGACTTGGTACAGTGTGATGTCACATAATAATTGAAATTGCAGAGCCCACTGGAGCCTGGTTACACCCCTTTTGCAGAAAGCTGCACATTTTTCTAGTTTTCACTAAATGTAGTAGCATGGATGAGCAGGTTAAGATAAGATAAGATAAGATAAGATAAGATAAGATAAGATATGCCTTTATTAGTCCCACAGGGAAATTCCAGCATTGCACCGCACACATAGAACAGAAAGAAATAAAATAAAACAAGATAATAGATAAATAACAAGATAATAGATAAATAGAAATAATTTAAGAAATAGATTCAGGAATAACTCTAATACACACACACACATATATATATACATATAAATATACATCTCCTTAGTAAAGTGACTTGTGAAGTGGGTATTGCACATAGTGGAATGACACATGTTCAGTGCTAACAGTGTTCATTGTATAGCCTGACAGCAGCAGGAAGGAAAGACCTGCGGAACCTCTCCTTCACACAGCGAGGGTGAATCAGTCTGTCACTGAAGCTGCTCTCCAGGGCAGACAGAGCGTCCTGCAGGGGGTGAGACTCATGGTCCAGCATTGAGATGACCTTAGCCAGGACCCTCCTGTCCCCCACCTCCTGCACTGAGTCCAGAGGACAGCCCAGGACAGAGCTGGACTTCTTGATGACCTTGTCCAGCTTCTTCCTCTCCCTCTCTGTGATGCTGCTGTTCCAGCAGACCACACCGTACAGGATGGCTGATGCCACCACAGAGTCATAGAAGGTCTTCAGGAGTGGCCCTCTCACTCCAAAAGACCTGAGTCTCCTCAGGAGATAGAGCCTGCTCTGGCCCTTCCTGTACAGTGCGTCTGTGTTGTGAGTCCAGTCCAGTTTGTTGTTCAGATGAACACCCAGGTGCTTGTATGAGTCCACTTCTCAATGTCCCTTCCCTGGATGTTCACTGAGGGGGGCAGTAGAGTGGCGTCTGCGGAAGTCCACCACCATCTCCCTTGGTCTTCCCTGCGTTGATGATGAGATGGTTCTGCTGACACCAGTCCACAAAGTCCTGTGTTAGTCCTCTGTACTCCACATCGTCGTCATCCTGATGAGGCCAATGATGGCAGAGTCATCAGAGAACTTCTGCAGGACGCAGCTGTCCGTGTTGTGTCTGAAGTCTGCAGTGTAAAGGGTGAAAAGAAAGGGCGCGAGGACAGTGCCCTGGGGCGCCCCCACACTGCAGGTCATGAGGTCAGACACACAGTTCTTGGCTCTCACAAACTGGGGCCGGTTTGTGAGATAGTCCAGGATCCAGTCTGCCAGGTCACAGTCCACCCCGGCGGTCTCCAGCTTGTCCCTCAGGAGCAGAGGCTGGATGGTGTTGAAAGCACTGGAGAAGTCGAAGAAGAGAATCCTCACAGTGCTGCCGGGGTTCTCCAGGTGAGACAGTGAGCGGTGCAAACAACAGGTAGATGACGGCGTCCTCCACTCCGATGCCAGGCCGGTACGCAAACTGCAGCGGATCCATCGCTGAGCTCACGGTGGAGCGGAGGTGGCCAAGGACCAGTCTCTCCAGTGTCTTCATGAGATGAGATGTTAGAGCCACTGGCCTGAAGCTGCTGAGCTCCTTGGCCTGTGGCGTCTTGGGCACCGGTACCACGCAGGAGGTCTTCCAGAGTTGTGGTACCACCCTCAGCTTTAGGCTCATGTTGAAGACATGCTCCATAACTCCACACAGTTCGTCTGCACAGGACTTAAGGAGCCTGGAGCTGATGCCGTCTGGTCCTGCTGCCTTCCTGGGTCTGATCTTCTTGAGCTCAAGTCTCACCTGGGCTGTAGAAAATGACAGTGGCAGGCTGGGGGGATGGATGAGTCCATGTGTATTGGGCTGAAGAAGAACAGAGGCAGAGGTGTGAGGAGGTACAGGAGTTCCCCATTGTCCAGCCGGGGAGGGGAGAGCAGGCAGCTGGGTGGGGGTAGGGGTGGGTGATTGATCAAATCTCAGGAAGTGAGAATTGAGGTCGTTCACCCACCGCAGGTCCCCCTCCATCTGGACAGGGGGTGCTTTGATGCCGGAAATGGTCTTTAGACTTCTCCACACCCCCTGGATGTTCTTCTCCTGTAGCTGTTGCTCCATCCTTCTCTTATGGCTGGCTTGGCTTGTCCTGATTTTCCTCCTCAGTTCCTTCTGTACTGTCTTCAGCTCCTCCTTGGTCCCTGACCTAAAAACTCTCTTCTTCTCCTTCAGTAGAGCTTTTATGTCAGGGTTGATCCACGCTTGTTGTTTGGAAAACACCGCACCGTCTGGGAGGGGACGATGTTTTCAAAACAGAAGTTTATGTAGTCCGTGATATACAATCAGTCACTGCATTGATGTCCTCTCCATGTGGGTCACAGAGCTCTGTCCACACTGTGGTGTCAAAGCAGTCTCTCAGAGCCTCCTCACTCTCACAGTCCACTTCTTCACCACACGGGACACCACAGGCTGCCTGTGCACAATGGGCTGGTACACAGGCTCAAGATGGAGGATGTTGTGGTCAGCTCTACCCAGGGGAGGCAGTGGGGATGAAGAATAAGCCTCCTTGACGTTGGCAAAAAATAAATCCAAAGTTTTATTGTCTCTTGTGGGGCAGGTGACATACTGGGTGTATGTGGGCAGAACAGGTGCAGGAGATGCATGATTGAAGTCTCCAGAGATCAGGAAGAGAGCCTGTGGGTGCCTTGTTTGGAGTGTGCTGGTACAGGAGTGCAGCGTGTCACAGGCCGTCTCAGCGTTAGCAGAGGGAGGAACATACACAGCGATGACAATCACATGTGAGAACTCCCGGGGCAGATAGTATGGCCTCATGCTAACGGCCAGCAGTTCAATGTCTCTGTGACACAGCTGTGTCTTCACTGTACAGTGTCCAGGTTTGCACCACTTCTCATTCACAAACAGAGCCAGGCCTCCTCCTTTCCTCTTGCCGCTCTCTGCCGTCCTGTCCGCGCGCAGCAGGTGAAAATTGTCCAAAGCAACAGCTGAGTCCGGGATTTGCGGGGTTAACCAGGACTCCGTGAAAAGCATGATGCTGCTGTCTCTGTACTCCCGCTGAAATCGCGTGAGCGCCGCTAGTTCGTCCGTCTTGTTCGAAATAGAGCGCACGTTTCCCGCGATAACAGAGGGGAGCACAGGTCTGAAGCGTCTCTTCCTTTCCTGGAGTTTACGTCCCGCTCGTCTGCCCCTCCGCGTTTTCCGCAGCAGCTCCGCTGGAATGTCGTGTCGGTCCTGCGGGAGCACGACAGTCCCGCGTAGTGCCATCAGCTGTTCTCTGGAGTAAACAATGGGTGGTCGCGGCCCCACGCACATTGCGCCGGTGAAATTTGGCAAATTCAACAGAGGAAAAACTGAAACTAAACAGAAACACCGCGTTTCTGGAAAAAACACACTATTTACAAAAAGTGCAAAGCAAACAAAGAGGGAAAAGAATAAAAAGAGTAGAAAGAAAAGTTGAAAATAGAGGAGCGATGCAAACCAGCTGCTGCTCACGCAAGCGCCGGAAGTTAATCGTTGGTAATCGTTGGTTTATGGTAGTTTGTAACGCCCACCATCAGGGGGCGCCTGATCCCAAGATGTAAAAATTCCAGGCAGACTTTACTCGACCTCTGACCTCTGTACTTCAGTCGGTCTAGGTGGTTTGGCTCGGTATCAGGAGCAGGTACAGAATGAATGTTTATATCATTTAACATGAGTGATATTCGTTATACTCGTTTGGGTTTCGGATAATTATTGATGATTATTTATCTTTTGATTTGTTTCTTATTCTGTAACCCACTTATTTTATTAATTATTTTGTGAACCAATTGTGCTACACAAAAACTTGCCTTGCCTTGAGTGGTTTGGCTAGTCATTACATACCCCACTTACATACAATTGCCAAAACTGCATTTGGAGCAGTAAAGAGTGCTGTTCAAACGTCATAGACACACAGGTTTGTAAAAAAGGAAAAAAAAAAAGTTGACATTTTGCTGCTAAAGTAGGTTGATTTGTTTAAAATGTTCAATGGACATCTTGGAGCCCACCCTGGACCCCAGTGTGAGGAGTCCACCCTGAGCCCCACCCTAAACATCCCACCCTGAGGAGCCACCCGTAGAAGCCCACCCTGAGGACCCCAATTTGAGGACCCTACCCTGAGGAGCCCACCCTGAACCCCAACCTGACTAACCCACCATGAGAAGCCCACCCTGAGGAACCCACTCTCAGTAGCCCACCCTGAGGACCTGTACCTGCTGCAGAGTGAAGACACCGGTGCAGATGGTGTTTGAGGAGGATGCATTCCCACAGCTCATGATGGAGGTCTGGGTCTCCTGCAGGGTCTGGTCCCCTGGAAGAACAAAGTCACTTTCATTAAAACACAATTAAACATCAGCTGTGCGTTTGATCACATGGGACTAAATAAAAGGTGGTAAATGATGCAGATCGCCAATGGGTCTCATGTTGTAGCAGACACTGACCTGTTGCCTCCTGGCTGTAGGCAGCGGCGTAGCAGGTCATTCCGGGGGTGAAGGTGCGGCCGTCGTCCAGACAGATGGGCTGGATGTTGTTGGACAGAGAGGGTTTGGAGGCCAGGTGCAGCACAGCCACGTTTGAACCACTGACGTTACTCACACTGATGTTAGAGACGCTCACACGCACAGACTGCCCCAGCACCACGCTCCACCGTGACGCATCCAGGGGCCTGCACACAGTGGGATATGTCACACACAGCTGTACTACACCATCCTACCACTGGAGGCGCCCTGACCTGGAGAAGCAGCTGGCGTCGCTCAGCACAGCGTCCTCCGACACCAGTGTCCCTCCACAGACGTGAACCTGATCCATCTGGACACTGGTCATCCAGGGCCACTGTCCCCCAGACACAGAGGTCCCCCCAGAGGCGCGGCTGTTCAGAGGGGCCTGGCCACAGACCACCTCTGTAAGGAGCACACACATATCAGCAGGTCAGCCTCATGTGAATCACTGTATAATAAGGTTTTATTATTGCTCCATGAGACTGTGGTCAGAGCTTACGTGGAGCAGTGGTGGTAGGTGCAGTTGTGACAGGGGCCAGACCGGAGCAGGATACGCTGAGGTCACTGTCGGTCCCAGAGGAGGTGATGCTGATGAAGCCGGGCTGGTTCTCTGTGATATGACTCTTGATCCAGGTCTGATAACGGGACACTCGAGCGTAGACTCCAGGTTTACCAGGCAGAGCACAGCCGATTCCAAAGCTCACCACGCCGGCCTGGATCCAACGGCTGCTCTGTTTCCTCACCAGAGGACCCCCAGAATCTCCCTGCACAAACCACACAACATTTGCTTTCACTCACACCAAGCGTCCAGTGTTGGTACGGTTCTATTTAATGTTGTTGTAAAACAATCAGAGTTAGTGGATGTGGGTGCAGCTGGGGACCATGTTCTGAGTGAGGACACCTAAAGGCAAATGTGTCCTGGATGTTGGGGTTTCATGCTTTTTGAGCTGATCCTAACCTTAACTATAGTGACTACTTGCCTAATCTAAACCTGAATATATTTTAATCTTTGCTAAAGATTGAAAGATTGAAGACTGTAGCATTTGTTTACCTGCTTCACATGTTTCGGCTACGTGACGGTGCAGTGATGGTGTATTGATGGTGTAGTGTAGGGGGGTGTAAGCTTCCCTTCTCTGGCAAAACCAAGTAAAGACATGTCACTACACCATCACTGCACCATCACTGCACCATCACATGACGCTTCTGAGGAAAATACAGGAAGTATCTGAAACATGTGGAGCAGATAAACAAAGGCTCCAGTCTGACAAAAAGAATCACTAATTCTAGGCTTAATGTATTTTAACCCAGACCTTTAGCCCATGTTGATGATTTAATAATAAGCGATTTTTGTCATGGGAACCTGATGTTTGTCCCTGTAAAGACGACAAGTCCCCAGAATGTAACAAATGGTCCACAGCCAGTCCTCTGTCAGTAAAGGTGGTAACGTGGTTTGAAGCAGAATCTTGCTGTTTTAAATTGTAGTTATTAAGTCTGTCTTGTTTATGTTCAGTGTTTCTTTACAAATACAGTTGAATGAAATATTGTGGATGATGGCAGTTACCTGGCAGGAGTCCTTGCCCCCCTCATCTAGCCCTGCACACAGCATGTTGTCTGTGATGCCTGAGCCGTAGTTACAGAAGCACTTCCTGTTCCCCACGATGGGCACCTCCACCTCCATCAGGTTCTGTGGGGGCGGCAGAGACTCTGTGGAAGGAAATATATTGTATAATCTGAAACTGTAAACAGCTATTGTCTTCAGTTTCAGTGTAGTTAGCCCCTCCCTTCAAACAGATATAAGGCAGTGTCCAGCAGTAATCTGACCAGAACTGAAGAAGCGGCCTGGATGAGCAGCATAATGTCTTCACTTCTACAACAATCGTCTGGTTGACAGATTTAATCTTCGTCTTTTGCTGTGGATCAGACCTGGACGACTGAGGGATTACACAGACAGTGTCTATGTTCATGAACCTTAAAGAGCGAGTATTAGACTATGTCCAAACACATATTTACATCACCATGTTCCCCTTTATTGTTTTGAAAATGTTATATTTGCAGAAAACTATGTGAAAATATTGAATAAGTTTCAGTTTAATTTCGCACATCACATCAGGTCTGTCAAGTTGTAGTGTATTGTTTTGTTTGTTTTTGTATTGTTTTGTTTTTGATTTGTATCATGCTTGTATATTTATGAAAATAATGTGTGTGTGAGCATGGCTGACGTACGCTTGTGGGTGGAGCCTTGCACCACTTTGTATTTCTAACTGTAAGGAGGGTTGAAATGGTGCAGAGCAGATTCCTAGATCTCTCACCTCCACTGGCGACGCCCCCCCAGCCTGTGACCCAGATGTCGGTGCCTGCGTGCAGCGTGCTTCCCGAGGCAGCCAGGCACACTGGGCTGATGAAATTGGTGAAGTCGACGGGGGAAGCCATCTTCATCAGGGATATGTCGTTGTCGTTGGTGGAGGAGTCGTAGCTTGGGTGGTTGATGATCTGGGTGACGGAGCGGCTGACCTCGTTTGGGTTGGCAGCCTGTTGGCTCTTTCGTCCAATGTACAGAGTGTAGTCCTCAGGAGTGGTACTGTGGAGGAAACGGGAAGTGAGGATGAAACGGGAAGTGAGGAGGAAGCCACCGTGTTACTTAAAGTGGTTCCCGACATATGAAGGTTTACTCAATTAAAAGTGTGAGTGAGTGATTGGTCGTGGTTGGAGGGGCCGATGGCACAGATTGGCAGCCTTGCCAATCTACCCCGGGGCAGCTGGGACTACAGAAGTAGCTGAGCACCACATGAAGTGAATAAATAATGCACAAATTTCTGAAAGATTACATCAGGACTGAACCAGAACAAGTGTAAAAACAGTCTGAGAGTATTTCAGACACATAAATCTACATGAGTGTGTAGTTTATTGAGAGCCTCACCTCTGAGTGCAGTGTGCTGCGGTCAGCACCCACAGGTTGTTGATGAGGGACCCTCCACAAATGTGCCCTACTTCTGTGTGGATACTGACCTGCCAGGGCCAGGCCCCCGCGGGAGCTGCAGCGCCCCCTACGATCCGAGGGTTCAGAGGTGGCATTCCGCACTCTAATGACACAGCACACATGGATCTGGTTCAGTTTGTCAAAGTGAAAATGATTCTCAAATCAAAAGTACAAATGATCTGAAAAAACTCACCATCGAGCTGCGCCACGGAGCCTGGAACAGATGAGAAATTTTAAACATGGAGAGGTTCAGCACAGACACAGAAACACTCAGACCTGTCATCGTGGTAATTATAGGACTAACTATGATGCTCAGAATGCATAAAGTGAGGAATAACTTTGTCGTGCTAAGATCCCTTAGTCCTGACGATCAGGCCATGGACAGGGAGCTGTGGTGTCACTGACGACATTTGTTTTACAAAGAAATATTTTACAAAGGGATTTTATCTATTTTTGACTCAACGCAAACACTGATGCTAATTTTAAGGAATTATTAAAATAACAGCACAAACTGAAGTAATTTAAATAAAAAACATGGAGTAGTATTAATAACTTTGGATTCAACATTGAAACTGGCAGCTCAACAGAGAGAGTCATGTGACGCTCATTCTGTGTTCTGATTGGACAATTATCTTGAACCGAACAACAAATTCTAACAAATATCTTGTCCATCATGCCCAATGTTTTTGTAATTGAAAGTAAATCAGCATTACTGTCGTTGTTAAAAACTATATTTGATTTAAACATTATTTTTAGGTTTATGGAATTTACGTAACTCTTACTTAACTTCAGCCTGCCCAGGGACAACAGGTGGAAACTAGTAGCTTTACTCAGTGACATGCAGTCAGGTGAGGCACTGCCTCACCTGACTGCACAGAGAAAAAATAAATGAAATGGTTATATTTATCCAATGATTTGTACTATAAAGTTATTTTCTATTTAACTTTGCAATTTCATTCTTTTTTTTACTCAAAATCGCTGAATTTTTACATTTACCATTGAAATCCTGAGAAGAGACGTGCGGTGAGGCACCGGCCGTTCGTGCCTCACATGGACTGACTGTGCTGTAGCTCAGCAGTGACGCTGCTGCTTTAAGCGGCTGTGAAAAGGCGCCGGGTGAGGCACGAAGTTACTCTGCCTCATGTTAGGGGGCGCTCGTGAGCCCAGGAATTCTTGTAACTCCCACAGAATAGGGGCCGCAAGCTACAATTTAGAGTTAGCAAGTCAACTTTAGCAGTTCACTTTTTTCTTCTTGTCTGGCCCTACTTTTTAAATGGAGGAAGATACATATCAAAGCTCAAGCAGTTTTCTAAACTGGACTTTCGGTCGAAGCAGGAGGTTATAATTAAAGGAAGACCAACGCTAAAGGACCTAAATGGTTTGCTCCAGACGACGGGACGAAAGACTCACCATTTCGTGCCACTCTGTTTGAAAAGAGCAAGAAATTTTATGACTTCAATCCACTGAAAATTGGGGAAACAGAATAAGGATTAAAAAAACAATCCAAAACCAGCTTTTTATTTCATACTATTAAAGCTATTTCATACGAATTTCTGAACTTTTATTTTGAAATTCTCTTTTATTCTGGCCTCAAGCCACTAGGAGAGAAATTGGCCCGGGGTCAGATTTACTCGCCGACACCTGGTTTAAATGTTTGTAAATCTGATTGTGACGACATCAGTGCGTCACCAGCCATGAACCTCACCGCACGTCACTGGCTTTACTATAACCTGGCACCACACATTTTCCTGTTTTTTAAGGTCAGTGTAATGTTGTGCACTGTCCCTGTCCAAATAAAAACATACCAAACCATACCATTTACAACATTAGCTTTATTCTCTGACAGTGCCAATAATGTGATGCATAACTGTCGAGGGGGGTAAAGGGGTCTGCTGTGAGGCTTCTTGCCCCATCGCCCCAAAGACAGACCTGTGTGAGAGGGACACGTCGGACGGGTCTCTGTCACCACGGAAACACAGAATTAGGGTTAGGCGCCGTTTGAAAAGTTTTGTGCTTTTGTGCTGATGATGGATGGAGCCTCCTCACGTCCACACGCTGCTTACGAACTCAAACGCTTCTATTTACAGCTCCTATTTTACACAATGTTGACAGATGTGAGTTTTATCCATGTTTTAATGCTGTGACGTCATCAAACACACACCTGGAGCTGTGACTTGTTTCCCAAAAAGCTCAAAATGCTCTGTTCCACCTTATGATGTCATGAAGTGGTAGTTTTAAAGTTAATATCTATTCATTACCACTTCATGACATCATAAGGTGCAACAGAGTGTTTTCAGTTTCAGAGAAAAACTCAGCCTAAATATGCAGGGTTTGTGTGTTAAACATGTGTGAATGAAACAAAACACAAGTCCAGTTCTGTTTGTGATGAGGAAATGACATTATAACATAGATCAGCACGTATGGGTAGTATCTGTTATTCCTGTATTTGATGTGATATGAATCAGGTCTGTGTCTGTCACAAGTTAAACCTGCTCGACTGCTGCCCCCTGTTTAATTAACACATTTCCCCGAACTTATGTATAAACTATTTAAAGCACACCTATTATGCAAATGTTTCAGAGCTTTTATCCATGTCAGAGTTGTTTCCCTTCACCATTTACCCTCTTGAAGATGAATTTGGGGTGATTCATGTTTGAGTAATCTTTAATCTCTTATTTTCAAGACGCCATTTTGTCGATCTACCCCCGTTTTCACCTCCACCTGTACACGCCAACTGCGAA
This sequence comes from Periophthalmus modestus, assembly GCA_019594935.1. Lineage (NCBI taxonomy): Eukaryota > Metazoa > Chordata > Actinopteri > Gobiiformes > Gobiidae > Periophthalmus > Periophthalmus modestus. The sequence continues at coordinate 7,275,501 of JAIEZT010000019.1, read as the reverse complement.
GTGCACACTTCCTTCTCCAGTTTTATTTTCTTAATCTGTGATACTTCCGCAGTGTCTCGTTGTCATTTTGGTACAAGTGAAAAAAAACTCATCTGCTCATTAGTGTGATGTGCTGCTGTCCATAGGGGGCGCTGAGAGCATGTGGCGCTTTGTTGTGATGACGTTTATGGCAACGTTTGCTCCCACTGGACACCGCAGTTTTCTAACATGGAAGTCAGCGGATTTTTTTCTTTTATTAAGTTGTTTTAGATGAATATTGTGATTGAAAATGTGCAACAGAATGGTCCATGAGTGTGAGAGATTATAACTGTGGAACAGGGCTGTCAAACACATTTTCACCAAGGGCCACATCAGGAAAATGGTCGCTCTGAAAGGGCCAGATGTAATGTAAAATAAATGTAACTACTTTTTTTACTTGTTCATAAACCTTCTTTATTTATTATTATTATTTATTTTACAAATATTGCATATGTATTTCCATAGATGTAAAAAATATGGCTGTATGACTTGGTATCTCCTGATAAACTGACATTTTCAGACAGTCATACCTTTTAATTGACCTTGTTGTGGGCCACATAAAACGACATGGCGGGCCACTTTTGGTTCGTGGGCCTTGAGTTTGACACATGTGGTATATAGTGACGCAGCACAATAAGGGTTGAAGGAATTCCGAGTCTCCCTAGTACAGAGTTTTCAATCTTTCCAACACATTTTTGATTAAACAGGGTCCACTTTCATTTTTGGAGATTTGATTTAAAATCTCTCTGCACATAAACGAAACACAGATGGTAAAAGTCCTGTTAGTTTTTCCCCATGTCTTTGAGCTAAATGTGTCTTGTCCCAGTTCAGATGTGTTGTAGAAGCAGCTCTTCAGGTCAAAGTGATTATAAAGTGTTTTATTGTCTATTAATAAGGAAGTGTGTGTTAGCATGCTAGTTGTTGTTAACTTTATCATTACAGCAAAAGTCTGGTCTATGACACTTGTCAAAAGTGCTTATCAACTCCAGAGGTGGAAGAAGTACTCAATAAAAGTAAAAGTACTTCTATTATATTGGAACAAAAATACTCAAGTAAAAGCAAAAGTATCACAAGAAAAAATGTCCTTACGCAAAAGTATTAAAGTACTTGTGTAAAATTTACTTAAAGAGTAAAAGTGTCACTCAGATTTTGAGTCTTATAAAGCTTCAAATGTTGTGATTTTAATACAGATTTGTGCTGAACTTTGTTCAACAGAAACAATTTAATTATTTTTTTTCCCAACTGTTTTTATCTTTTGTTTGAGTTTTTTTTTTTTGTTCAAATTATGAACATGTTAAATCTTCAGACTTCAGCACGTCTCAAACAATAATAAAAAATGCTTTCGCTTTTCAGTCCTTCTCAAAAATGTAGTGAAGCAGAAAGTACAAAGTATACACTGTAAAACAGTGGTCCCCAACCACCGGGCCGGGGACCGGTACCGGGCCGGGGACCGGTACCGGGCCGGGGACAGGTATCGGTCCGTTACACATTTGCTACCGGGCCGCACAAAAGCAGTAAATTATTTATCAGCGATCCAAATTTTCTCCGACTTAACCTTCACCCGTCCCTTATGACACATAATAAGCTTGTCTGTAGATACATAATAATAATCCTGATCGGAAATCACCACAGAAATCCATTTGATATAACGGCGAGTTTATTATATCTGTGTTAGATCTGCTCTTGTCCTCCGCGGCGACGTATCACGTATAATGCATCAAAAGTCTTTGGAGAGCTTTTTTTGCAAAGGGGAAAAGGCCAACTGAGGAGCCTACGACCTCCAAGCAAAAAAAAGCAAAATTTAACAGACAACACCAAAAGTCCTACTTAAACTATGGGTTTGTCTCTACAGGTGACTCTCACGCGCCGTGTCCACTCTGTGTAATATGTGGGAAAAGTGAACGAGGCAATGAAAGCAACAAAAAGTTTCTTTGAAAGAAACAAATGTGAACAAGAAAAAAAGAAGAAACAAGCGCAGGGCTCCCACTGATCCAGTGGTATAGTGAGTTGTATTTTTTATGCACTTAACTTATTTTTGCCATATTTATCTGCCGCACGTAGATGGCTGGTCCGTGAAAATAAAACATAAATTCAGGAAAAATAAATAATAAATAAATATTTATAACTGCACATTATATCTATACAGAATATAACACAAACGTCTTCAATGGGAAATGGTGACACAACACGTTTAAAGTCCTTCAAACCGACGACGATCACGTCTTTGGGGCTGAATAATGAAATAATTTTGTTTACACTGACAGAGAAGACGCTGTTTCATGTGGATAGGTCCAGTAATCACAGAGATATTCAGCATAAACCAGGTCAACACATCTGCCTCTGACAGTGACACACAGAACTTCATCTGAGGATCTGACTCCAGCTCAGGTTAAACTATTGTCTTTTCAGATTGATGTAAAGATACGCAGCCTCTTATGTCTAAATCTCCTTCTATCTCGTTCTACTGGTCCCAATATCTGTGTGGTCCCATCTTTATCAAATAAAAAAAAGAAAAATAAACTCAAAAGAATGGAATAGAGCCTGGTTAACAAACTGTGAGCCTTGTGTGTGAATGTGTTACATATGAACAGCACAAACACATTTTCTAACCTCGAGTTTTAAAACAAGATCTCACCTGTGAAGAGCAGAGGGAAGAGGCACAGGATCCACATGGCTGCGACTGTTGGACTGAGCAGCAGCCGCGTTCACCTGTTCACCTGTTCACCTGTTCACCTGCTCCAAAAGGATGTGACAGGAGGCGGGGCTTACCTGTCCCGGACACGCCCACCTGTCACTCCTCTTCAGCTGACTGTTGTCACAGCTCTGCTCCTCTGGCGTCTGAAAAACTAGTTTTAAAATGACCTGGCATTAAGGCATGTTTTTAATGAATAGAAACATATTTGGATTTGACCTATAATTTAACTTTGAGGTTTAATAAAAAGTTTTTAAATCACAAACTGAAGTATTTAAGCAGATTAGCTCTGGGGTTTTGGACGTGACAGTTCAGATCAGAGAGAGTCCTTTTAGGTTTAAACCAACTGGATTTCAGCTTTAAAACTGGAAACCCAGATGAGAGAGTCATGTGAGGCTCCTTCTGTGTTCTGATTGGACAATTGTCTTGAACTGAAATGTCAAACCTAAACATAAACCACACAAGCATCCTGTCCAGTGCTTTTGTAATAACAGTAAATCAGTAGAAGACTTGTCCCCTGTTAAAGTCCTATTAGGTGTGAACATGTTCAGCTCGTGTCTGTCCTCAGGGGCCCCTCCTGTCGCCAGTTGTAAACTTTACAACTATTTTGATGAATGGGACTCCACTACATCAAGGGAAAAAATGTGTTTGTTCATGAACAAAACAAACACGACAGGTGCAAACGTGACAGGTGCACATATGACGTGTACATATGACGTGTACATATGACAGGTGCTACTTTCAGTTTGAAAACAGCTGAACTTCAGGTTTGATTTATTGTTCATTATCTCTTCTGTTTGTTTTTATAAGATTCTCTTTCTGAGATTTTTGTCTTTTGTTCGTGATCTCGTGATCTTTGTCTGGTATGAAACTAAAAACTGGGTTAGACTTTAACTGCACCTTCATAAAACACGAGGAAAGACCAGGTCACACAGGTTAAACTCATTAATACATAATTCACATAATTACAAGCTGTACCTAGTGTTTTCTACTTGAGTGAAGTTTATAATGTTCCTTCCTGGTTGGAAACAGGCAGGTTTGACCTACACAGAGGTATGTAATCAAACAACAATTATCTTAACAAAGGCCAAAACTTAAATGACATCATAGTTATGATCAGACTTATTCAAATAAATGACCACACCTTTACTTTGCTTAATGAGGGTTAAACATGTCTTCCTTGTTCCTGCAGATCCCACAAATCACAAACAGAATGAAAGTCCAGAACTACAGAACAATATAAGTTTAATGTAGTGAGACGTGTTGGTCCAGCAGTGTCCAGTAAGTCGTCTTATTACAACAATTTAATTCAGTTCAATTTATACGAAATCACAACAGCAGTTGCCTCTTAGAGTTAAACATGAGAATTGATTTTACCAACAGAGTTAGAAAAGCTAGAAAATCAACAATGAAACAGACAAACAAAAATAATCAACAAAAAATAAGAAAATGGAGAACTGTCTCAGAACATCCCGTCCTTAGACCCTCCTTCTCGGCAAAAAAAAAACAAAAACAAAAAAAAAGAAGCCCAGTGGGAAAAAGAGAAACCTCGAGGAGAACCACAGAGAAGGAGAAATCCCCTCCCATGGACAGACAGGCTGCAGATGTGCAGATTTACAGACATGATATTGACGGAACCAACATCTTTAAACCAACATCCAGCACCAGTATTATATGGTGCATCTCGACTATAAAGTCTGATTTAGAAGTGTAGTTTGGTACTTTTCCTTTATTCTTTATCCAAACTGTCTCTTAAAGTCTCTGTACCTGATATTTACTGTCTTAAAAACATGAAACACAGAACTAGTTCATTTTTAACAGTTTGCTGTGGTCCAAAGTTAATCTTCATAATAATAATAATACATTTTATTTATATAGCGCTTTTCAAGACACTCAAAGACGCTTCACAATTCATAAAAGAATAAAATATCACAAAATTTACAACGTAAAATCAAACATCAACAAAAAATATCAACAATCAACAAAAAAGCAATTTTAAACAGGTGAGTCTTGAGTTCTTTCTTGAAGGTGGGGAGGTCAGAGCAGTCACGGAGGGGTTTGGGCAGTGAGTTCCAGAGGGTGGGGGCAGCGATGGAGAAGGCTCTGTCCCCCCAGGTTCGGAGCTTGGTCCTACAGGGCAGGGACAGGAGGTTGGAGCTGGAGGAGCGGAGGGAGCGAGATGGAGTGTGGTGGTGGAGCAAGTCCGTGAGGTGAGGAGGGGCCAGGTTGTGGAGTGCTTTGAATGTGATGAGAAGGATTTTGAAGTGGATGCGCTGAGGAACGGGGAGCCAGTGGAGCTTGTGGAGGACAGGGGTGATGTGTGGGTGAGGAGCCGGGCAGCAGAGTTCTGGATGTTCTGAAGTCTGTTGAGGGTTTTGGATGGTGTACCGTAGAGGATGCTATTGCAGTAGTTGATTCTGGATGTGATGAATGCGTGGATGAGAGTTTCAGCGGCAGAGAAGGTGAGTGATGGGCGGAGACGGGCTATGTTTTTGAGGTGGAAGAATGCAGTCCAGGTTATGTGCTTGACGTGGGGTTCAAATGAAAGAGTGGGGTCGAGGAGCACACCGAGGTTGCGGATAAGTGGGGATGGAGAGAGAGTGTGGTGTCGTCAAAGTGCAGGGTGGAGTGTTGTGAGGATTTGGTGATGTTGTGTGGACCGATAATGATGAAGTCTGTTTTGTCGCTGTTTAATTTGAGGAAGTTGTTGGATAGGTTTAGTTAATTTGCTGGGGCTGATGGATGTTGTGGAGATGTAAAGTTGGATGTCGTCAGCGTAGCAGTGAAAGCGGAGACCGTGACGACGAATGATGTTGCCGAGGGGGAGGATGTAGAGAATAAAAGGAGAGGACCAAGCACCGAACCCTGGGGGACTCCCTGCTGCAGGGGAACTATGGAGGAGGAGCAATGGTTGATGTGGATGCTGGTTTGTGAGGTAGGACTGGAGCCAGAAGAGAGTGGAGCCGGTGAAGTTGAGTGAATTTTTGAGGCGGGACAGGAGAATGGAGTGGCTGATTGTGTCAAAGGCTGCAGTGAGGTCCAAGAGGATGAGGATGGAGAGGTGGCCGGAGTCAGAGGAGAGGAGGACTTTGAGCAGAGCTGTTTTGGTGCTGTGTTTAGGACGGAAGCCGGACTGGAAGGTTCATAGAGACTGTTGGGGGTGAAGTGGGTTTGGGGTTGGGTGGTGACAACACGTTCCAGGATTTTAGACACTGTCTGCTCACTCCTCACTGTGTCTGCACACTTCTCACTGTTACTCCTCACTGTGTCTGTGCACTCCTCACTGTGTCTGCACACTTCTCACTGTCACTCCTCACTGTGTCTGTGCACTCCTCACTGTGTCTGCACACTTCTCACTGTCACTCCTCACTGTGTCTGTGCACTCCTCACTGTGTCTGCTCACTCCTCACTGTGTCACTCCTCACTGTGTCCACGTACTCCTCACTGTGTCACTCCTTACTGTATCTGCGCACTCCTCACCGTGTCTGTGCACTCCTTACTGTGTCTGTGCACTCCTTACTGTGTGCTCACTCCTCACTGTGTCACTCCTCACTGTGTCACTCCTCACTGTGTCTGCTCACTCCTTACCGTGTCTGCTCACTCCTCACTGTGTCACTCCTCTCTGTGTCTGCTCACTCCTCACTGTGTCTGCTCACTCCTCTCTATGTCTGCTCACTCCTCACTGTGTCTGCTCACTCCTCTCTGTGTCTGCTCACTCCTCACTGTATCTGCTCACTCCTCACTGTATCTGCTCACTCGTCACTGTGTCTGCTCACTCCTCTCTGTGTCTGCTCACTCCTCTCTGTGTCTGCTCACTCCTCACTGTGTCTGCTCACTCCTCACTGTGTCTGCTCACTCCTCACTGTGTCTGCTCACTCCTCTCTATGTCTGCTCACTCCTCACTGTGTCTGCTCACTCCTCTCTGTGTCTGCTCACTCCTCACTGTATCTGCTCACTCCTCACTGTGTCACTCGTCACTGTGTCTGCTCACTCCTCTCTGTGTCTGCTCACTCCTCACTGTGTCTGCTCACTCCTCTCTGTGTCTGCTCACTCCTCACTGTGTCTGCTCACTCCTCTCTGTGTGTCTGCTCACTCCTCACTGTCTGCTCACTCCTCACTGTGTCTGCTCACTCCTCTCTGTCTGCTCACTCCTCTCTACAGGCTGATGTCACGTGTCTGTATAGAACGATACTCTCACTCTCTATAAACAATACTTCAACACATTTCAAAAAGCATTTCTTTATTGGAATCATAAAATCAGAACATTGAGTAAACTTCAACACTAAAAAGTGCTTATGTAAACAGAATTCAATCAAGTTTCAATTATCTCATGATTAAAAACATCTCTTCAGGATCAGATGGTTGAACACAAACTGCAGCACTATGGAGTTTGAGGGAGAAAACGTGTTCAGACAAGGACACTGATGTATATCTGCTATTTTTATACTTTAAAGTGACATCACACCGGGAAGAGGGTGTATGTATGTCTATGGAAGAATGTTCAGCAGTTGCCATAGTGACACAATTACATTAGGGTGACCAGACTCGGGTTAAAGGGGCACGGGTAACGGAAGTTACAACTAAGTCAGTTGTTTCTGGTCAGACTGTGATAAAATTAAAGACTAATCTGAGTAACAGAGCTTATGACAGAGCAGTGCCTCTAGTTAGCTTCACATCAATTGTAATGTATTAAAAGCTCACATATATTTACCCTACTAGCACAAAAATATAAGAAGAAAATATATTATTGCACTTTTATATATTTATGCACGAGAAAGGCATTTTTCTGACACTTTAAACCATCAAAATAAACAACAATAATCTGTTTTAATTTGCCTAATCCTACTTTTGTGTTAACTCTGGCTTTTACTACGGATCAGACCTGGACGACTGAGGGATTACACAGACATAAACAGTCAGAGTGAGGGCAAAAAATAAGCAAAGATCAAATTTTCAATCAGGTTAAGGTTAGGGTTAGGAACAGTTTATTTGGTGAAGGTTGGAGTGTGTGGAGACATTAGACTTTGGCAGAACTGTGTTGGGGGAAAAAATAAGTAAAAAGTAGAAAGTACATATTCACAGGTAAAAGTATCACATGAAAAAAATCCACTTAAGAAATTAATTTGTATTGTTACTGTGACCAAAATATGCATCATTTTGAAGACTTTTACTTAATTTTTTGTGAATGTTTGTAAATTTTAGTAAAAAAGTACTTTAATAATACCACACTGAAACACTGTGGCACGTTTAGACCCTAATGTAGGCGCAGTGCAAATAAATATCTTCATTTCATTTCAGATTTAAAGATTCACAGTGGAACCTTTCTGGTCATGTTATTGCTTTGCCGGAATGTCTCAGTATTTCACAGTATGAAAAAAAATGTCTGGTCAGATCTGTGGAGAGGTGACCCCACTTTCAGTAAGAATCATAGACTGTATAAAGAAGTGGACTAAGTGAGCGTGACGTCACCCTCGGCGTTCAAAGTCAAATGAAGCTCGTCAAGGCTAGCAGATATAGCAGCGAATTTGGAGTTGCATATTTGGTATTCTGGTTGCGGCAACTAAAGAGTCCGTTTGGAGCAAATCTGTTGACAGTACTGCCCCTTCTTGCCTGCATCGCTGGTTTGGCAGGGATCGGGCGCTTAACATCACTGTCAATCAAAGCTGTTGCTAATGCTGGTAAGAGCGATCTCAGGGAAAGAAGACGCCTGATTTGGGGCCACAGTTTTTCAATAGAAAGTGAATTGGAGCCGGAAGCGTGCCCATGCTCACTTACTATTTGGAATGCAGCGAGCAGGTTAGCTATGTACATTTATATATACAGTCTATGGTTTGTCACAGTATGAAGTAAACGTGTCTGGTCAGGTCTGTGGAGAGGTGACCACACTTACAGTAAGAATGTATGTGCATGTACAGTATTTCAGTGGATTTTTGACTTATAAAAACCTATAAACCTATAAAACCTATATTGAAAAAAAGCGGACATAAGTTCAGTACCATCTGGAAGATTCTGCTCACATTGCTATGGAGACAAACAGGAGGCGCACCTTCCACCAGAAAAGTTACATAGTGCATCTTTAACTCACAGAGAAACAAAGCTCTAGTGCATTTGAAGACTCACCATCCATAGCGTGCAATGAAAAGTGCTCCAGATTCATATATATATTTATAAAGAATCTATGATTTCATCCATGTCTTTAAAATGCAGTCCTTTTCATAATTAGAAAATTATGATAAAAGTAAAATTCACCGTGTCGGCTTGAAGGTCTCTGGTTTAGTTACATTCATTTGTGCGAATCACATCATGTACGGTTAGAGCAGAGGTAAAGGCAGCTCATCCACAGAGCAGCAGCCCGAGCAGAGCCAGGAGCAGGTGGGACGTGAGCAGGAGGGACGGGCTGAGGGTGGAGGACACGGGCTGCTGGAGGTAGAGTTGGTGGTGGGGGCAGCTGTGGCTGTTGCCGCCGGCGACAGGAACTTGCCCACAGTGGAGGTGAGGAAATCCTGAAATTTACTCAATTTGTCAAAGGTCAAGATGGACTCTCGGGCCCGTGAGCTGCTGCTGTTGGACAGAACCACGGCCTGGAACCAGGAGCCAGAGAGTTTACACATGAGCGGGCCGCCGAGGTCCCCCTGAACGCCCCGAGAGGAGAGAGAAAGAGACCGTCAGGAGTGTACAGTCAAACCGAGCTCAAGTGTTCTTAGCCCCTTTTCCCATCACACACATTTTTGTCTCTCTTAAAGGGCCCATATATATATGATCTAATGTTGTTTCCTCATTACAAACAGACCTGGAGTTGTGTGTTTTGTTTCATCCACATATGTTGAACACACAAACCCTACAGATTTAGGCTGAGTTCTTCTCTCAAACAGAAAACACTCTGTTCCACTTTGTGATGGTAACACAGGAAGTGGTCCACTGCGTTTTTGAAATCCACACACCTTCACTAGAATTTTTTGGATCATTTCAGCCTTGGAATAGCCAATCTTTACTGAACAAAAGGTAAGATAGCCATTAACTTGAAAACAGCTACAGCTACATGACATCACAAGGTGGAACAGAGCATGTTGAGGTTTGGAGATGTAAACAGACTAATAAGCCAGATTTATTCATATGTGAATGAAACAAAACATAACTCTAGGTATGTTTTTGAGGAGGTAACAACATCCTAACATGGCTTAAAACTCACAAGAGTCAGTTTTGCATACTTTAGGACCTTTAATGCTCCTAAATCATACTTTCCTGGTGTTGGTGCTTGTGGTTAAGAGAAACCTATTCATTTAAAGTGGGACTAAACGCCTAAACTCTGCCCAAAATCTCATTTGAAATAGAGCTGCTGAACTAGGCAGTACCTGGAGGACTAAAAGAGTGAGGGAGGAGGAGGGCTCTTCTATGAAGAAGAGTGTGATTGGTCTTACAGGTATCCACACTTTAAACTCTGTCCCTGCAGCCAGGTGTTTGCACTCAGAAACACCTGGGACTTGGTACAGTGTGATGTCACATAATACTTGAAATTGCAGAGCCCACTGGAGCCTGGTTACACCCCTTTTGCAGAAAGCTGCACATTTTTCTAGTTTTCACTAAATGTAGTAGCATGGATGAGCAGGTTATGGTAGTTTGTAACGCCCACCATCAGGGGGCGCCTGATCCCAAGATGTAAAAATTCCAGGCAGACTTTACTCGACCTCTGTACTCGTTTGGGTTTCGGATAATTATTGATGATTATTTATCTTTTGATTTGTTTCTTATTCTGTAACCCACTTATTTTATGAATTATTTTGTGAACCAATTGTGCTACACAAAAACTTGCCTTGCCTTGAGTGGTTTGGCTAGTCATTACATACCCCACTTACTGTATGTAATTGCCAAAACTGCATTTGGAGCAGTAAAGAGTGCTGTTCAAACGCCATAGACACACAGGTTTGTAAAAAAGGAAAAAAAAAAGTTGACGTTTTGCTGCTAAAGTAGGTTGATTTGTTTAAAATGTTCAATGGACATCTTGGAGCCCACCCTGGACCCCAATGTGAGGAGTCCACCCTGAGCCCCACCCTAAACACCCCACCCTGAGGAGCCCACCTGTAGAAGCCCACCCTGAGGACCCCAATTTGAGGACCCTACCCTGAGGAGCCCACCCTGAACCCCAACCTGACTAACCCACCATGAGAAGCCCACCCTGAGGAACCCACTCTCAGTAGCCCACCCTGAGGACCTGTACCTGCTGCAGAGTGAAGACACCGGTGCAGATGGTGTTTGAGGAAGATGAGCTCCCACAGCTCATGATGGAGGTCTGGGTCTCCTGCAGCGTCTGGTCCCCTGGAGGAACAAAGTCACTTTCATTAAAACACAATTAAACATCAGCTGTGCGTTTGATCACATGGGACTAAATAAAAGGTGGTAAAGGATGCAGATCGCTAATGGGTCTCATGTTGTAGCAGGCACTGACCTGTTGCCTCCTGGCTGTAGGCGGCGGCGTAGCAGGTCATTCCGGGGGTGAAGGTGCGGCCGTCGTCCAGGCAGATGGGCTGGATGTTGTTGGACAGAGAGGGTTTGGAGGCCAGGTGCAGCACAGCCACTTTTGAACCACTGACGTTACTCACACTGATGTTAGAGACGCTCACACGCACAGACTGCCCCAGCACCACGCTCCACCGTGACACATTCAGGGGCCTGCACACAGCGGGATATGTCACACACAGCTGTACTATACCATCCTACCACTGGAGGAGTCCTGACCTGGAGAAGCAGCTGGCGTCGCTCAGCACAGCGTCCTCCGACACCAGTGTCCCTCCACAGACGTGAACCTGATCCATCTGGACACTGGTCATCCAGGGCCACTGTCCCCCAGACACAGAGGTCCCCCCAGAGGCGCGGCTGTTCAGAGGGGCCTGGCCACAGACCACCTCTGTAAGGAGCACACACATATCAGCAGGTCAGCCTCATGTGAATCACTGTATAATAAGGTTTTATTATGGCTCCATGAGACTGTGGTCAGAGCTTACGTGGAGCAGTGGTGGTAGGAGCACTGGTGGTAGGAGCAGTGGTGGTAGGAGCAGTGGTGGTAGGCGCAGTGGTGGTAGGCGCAGTGGTGGTAGGGTAGCAGTGGTGGTAGGAGCAGTGGTGGTAGGCGCATTGGTGGTAGGCGCAGTGGTGGTAGGCGCAGTGGTGGTAGGTGCAGTGGTGGTAGGAGCAGTGGTGGTAGGTGCAGTGGTGGTAGGAGCACTGGTGGTAGGCGCACTGGTGGTAGGAGCAGTGGTGGTAGGAGCAGTGGTGGTAGGTGCAGTGGTGGTAGGAGCAGTGGTGGTAGGAGCATTGGTGGTAGGCGCAGTGGTGGTAGGCGCAGTGGTGGTAGGCAGTGGTGGTAGGAGACGTGGTGGTGGTAGGTGCAGTGGTGGAGCACTGGTGGTAGGAGCAGTGGTGGTAGGAGCAGTGGTGGTAGGAGCAGTGGTGGTTGGTGCAGTGGTGACAGGGGGCAGACCGGAGCAGGATACGCTGAGGTCACTGTCGGTCCCAGAGGAGGTGATGCTGATGAAGCCGGGCTGGTTCTCTGTGATATGACTCTTGATCCAGGTCTGATAACGGGACACTCGAGCGTAGACTCCAGGTTTACCAGGCAGAGCACAGCCGATTCCAAAGCTCACCACGCCGGCCTGGATCCAACGGCTGCTCTGTTTCCTCACCAGAGGACCCCCAGAATCTCCCTGCACAAACCACACATCATTTGCTTTCACTCACACCAAGCGTCCAGTGTTGGTACGGTTCTATTTAATGTTGTTGTAAAACAATCAGAGTTAGTGGATGTGGGTGCAGCTGGGGACCATGTTGTGAGTGAGGACACCTAAAGGCAAAGGTGTCCTGGATGTTGGGGTTTCATGCTTTTTGAGCTGATCCTAACCTTAACTATAGTGACTACTTGCCTAATCTAAACCTGAATATATTTTAATCTTTGCTAAAGATTGAAAGATTGAAGACTGTAGCATTTGTTTACCTGCTTCACATATTTCGGCTACTTCCTGTATCTTCCTCAGAAGCATCACGTGACGGTGCAGTGATGGTGTATTGATGGTGTAGTGTAGGGGGGTGTAAGCTTCTCTTCTCTGGCAAAACCAAGTAAAGACATGTCACTACACCATCACTGCACCATCACTGCACCATCACATGACGCTTCTGAGGAAAATACAGGAAGTAGCTGAAACATGTGAAGCAGATAAACAAAGGCTCCAGTCTGACAAAAAAGAATCACTAATTCTAGGCTTAATGTATTTTAACCCAGACCTTTAGCCCATGTTGATGATTTAATAATAAGTGATTTTTGTCATGGGAACCTGATGTTTGTCCCTGTAAAGACGACAAGTCCCCAGAATGTAACAAATGGTCCACAGCCAGTCCTCTGTCAGTAAAGGTGGTAACGTGGTTTGAAGCAGAATCTTGCTGTTTTAAATTGTAGTTATTAAGTCTGTCTTGTTTATGTTCAGTGTTTCTTTACAAATACAGTTGAATGAAAGATTGTGGATGATGGCAGTTACCTGGCAGGAGTCCTTGCCCCCCTCATCTAGCCCTGCACACAGCATGTTGTCTGTGATGCCTGAGCCGTGGTTACAGAAGCACTTCCTGTTCCCCACGATGGGCACCTCCACCTCCATCAGGTTCTGTGGGGGCGGCAGAGGCTCTGTGGAGGGAAATATATTGTATTATCTGAAACTGTAAACAGCTATTGTCTCCAGTTTCAGTGTAGTTAGCCCCCCCCTTCAGAGATATATATATATATATATATATATATATATATATATATATATATATATATATATATATATATATATATATATATATATATATATATATATATATATATAAGACTCATAAGACTACCAGTTGAGCTAACCAGTCAGGATAAAGACCACCCGCGGAGGGTGGAGGAGGAGATTTTTATATATATATATATAAATCTGTCTTTATCCCCTCTTTTCCACGCTCGGGAGCTCTACCAGAGGCCTGGGAGCTTGAGGGTTCTGCACAGTATCTTTGCTGTTCCGAGTACTGCACTTTTCTGGACTGAGATGTCTGATGTTTTTCCTGGGATCTGCTGTAGTCACTCCTCCAGTTTGGGGGTCACTGCCCCTAGTGCTCCGATGACCACGGGCACCACAGAGGCCTTCACCTTCCAGGCCTTCTCCAGCTCTTCTTTGAGCCCCTGGTATTTCTCTAGTTTCTCATGCTCCTTTTTCCTGATGTTCCCCTCGCTTGGTACTGCGATGTCCACCACAAACGGCTTTGCTCTGTTGTTTATCCACCACCACTATGTCCGGTTGGTTCACCATCACCATTCTGTCAGTCTGTATCTGGAAGTCCCACAGGATCTTGGCTCGATCATTCTCCACTACCTTTGGAGGTGTTTCCCACCTAGACCTGGGGGTTTCCAGTCCGTACTCTGCACAGATGTTTCTGTACACTATGCCCGCCACTTGGTTATGCCGCTCCATGTATGCTTTCCCCGCCAGCATCTTATGTGTTGGGTTGTCTCAGGAGCCTCTTTGCACAGCCTACACCTTGGGTCTTGTCTGGTGTGGTAGATCTGGGCCTCTATCGCTCTAGTGCTCAAGGCATATATATATATATATATATATATATATATATATATATATATATATATATATATATATATATATATATATATATATATTTATGAAAATAATGTGTGTGTGTGAGCATGGCTGTACACTTGTGGGTGGAGCCTTGCACCACTTTGTACTGCTAACTGCTGTAAGCAGCGTTGAAATGATGCAGAGCAGATTCCTAGATCTCTCACCTAAAGAGTTAACGTCCCCCCAGCCCGTGACCCAGATGTCGGTGCCTGCGTGCAGCGTGCTCCCCGAGGCAGCCAGGCACACTGGGCTGATGAAATTGGTGAAGTTGACGGGGGAAGCCATCTTCATCAGGGATATGTCGTTGTTTAAGGTGAAGGAGTTGTAGCTCGGGTGGTTGATGATCTGGGTGGCGGAGCGGCTGACCTCGTTTGGGTTGTCAGCCTGTTGGCTCTTTCGTCCAATGTACAGAGTGTAGTCCTCAGGAGTGGTACTGTGGAGGAAACAGGAAGTGAGGATGAAACGGGAAGTGAGGAGGAGGAATCCACCATGTTGCTACTTAAAGTGGTTCCCGACATATGAAGGTTTACTCAATTAAAAGTGTGAGTGAGTGATTGGTCGTAGTTGGAGGGGCCGATGGCACAGATTGGCAGCCTTGCCAATCTACCCCGGGGCAGCTGGGACTACAGAAGTAGCTGAGCACCACATGAAGTGAATAAATAATGCACAAATGTCTGAAAGATTACATCAGGACTGAACCAGAACAAGTGTAAAAACAGTCTGAGAGTATTTCAGACACATAAATCTACATGAGTGTGTAGTTTATTGAGAGCCTCACCTCTGAGTGCAGTGTGCTGCAGTCAGCACCCACAGGTTGTTGATGAGGGACCCTCCACAATTGTGCCCTCCTCCTCTGTGGATACTGACCTGCCAGGGCCAGGCCCCCGCGGGAGCTGCAGCGCCCCCTACGATCCGAGGGTTCAGAGGTGGCATTCCGCACTCTAATGACACAGCACACATGGATCTGGTTCAGTTTGTCAAAGTGAAAATGATTCTCAAATCAAAAGTACAAATGATCTGAAAAAACTCACCATCGAGCTGCGCCACGGAGCCTGGAACAGATCAGAGATTTAAACATGGAGAGGTTCAGCACAGACACAGAAACACTCAGACCTGTCATCGTGGTAATTATAGGACTAACTATGATGCTCAGAATGCATAAAGTGAAGAATAACTTTGTCGTGCTAAGATCCCTGAGTCCTGACGATCAGGCCGTGGACAGGGAGCTGTGGTGTCACTGACGACATTTCTTTTACAAAGAAATTGTTTACAAAGGGATTTTATCTATTTTTGACTCATGCAAACACTAATGCTAATTTTAAGGAATTATTAAAATAACAGCACAAACTGAAGTAATTTAAATAAAAAAACATGGAGTAGTATTAATAACTTTGGATTCAGCATTGAAACTGGCAGCTCAAAGGAGAGAGTCATGTGACGCTCATTCTGTGTTCTGATTGGACAATCATCTTGAACCGAACAACAAATTCTAACAAATATCTTGTCCATCATGCCCAATGTTTTTGTAATTGAAAGTAAATCAGCATTACTGTCGTTGTCAGTAAAAACTATATTTGATTTAATCATTATGTTTAAATGTGTTTCAGGTTTATGGAATTTACGTAACTCTTACTTAACTTCAGCCTGCCCAGGGACAACAGGTGGAAACTAGTAGCTTTACTCAGTGACGTGCAGTCAGGTGATGTCAGGTGAGGCAGTGCCTCACCTGACATCACAGAGAAAAAATAAATGAAATGGTTATATTTATCCAATGATTTGTACTATAAAGTTATTTTCTATTTAACTTTGCAATTACATTTTTTTTTTACTCAAAATCGCTGAATTTTTACGTTTACCATTGAAATCCTGAGAAGAGACGTGCGGTGAGGCACAGGCCGTTCGTAGCAGTGACGCTGCTGCTTTAAGCGGCTGTGAAAAGGCGCCGGGTGAGGCACGGAGTTACTCTGCCTCTTGTTAGGAGGCACTCGTGAGCCCAGGGATTCTTGTAACTCCCACAGAATAGGGGCCGCAAGCTACAATTTAGAGTTAGCAAGTCAACTTTAGCAATTCACTTTTTTCTTCTTGTCTGGCCCTACTTTTTAAATTGAGGAAGATACATATTAAAGCTCAGTTTTCTACACTGGACTTTTGGTCGAAGCAGGAGGTTATAATTAAAGGAAGACCAACGCAAAGGAGCTAAATGGTTTGCTCCAGACGACGTGACGAAAGACTCGCTCTTTTCAAACAGAGACGTACAAAATGGTAAGAAATTTTATGACTTCAATCCATTGAAAATTGGGGAAACAGAATAAGGATAAAAATAACAATACAAAACCAGCTTTTTATTTCATACTATTTACATTTTGAAATTCTCTTTTATTCTGGCCTCAAGCCACTAGGAGAGAAATTGACCCGGGGTCAGATTTACTCGCCGACACCTGGTTTAAATGTTTGTAAATCTGATTGTGACGACATCAGTGCGTCACCAGCCATGAACCTCACCGCACGTCACTGGCTTTACTATAACCTGGCACCACACATTTTCCTGTTTTTTAAGGTCAGTGTAATGTTGTGCACTGTCCCTGTCCAAATAAAAACATACCAAACCATACCATTTACAACATTAGCTTTATTCTCTGACAGTGCCAATAATGTGATGCATAACTGTCGACGGGGGGTAAAGGGGTCTGCTGTGAGGCTTCTTTCCCCATCATGCTTTTGTGTTTTTAATCAAGACATTTGAACTTATGTATAAACTATTTTTGTTAAAGTGCACCCATTATGCAAATGTTTCAGAGCTTTTATCCATGTCAGAGTTGTTTCCCTTCACCATTTACCCTCTTGAAGATGAATTTGGGGTGATTCATGTTTGAGTAATCTTTAATCTCTTATTTTCAAGACGCCATTTTGTTAATCGACCCCCATTTTCATCTCCACCTGTACACGCCGATTTAATCGGTGATGCCTGTAGGAGTTGGCAGCATCTCGTTGTCATTTTGGTAAAAGTGAAAAAAAAGCATCTGCTTGTTAGTGTGATGTGCAGCTGTCCATAGGGGGCGCCGACAGCACGCAGAGCTTTGTTGTGATGACGTTTACATTGACACATGTGGTATATAGTGACCCAAGCACAATAAGGGTTGAAGGAATTCCAAGTCTCCCTTGTACAGAGTTT
Organism: Periophthalmus modestus; assembly: GCA_019594935.1. Taxonomy (NCBI): domain Eukaryota; kingdom Metazoa; phylum Chordata; class Actinopteri; order Gobiiformes; family Gobiidae; genus Periophthalmus; species Periophthalmus modestus. Next base: position 7,257,980 of record JAIEZT010000019.1, on the reverse strand, counting down.
TCAACCTTTCCAACACATTTTTTGATTAAACTGTCGTAATGTGTAGGGTGAGACGGACCAAAGAGTGCAGAAGTCGGGACGGTTTAACACTGTTTATTGACACAAACAAGCAAATGACAGTAGATACACGAGGAGCTGGGTGCAGGTCCGGGGTCCAGGGCAGACACAGAGGTGCAGAGACGTGGACAAAGGATCAATACCGGTACCGGGAAACAGGGCCGAAGGTGGGAGTCCAGAACATGAGCAGGAGCACAAGTAGGTAGGACAACAGGTAGACGAACAGTGAAACAGCTACACAACAGATGATCTGCCCCCGAGTGTAAGGTCAGCCAGGACTCCTCCCAGCTCCAGGCACAGACACGTGAGGGAGGGGCAGAGCACACACACGATGCAGGGACAGAACAGGGATCATGACATAAACAGGGTCCACTTTCATTTTTGGAGATTTTATTTAAAATCTCTCTGCATGTAAACAAAACACAGATGGTAAAAGTCCTGTTAGTTTTTCCCCATGTCTTTGAGCTAAATGTGTCTGGTCCCAGTTCAGATGTATTGTAGAAGCAGCTCTTCAGGTCAAAGTGACTATAAAGTGTTTTATTGTCTGTTAATCAGGAAGTGTGTTAGCATGCTAGTTCTTGTTAGCTTTATCATTACAGCAAACGTCTGGTCTCTGAGACTTGTCAAAAGTGCGGTAGAAGGAGTGCTCAATAAAAGTAAAAGTACACATATTGGAATAAAAATACTCAAGTAAAAGCAAAAGTATCACAAGAAAAAATCTCCTTAAGCAAAAGTATTAAAGTACCTGTGTAAAAATGTACTTCAAGAGCAAAAAGTAAAAGTATTTCACTCAGATTTTGAGTCCTATAAAGCTTCAAATGTTGTGATTTTTTTAAAGATTTGTGCTGAACTTTGTTCAACAGAAACAAATTAATTATTATTTTTTCCTAACTGTTTTTATTTTTAATTTTTTTTTTTTGTTTTTTTGGGGTTTTTTTTGTTCAAATTATGAACGTGTTAAAGTAAACCCTCAGACTTTTCAGCAGGTCTCAAACAATAATGAAAAATGCTTTTACTTTTCAGTCCTGCTCAAAAATGTAGAGGAGTAGCAAGTACAGATACTGCTCTCAAATGTAATAAAGTAAAAGTAAAAAGTACACACTGTAAAATGTACTCTGGTGCAGATACCTAAAATGTATCCTTAAGGACAGGAATTTTAAACCATTAAAAATGAAATTGTTCTGTTTTTCATGATTTAAAACAGTAAAAATGAGGCAGGTGCGACAGAGCATTTAAAATCACGGCTGAAGCATGTGTTTGTTGTTTTTAATACAAACATATCTCTGGATTATTAGAGTAAACAAGAAACTGTTGAGCAAATAGCTTCGATTGACAATGACAATAATGATACTGACCTTTTGTAAATAAATCATGGTGCTGATGTATTGTGATGTTATGAAGCGTTCCAGGATATGTTCTCTAATGTTTTTAAGACCATTTCACCTACTCCAGACTCACTCTGATCATCTCAAAATGAAGCTATAGACATTTTGAAGCTGTAGTAGAGGAGAGCGCTGTTTAAAGGGACACTTTCATGACCCTGTGTTAGGCTTAAGGTTATATAATAATAATTATACTAAGGCCTTAATGTTCAAGCAGTGTGTGTGGGAAAAGAAAAATCTAAATGGGTTAATATTTTACCATTTTTAAGAGCAAAACAAACGACAAAGGACACATCTAAAGCCTGTCCGTCCATGGGAGTGGATCTCTCCTTCACTGTGGTTCTCCTCGAGGTTTCTCCTTTTCCCACTGGGTTTTTGGAGTTTTTCCTTGCCGAGAAGGAGGGTCTAAGGACAGGGGATGTTCTGGGACAGTTATTAATTGCTTGCTTTCTGTTGATTAATTTGCTTGTCTGTTTCATTGTTGATTTTCTAATTCTGTTGGTTAATCAACTCTCATGTTCAGCCCTAAGAGGCGAACTGCTGTCGTGATTTTGGGCTTTACAAAAATATATTGAATTGAATTGAATTGAACAAACACCACAAACAAGATTAAGAGGCCGACACAGAGACGTTTAAGGAGCCGACACAGAGATGTTTAAGGAGAAAATTCAACATTTGTGGAGCAGAAGTTTGTAGATTTTTTTTTTTTCAAAACAGTGAATCTCCCATAGAGGTATACAGAGTACAGTATACCAAAACTAAAACACAACTCTGCCCAGGCCAATCCATCCTTCCCACCATCAGGGAATAATTTAGCTCCAGGAAAAATAAATAATAAATATATATTAATAACTGCACATTATATCTATACAGAATATAACACAAACGTCTTCAATGGGAAAAGGTGACACAACACGTTTAAAGTCCTTCAAACCGACGACGATCACGTCTTTGGGGCTGAATAATGAAATACTTTTGTTTAATTCAATTTCAATTCAATTCAATTTATTTTTGTAGAGCCCAAAATCACGACAGCAGTTGCCTCTTAGGGCTGAACATGAGAGTTGATTAACCAACAGAATTAGAAAATCAACAGTGAAACAGAAAGACAAGCAAATTAGAAACAGACAAGCAAATTGTTCCAGAACATCCCCTGTCCTTAGACCCTCCTTCTCGGCAAGGAAAAACTCCAAAAACCCAGTGGGGAAAAGGAGAAACCTCGAGGAGAACCACAGTGAAGGAGAGATCCACTCCCATGGACGGACAGGCTTTAGATGTGTCCAAGGACTAAGGCGCATCCAGTTCAAGTCTGTAGGGCCAGAGTCCATTTTTCCAGTTTACACTGAGAAGAAGCTGTTTCATGTGGATAGGTCCAGTAATCACAGAGATATTCAGCATAAACCAGGTCAACACATCTGCCTCTGACAGTGACACACAGAACTTCATCTGAGGATCTGACTCCAGCTCAGGTTAAACTATTGTCTTTTCAGATTGATGTAAAGATACGCAGCCTCTTATGTCTAAATCTCCTTCTATCTCGTTCTACTGGCCCCAATATCTTGTGTGGTCCCATCTTTATAAAATAAAAAAAAGAAAAAGAAACTCAAAAGAATAGAATAGAGTCTGGTTAACAAACTGTGAGCCTTGTGTGTGAATGTGTTACATATATATACAGCACAAACACATTTTCTAACCTCGAGTTTTAAAACAAGATCTCACCTGTGAAGAGCAGAGGGAAGAGGCACAGGATCCACATGGCTGCGACTGTTGGACTGAGCAGCAGCCGCGTTCACCTGTTCACCTGTTCACCTGTTCACCTGCTCCAAATGGATGTGACAGGAGGCGGGGCTTACCTGTCCCGGACACGCCCACCTGTCACTCTTCATCAGCTGACTGTTGTCACAGCTCTGCTCCTCTGGCGTCTGAAAAACTAGTTTTAAAATGAATTGGCATTAAGGCATGTTTTTAATGAATAGAAACATATTTGGATTTGAACTATAATTTAAATTTGAGGTTTGATAAAAAGTTTTAAAATTACAAACTGAAGTATTTAAGCAGATTAGCTCTGGGATTTTGGACATGACAGTTCAGATCAGAGAGAGTCCTTTTAGGTTTAAACCAACTGGATTTCAGCTTTAAAACTGGAAACCCAGATGAGAGAGTCATGTGAGGCTCCTTCTGTGTTCTGATTGGACAATTGTCTTGAACTGAAATGTCAAACCTAAACATAAACCACACAAGCATCCTGTCCAGTGCTTTTGTAATAACAGTAAATCAGTAGAAGACTTGTCCCCTGTTAAAGTCCTTTTAGGTGTGAACATGTTCAGCTCGTGTCTGTCCTCAGGGGCCCCTCCTGTCACCAGCTGTAAACTTTACAACTATTTTGATGAATGGGACTCCACAACATCAAGGGAAAAATGCAGTTTGTTCATAAACAAAACACACACGACAGGTGCAAACGTGACAGGTGCACATATGACGTGTACATATGACAGGTGCTACTTTCAGTTTGAAAACAGCTGAACTTCAGGTTTGATTTATTGTTCATTATCTCTTCTGTTTGTTTTTATAAGATTCTCTTTTTGAGATTTTTGTCTTTTGTTCGTGATCTCGTGATCTTTGTCTGGTATGAAACTAAAAACTGGGTTAGACTTTAACTGCACCTTCATAAAACATGAGGAAAGAGCAGGTCAACACATGGGAATAAATCAGGTATAGGGTGAAACTATGATCAATATTTAGCACAGATAGTACCAAGTCTAGATCTGTCACACTAACTAACTAACGCTGAAGTGAATATAGACGACACATGATAATACTGAAACCAAACCACAAAAAAAAAAAAAAATATATATATATATATATATATCCTCAAAAAATAATCTGTTTACAAAATACAACACTTTGTTTAATTTTGTATTGATAATGAGTCATAGACGTTCATAATTCATTTTAGTTCAGAAAAAGAGCAAAACTTTTCCCACTTGGGCAAAAAAAAAGTCCCCATGATATTGACCCCAAAAAGTAGTGTTTCATCTGTCATGACGGGCCTAACCAAGTCATAATGAGAAGTACATGAAAACCAATAGAATTAATGGAAATAGTAAAAAGTAGGGGGCCCAGAATTGAGCCTTGGGGCACTCATTTACTTAAAGTTTGAAAATCTGATTTAAAACCATCAGCTACTACTGCCTGGTTTCTGTTTGAAAGATAATTTTGGAACCAATCACATGTAGCATTGTCAAATCCAATCTGCTCCAGACGGTTCAAGAGAACTCCATGATCCACTGAATCAAAAGCTTTAGTTAAATCAATAAACAGAGCTGCACAATCTTGTTTATCATCAAGGGCTAAGAGAATGTCATTTGAAACTTTGGTGGCTACAATGACAGTACTGTCCTTTTCTGAAACCCGACTGATAAGACTTCAAAATGCAACATTTATTTAAATAAACTGTAATTTGATTTGCAACTAACTTTTCTAAAACTTTTGCAAGAAAAGGTCATTTAGATATTGGCCAGAAATTATTTACATGTTTTTGTTGTTTAACTGCTATATGAATTAGTAAATTAAAAATATGTAAAAAAATATGTAAAAAAAATAAATAAAAAAAAATAAATATCAAAATAACTCCATAAACTGAAGTAATCTACATTTTAAAACAATCGCGTATTCTTCACGTTAACTCATTTGAATTTTTAATCATTTTAATATTTTACACAAAAAAATGACCATTAGCTTCGAGACACAGCTAGCTAGCGCGCTACTGTGCATAGAGCCTATAGTTATTATTTGGTGAATGCAAATATATGACAACACCATTTTTTGTGTGAAATTAATGAAGATAATGTTTTTGTTCTTTGAATATTATGTTTTATAACTTCCTGTTTAAATGGTTCACCCTGAGTCCTGTAAAAATATGATTTACATTCACCCCCAGGACCATGTCACAAAACCAGGAACCACAAAGCTTATAAAAGCATTAGGGCCTGAGTATGTTACGGCTCGCAGTCTCGTTTTCCACTCTCAGCTCATATTATATTTGTCCATTTTAATTACACCTTACTCTACCCTAGAGCGTTATCAGATATCACCTGCCTCTGCACCTGCCAGAGCTGGGAAGAGCAGCCGGAAACTCTACAAGAGTAACGTTTCTTCAAAATCATATTATTCAAGTAGAAGAAGTGGTGGTCCAAGAAATGACTCAGGTATTTGGGAAAAGTACAAAAACAGTAAGAGTAATTTAACTTCGTTGGCAATGTGCTCGTCCTCTGGTCCAAAGGCAGGTAAGCATCATTGGTTTAGCAGTCAGATCCACTCACATATTATTTGATTTATAGGCTGAAGTGAATGTAATGTGCAGGACAAAACGTGAAATAAAGAACCAAATGTGAGCCAAACTCAATCATATCTGAATGAGCAAGAAACACAAATGTTCACATCATTTCATATTGTCGACATAAAGCTCAAGTCACTTTAGACTTACTCACAGAGGGAAGAATAAGCACAACTTTTACTCGAGTAAGAGTACTGTTACACTGTACAAAATATTATTCAAGTAGGAGTAAAAGTATTCTGCTAGAAAAGTACTCTGACAAGTAGAAATTCTCTAAAAAGTTACTGAGTAAATGTAACTGAATACTACCCACATCCTGCCCCTGTCTCCGCCCCTGTCTCCGCCCCTGTCTCCGCCCCTGCTCCTGTCTCTGCCCCTGTCTCCGCCCCTGCTCCGGTCTCTGCCCCTGCTCCTGTCTCTGTCTCTGCTCCTGTCTTTGCCCCTGTCTCCACCCCTGTCTCCGCCCCTGCTCCTGTCTCTGCCCCTGTCTCTGCCCCTGTTTCCGCCCCTGTCTCTGCCCCTGTCTCCGCCCCTGCCGCCCCTGCTCCTGTCTCTGCCCCTGTCCCCTGCTCCTGTCTCTGCCCCTGTCTCCGCCCCTGTCTCCGCCCCTGTCTCTGCCCTGTCTCCGCCCCTGTCTCCGCCCCTGCTCCTGTCTTTGCCCCTGTCTCCGCCCCTGTCTCCGCCCCTGTCTCTGCCCTGTCTCCGGCCCTGCTCCTGTTTCTGCCCCTGTTTCTGCCCCTGTCTCCACCCCTGCTCCTGTCTCTGCCCCTGTCTCCGCCCCTGTCTCCGCCCCTGTCTCCGCCCTGTCTCCGCCCCTGCTCCTGTCTCTGCCCCTGTTTCTGCCCCTGTCTTTGCCCCTGTCTCTGCCCCTGTCTCTGAGCTCAGATTTATACCTAGTAATTGAACATGCTACGGTAGTATTTCCAGTTTATTCCCAATGCAGACAAACCAGTTCCAACCAGACACTTTCCTGGAATGAAAATAAAGCATAAAAAATCATTCTAATGTTGAACTCACAGGAAGGAAAAATGAAAGAACTCTACAATCTGAAAAACCACTAACTTTTCAGATCCTAGGATGTGATGATGTCGTACTCTCAGACGGGGCAAGAGCCAGTTGTTCCTGTTGGTTACATTGTGCCCCTTTTGCCACCTGGACACAAAGACACAGGAGGTGTCTCAAAAACAAAGCCAATTATGTGACATTATAAAATGAGGGTGGGATTAAATAAGTTTTCTTCTCCCCTCTCCTTCAAAAAGTAAAGATTACTACACATACTTTTTTGTTGTTATTCTAGTTTCTGTTGGTACGACCTAATGTGAACGTGGATGGTTTTATGTTAGATAAAGTCAAATGTTTACTTGCCCAGATAAATGAAAAAAAAAAATAGCTGTGAATAATTAAATAAGTGACGAGTAACTTTGGACCAGTGCAAACCGTTTAAAATGAATTAGTTCTGTTTCTCATGTTTTAAAATGTGTGAAAATCAGGTACAGCGACTTTTCTTAATCTTTACATCTAATGTTATGACATCATGGCTGCTCTGAGCATTTACAGGAAACACTCTCACATTTTGGAAATACCAGTACTATAGGTGAGCATTGTTCTGTATAATTTACAGTAGAACGAGAGGCTCATATTTCAGAGCTTAGTTACAAAACAGAGATGTCACTTATTGTAGATTTGTCAGGTTAAGCACGAAAGGACAGATGTGATTGGAACAAGTGCAGAGCCAAGCTCCAAATGTCAACACAAACTTTGGCCCAAGCAGAGGTACATCACAATACCAGTGTACACCTGGTTTAGTCCAGGTGTAGGTCTGGTTTAGACCCACTTTAGACCAGGTTTATTTCTGGTTTAATCTGGGTTAGTGTATAATACGGTATTGGTTTGATCCTGGTTTAGACTCTGTTCAGTCCTGTTTTCTTCAGATTTAGTCCTGTGTTTAGTCTTGGTTTGGTTCTGATTTAGTTCTTGTTCAGACCTGGCTTAGATCTGTATAAAGCATCCAAACAATAAATGAAATGATCACATTGATATAGTATTTGCAATTGGAACTGGGATTTCAATCTCTAACCTCTGGATCGGGGGAAAGAACAACCGACCAATTGAGCTATCAGTGTCAATTATATGTCCATCTTTAATCCTGGTTCAGTCCTAGTGCAGTCATGGTTCAGTCCTGCTTTAGTCCTGGTTTAGTCCTAGTTTAGTTCTGGTTTAGGCCTGGTCCAAACTTGGTTTAGTCCTGGTTTAGCCGTGGTTCAGATCTTACTGTGAGTGTCAGATCTACATGTTTTAGTCTGAATGAGAGGCCATGGTCATGTCGTGTGTTCTTATAGTGACTCCTGTGACAGTGATCAGCTGACATTCAGGATGTGTGTCACAGGCCACGCCCCCCACCACCCAGTGCCCTCTGGATATCACAAAAGAAGACAGAATGAATTTTACTAATGGAAGTCATGATACTTTGTAACACTCACCATTAGGGGGCGCTTGACCCCAAGATATAAAAGCTCCAGACAGAATTTACTCGACCTCTGACCTCTGTACTTCAGTCGGTCTAGGGGGTTTGGCTCGGTATCAGGAGCAGGTACAGAATGAATGTTTATATCATTTAACATGAGTGATATTTAACTGGTCCTGACCCATGATTCCCTGTGGTGCCAGGGGTCCCATCAAGCCAGGGGTCCCGGGAGCGTGTCAAGGTGTTCGCTGTAGATTGGGTTGGTGGTCCGGTGTAGTGGCCTTAAACTGTCTGAGGCAGATCTCCAGTAATGGTACGTTCTGTGTTCTGTGGTCGTCTGAAGTCAGTGTGGGACTGTATCTGTATATTTAAGTGTAGAACACGCCCTGTCCAGTGTGACCTGGGGAGACCAGCCCAGAAGCTGCTGCTGCCTTGTTCTGGTTTGAACTGGTCAAGTGCCATGTCCATTTTATCCACAATAATGGTGGTTTGTTTTGCCATTTAAAAACCTGAACCAACGATAACAAATAAATTAAGACTTTTACAGTGTACTTACCTGTGTACTTTGGTTAATGTTTCAACACTGCTGGGGTTTCAACACCTCTCTCAGTTACATAATATGGTGTAATGGGGACAACAGAACTGTTAAAAGATGATATCACTTCACAGCTTCCAGCTTAGATTTTTTTTGTTTGTTTGTTAATTTTGCCACAGTTCTGCCTGTCTTGGACCTATTAGTGACGTCACACTTAGAGTGCACATGAAGTCTATTTTTTGCATGTCTTGGGTTGATGGTTAAAACTGGAGTTCACAGAGAAACCCAACCCAGACATAGGAGAAGGAGAACATGCAAGATCCACATAGAAAGACCCAGAGCTAAACCAGGATTTAAACCAAGAACCTTCTTGTTATGTGGCGTAAATGCTGCACTCAGTCAGCACGCCACTGTAGCGGTGGCCATACCGGCTCGTCAAAGCCTGATCTCCTCAGAGCTCAGAAGCTAAGGGGTGTGTGCTTGAGCACTGGTGGTGGTCGGAGGACCCGGTGGTGCAGTGTCAGACTGTGGAGTGAATGAATACTGCACTTTAAAGCACTTTGGGTGTGATGAAAGGCACTGAATAAAACCAATGTTATGACCTTGACCTCTGAGCCCTCATATTATGGCTCTGACCCCACATGTTAAGGCCCTGACCTCTGACTCCTCATGTTATAAACCTGACCTTTGACCCCTAATGTTACACCACATCTTACGACCTTGACCCCTGAGCCCCCATTTTACAGCTCAGACCTCTCACCCCTCCTGTTACAAACCTGACCTCTGACCTCGTGTTACAACACTGACCTCTGACCCACAGCCTAAACACTGCCCTCTTGATCTAAGCTCAGACACATTTCCTCATCTCGTTGTTTGCTCTTTTTGCTAACCACAGAGTAGTGGCCAGACCAGTTACAAAGGTTTTACTGTAGAGTCATAGTTTATGTGTGAGCCGTTTACACTGTGTTATTTTGAAACGCTGCCAACATGAAGAACTGCACAGGTTTGTGTGCAGAAAAGAAGAGGAGGAACTTTCTGAATGCCTTTCCGAGCATCCTAATCATTCACGACGATGAGTTCATAAGCCTGTTTCACAACTTTCAGAGACCAGAGCTGAGTCATGGCACGGAAGTTGAATGCCATACAGTGGAATATTCTAGGCTAAAAATAACCCAACCTCTATAAATGAATAACACAGCTGGACCAACCAACCTTGATTTTATGGAGAAAAAAAAAGCCCACGAGACCTGTACTTGTGTTCAAAATCTGTTTTGGGAACATCATAAACCACTAAGTTCATAAACAATTTAGCTAAATTATGCATTTTTTGCATCTTTTTTTAAACTTAAAAACAACATAGCTGGTTAGCCTCTGTGATGCTTTCGAACTATTAATATTTGAAATTTTTGAAAAGTTTATGGAAAAAAATAATGGAAAATTGACTTCTAGAAACAGAGCAGATTTGAAGTGTTGACCTCCAGATTCGGCTTTCTTTTTTTTTTTTTTTATATTTTAACTACTTTGTTGGGCTAACAGGCTCTGTGCACTGCAGCACTGTGAGCTCACTGTGCCTCAAAGCTTACTGTCACTTTTATTAAAATTGGAAAAAAAAAAATTAAAATAAATTAGAATAAACACTACCCAATTATTTTTTAAATGTTCTTTCTTCAGTATGTGGTGGTACTGTGCACAGAGCCTATCCTACCTAGTACATTTCTTAATACAATTATTATTGGTTAATCATTACTTTTAAAATGTGTCACACCATTAACAGCATTTACAGTTTGTACTTTGTGAAGTGACAGAAGCCTGAGTTAAAATAGTTTATTTCAGATTCTGCTGTGTGAAGAGAGAGGGTCATGTGTAATGTCGAGTGGGACAGATGCTGTGGATTTATCTCGATTTGGATTAAAATCCAAATCGATGTACTTCTGGTGCTGAACTACACTAAAGACATTAGTAACATCGCCCTAGGGCACGCTGATCACTCACACGTTCACACAGCCAGGAGAGAGAAGTGTCTTGCCCAAGGACCCAACGGCAGAATGAAAAGCTGGAGTTGAAGCTCCTGCAGCAGGTTTCAAGACTCAACGCTGCATGACTGATCCTGAAAAGTCTTTTGAATCCTATTTTCTGTTGCTGTAAAAACGAGACAATATGTTTAAAGTAACTCATAAATACATCATCCTGAACTCATCCAACCGAGATTTCTAATTTTAGCTCAGTTCTTTTTTTTTTTTTTTTTTTTTTTACAAGACAAATCTTTGCACTGAGAGGTGCCGTTTGGAGAGGCTGCAGCTCCCTCTGCTGGACGCGTTTGGCGGTGATAAATCATATGCAGTCAATGGATCAATTTGAGAATTTTTTTATATACTTTAGATTGTATTTTAAAAAGAAATAAATTGTTTCTATATGATATCCCATATGAAGAGACGAGAGCACATTCTGAATTAAATGTTTCTTTTACTATGGGTCATACCTGGATGACTGGGATGAGGGATTACAGATATATCAGGAGACTTCGTGAATCTCATTGAGAGAAGACCAAGGGTTTGCAGCACTGTGAACAAAGCAAAGGATGGAGACTTTGAGGATTTAAACATAAATAAAAAAAAAAAAAAGTTATTCAATATTTATGTACCTTTGATATACAATTCCTTATATCTTCATATAGTTGTTCATATGTATCTGAAAAGTAGACAGCTAAAGAAAAAAAAAACTGAATGAGAGGATGTGTCCAAACTTTTGACTGGACGTGTATTTGATATTTTGATAAGAAATATGCAAGGGGGAAATTGTCAGTCATTGAACCTGATCATATTGACTTTAACCGCCCTCATCTGTACCAAAGATGACTGACCTGTAGAATGTTGTGATGTCATCTGAAACTCAGCAGTCTGAGTCTGTGAAACATGCACCGCTGAAGCAGTCAGCAGATTCCACACAGGGACCACAGCTCACGTGCGTTAAGAATCATGGCAGTCAAAGCGCTCGCTCTGTACAACTATTTTAAACTGAGCTGAGACAGGTCAGAAGTCTGGTGGAGTTTGCTGTGTAACTGTCAGGTCACAGACGTGTTGACCTGTTTTATGGTTAATATCTCCAATTACTGGGCCTATCCACATGAAACAAAAACTCTTCTCTGTCAGTGTAAATAAACAAGTCAATTTTTTTCCCCACAATACCTTTTTTTTTTCCAACCTCAAAGACCCAATTGTTGTCAGTTGAAAGGACTTTAAACCCAAGATTAATATGACAAGTTAGTCTGTTGATAACGGCGACAGTGGCTCAGTTGGTAGAGGGTTTGCCCATAGATCCAAAGGTTGGCAGCTCAAATTCCACCCTCGACATAGACATCACTGGTCGAGCAGTCAGATTTACCGAGCGGCTGTCGGTGCAATTTCAACTTCCACAGATGAATGCTGCCGTTATGTCCTTGGGCAAGACACTTAACCCACCTCACCCAGTTTTTGCATACACTGGTGTATTAGTGTGTGTGAGTGGGTGAGCGGTTCCTTGATGTAAAGTGCTTTGAGAGGTGAAAAAGCACTATATATTTGGGTATTTCTTTCAAAACCAGTGAATCTCTCAGAGTTACAAAGGACTGTGCTCTCCCTCGGACATTATTGGATAAAAAAAAAATATAAAAAAAAGCTACAAATAACGCAATAGAGCCACAGTAAAAGTTCACTTAAGTTTATTTGTAACGCTGAAATCTAAGAAAAACAAATGAAATGCCACAGTGACGAGACCAGAGGAAGAACATAAATAAAACAAAAAGTATTTACACATCATCAGGACACGGCTCTGAGTAAAGAGGCTAAAACAGCATTACAGTCCACTTAAATACAACTAAGGCTAGTGAGAAAGCGCTTGCGCACGTTTCAGATCCGAGTGTGCGATGCTACGGCTCCGCTCAGTAGTCAAAGGAATCCAGACGCGTCGCTGAAACCTCCAAAAAGGAATCCAAACTTGAAAGACGCACTGCAGAACTTTTCTGGTAGAGGGTTCACCACTTGCTTGTCACTGTGGAGATGTTATTACTTTGCCTGGAATGTCCACATTAAAAAGGGCCTGTACCTGATATTTCCCCAGCAAAAAATGAGTCTTGCCCCAGTACAGATGCATTGTCTGAACAGTTCTTGTAAAAATAAAACCCACTGTGTGACGTCTCTCTGCATATAATTATAAAGCGCTTTACTGTTCGATAATTAGGAAGTGCATTGTTGGCATGCTAATTGTTAGCAATTTTGTGACAGCAAAACTTCGATCTGGTCTGAAAACTGTGAAAAGCACTTATGCAATCTGAGCATCCAAACTGTTCACCGTTTATAAAGTAAATGAGGAATATCTTGGAGCGCTGCAAACTGTTTAAAATGAGATGGTTCTATTTTTCACTTTTTAGTAAAGACAGTACAAGCATAGGGCATCACCCAGCCAAGTTACAGGTCATATCTCTGGAGAGGTGATCCTGCTCCCTGAAGAAGTGTTTCTGTGCACAGAGAGGAGGAAGGGGGATATAAGCCTGAACAAGTTTTTAATATGGATGAACTTTGAGTGTTTAAACAAGAGAAATGTGAGAAAATGTTAATGCCTGTCTGAGAAAAGTGTATAAAGTGTGTGGTGAAGGGTTTTACAACCTTAAAACATATATAATTGTGAAAAATAAAGCTGACTACTTTGCGGATTTCGCCTATTGCGGGTTATTTTTAAAATTAACCCCCACGATAAACGAGGGACCACTGTATATACAAAATGGATGGATACGTTTCATGCCAAACTGTAGAACATTCCAGGCAAAGCGAGAATTTCCATGGCATAAAACAGGTGCTGGACCCTTAAGTTTCACAGTGCACTTTTAAAGCAATCACGGCACCTTCACTTAGAGACTGCATGCTCAGACCAGATCATAAAGAAACATGTGATATATCAAAGAGGTTGTGGGAAACTAAACTTAAGGGTCAAACAAAAGTGCTCGTCTTGCTCAGGGGGGTGGGGCTGAGCAGGCGGGGCTTCGGTTCAGCGCTCTCTCTTTTTTCAAATGTGACTTTCCTTCGCTCTCGTCCTCTGTTCCATCGCTATATTCCTTCGTCTACTCATTCTTCTTTTCCTTCTGTTTGAGCAACTTGTTGATCTCCCTCTTGGCCATGCCCAGGTACTTTGAGATGACGCCTTGTTGGTTTAGACCAGGCAGCAGCAGCAGGAAGGTCACTGTGGGGAAAAAAAAAAAAAACATAAGAAATTTATAAAAGATCTTCAAATCAAGGCCTTTCTAGACTCAGACAAGATATAGGAGGGAGTGGCTGCTCAAGAGCTTGTCTCACTTCCATATACATTTTTCCTTTCCTTAAGTTGTAAAAAACTGCAGGTCTATGGAAGCACTCTACTGGTTTGGGTTCAGGATTGATTGAAGTTTATGATGACATCTTTATAGCTCAATAAGCTCCAAACCAGCATTACCTGACATGAGGAAACAAGTCTTGTGTTGTTTTTGCCTTTACATTCCCCCGGGCGTTTCCTACAGTCCTCATGGCTAAAGCGTTTCTTTCCTTTAGCCGTGAGGTCATGGCTCTCCTCAGTGGGACAGGTCTGGGCTCACACAGTCATGACTCTGAAACCTGCTCAGTCTGACTCACTTCACCTGGAGCACAGTGACAAAGGAACTCTGTGTCCTTAACACGAACTGAACCACCGGAGGAAATCGCCATTATGTAAGGGTTAAACAACTACTCTGTGTTGTGCTCCGTTCTCAGAATTAAGACTGAATCACAAAGTGCGGTTCAACAGTGTGTGAGCTGTTAAATGACAAACTGCTGTGTTCATTTTGCATAACACGCGTGTCACTGGAGCGGTCACCAACTGTGGCATAAAGAAATATAGTGATGAGTTTAAAAGTTTATGTTCATTCTTGTGATTAATCGGCTCTGTCGCTCCGACACAACAGTACCAGGCTAGTTCCAGTTGGCCCGATCATTTCCTCTATAATGCAATGTCTGGGTTTAGTGATTTTAGCACGACTCTGCAAAATCCTCAGACTGATGAGGCAGTGACAGGGAGCTGTGGGAGTCACTGACATGTGAAAACTTTACAAAAGAGAAAACATCACCAGGAGTCTTTGTGTGAAATGGTAATGCATTCTATCAGAACATCTGATTAAAAGCCGCATGCTTTAATTTTAGGAAGAAAATCACTTTTGTACTTGTACAAGCCGCAGGTATCCCACAAAATAATATGAAAAATTACGTTCATTACAGTGGTCCCTCGCTAGTGCAACTTTGCATGCTTTTTTTTACAGTGTATGAAGGCGTGTGTTCTGCGTCCTGATTGGCTAAAGGAGGTGCCGTGTATACATGTTCAGCCAAATTTACCAAAATGTTCGATGCTGCAGCCTGACTCTGAAACACCAGGACCGCGTTGGACACCTTGGCATTTGAGGACAAACGCCTCCAACGCACGTCCAGAGCATTTGTTGCGGTCTGCGAGTACTTTTAGATGTTTATTTTCCCTGTGTCTTTGTGAACGCTGCAGACCAGGTTGAGAGAGTGACTTTAGTGTATTTATTACATAAAACTCATCAATGGAGGTGATCGGCTCTGCAGCGTCTGACGATTTAAAATGCGCGACAGAAACGCAGCGTGGCCAAGACACACGTCCACAGAGACTTTACATGTGACTCAACATAAAGAAGGAGGAAAATGACATGAGGACGAGAGCAAAGTAAGTTTGAACAAGGATGCAAAAAGGGTTGTAACCATGCAGATGGAGTCTGCTTTAGCTTTGTGGATCAGTGACTGCAGAAAAAAGAACATTACGAGACATTACAGCGGCGCCAGGACGAAGAGTCGGAGACAGAGGAACTGAGAAATACACCTGCAGCCGCAAAACATATAGAGTAATAGTTAAAAAAAAAAAAAAAATTCGTGGCATTTATCGCGGAATTATTTTTGGAATGTAATAAATGAGGGACCACTGTACATCTTAAAAAAAAAAAAAAAAATAGAATAAGCCGCACTGTACCATAAGCCGCAGTTCTTAAAGTGTAGAAAAAAAGTAGCGGCTTATAGTCCGGAAATTACGGTACTGTCAGGATGATCCAATTATTTTTAGGTGTCAATTAAAGAATGGTAACCAACTGAAATAAATATTAGGCTCCGAAATTAGAATTAGCATTAGCCCCAACTCACAAAGGCATGCCTTTGTAAACACAGAAGTGTCCTCTGGTGAAGTATTCATTTTATTTGTGTAGTGTTTAACATGTCAGTGACAATCTGCAGTTCCCTGTCCATCCACTGATCTGTCAGGATTTTGAGGTTTTTGAAGACTTGTCTAAAATCACTGACTCTCCCGCTGATTGGAACTAGCTGGGTACTGTCAAGACACTCAGGCTGCATAAGGTAAGTGAGTAATAACCACTGGAAACCATTAAAAACAGAACTAGGTCATTTTAAAAAAAGGCAATAAAAATCAGGTACAGCATCTTTAAGATAACCAAAATTAAAACATCTACATTATTGATAATTTTATGAGTTGCAAGTTCCATTACCTGAAGGCACTCAAAACAGAACTGCAAACACCACATTTTCAAACTCAAACCATACAATTTCACTTTAAATGTAAATGTATGCATTTTTGGATATATGGGCTGTAGGGCAGCCGACAGACGGAGCCGAAGGGAAACTATAAGGTGTCCTTAATGCTTTTTAGACTATTCACCTCTCAGGCAACTGTCACACATACACCTGTACTACACCTCTCGAACAAACGTCTATACACCTGTACTCACCGATCAGGTAGGTGAGGAACAGGTTGTGGACTTGCTGTCCAACCCAGGCCACGATCAGAAGAGACGTGATGACTGAGGCAAAGTACTGAGGAGAGAGAGAGAGTCGAGTTACACCAGCTGCACTGAGGACACTTACATAAGAAAAACACAGGCACAGTCATGTTTCAGAACTGGACAGATCCAGTGGGACATTCCTGATTAAATAAAAAGGTCAATTTAAATATAAATAAACCACTGAAGTGTTTTAAGTAGTAAATGCATGAATGAACCTTTCATGCATTTAAAAGAGTTTAAAAAGGTCCTATATTGCATAACATGGATTATTCTGAGACTTAAGCCAAGTTATAATACTATTACCTCCTCAAAAACATACCTGGAGTTGTCTTACTCAAACATGTGTGAATGAAACAAAACACTTTATCATTAGTCTGTCAACATCTCCAAAGCTCAAAATGCTCTGTTCCACCTTGTGATGTCATGTAACTGTAGTCTAACGTAACTACCTTCTTTCAGTTTAGTAGTTAAGGTGTATGGAGTTTACATACACAGTGGAGCACTTCTTATATTAACGCATAATGTCACAAGGTGGAACATTGTTTTCCTTTTGAGAGAAGCCCAAATATGCAGTAGTTGTTTTGTTTCATTCACACATGTTTAACACACAACTCCAGTTCTGTTTGTGATGAGGAACCAACATAACAAATCAGTAAGTGGTGTAATCTGGGCCTTTTAACTTAATATAGCAAAATATAAACTGAAAGTATTTTTTCTGTCGTTTTTGTGGCTGTGCAGAGCTGAACTAGCTGGTCAAGAGGGCTTTATGTTTTAATTGCAGGATTCTGTTCTAAAGTTCATATTTTCACTTCTTCCACTAGAATTGACAAAAAGACTGAAATCTGAACCGACAACCTATTACAAGAAGCACATTTCAGAACATGTTTGTACAGATCTAAACTAACAGGGTTAGACATTATGCAGAATAAGACCGGAGAGATTTTGACGTTTGTGAAAGAGACAACGGATGGAAATCAGCCTTTGGCTATAATCCAGTGCGTTTACATTCATGTTGTATTCATGTCTGTTCATTAGCATGCATTGTCCCAGTCAAATAAATTAAGGTTCTTCAAAAATTGCAGCCTGTGTGATTTGTGATCATTCAAATTACCATTTGGATTCGATTGCAGATCTGCTTGTTACCAAATGATCATGGGAAATAAAAGACATTCCGTCTAATTAAATCAGACCCACTATGCAAAATTTTCAGAGCTTTTAACAAGGCCTAAGCGATATGGCAAAAAAACCAACCCAAAATCTTTTTTTTTTTTTTTTTGCTCACACTGGACGATTACGCAGGGACTGCTCGTTTTCAAATGGTGACAGCTTTTAATGTTTCATTCTTATCACATGCTAATATTTAAGAAATTGTTAACCGTCTTGAATAACATTTGTACAGATCTCCAACTGTAACTGCACAATAATCTGATTTGCAAATAAGTCAGGAGTAAACTTGTTTCATAATATTCCTTGATTTTCCAATTTTTCAAGACTTCAATTATTAAAAAATTCTGAATTAATCAAATTAATTGTAGAGATGATATTTACGGTGCTGTAGTTAAAGTTAAAGTTAAAGTTTGCATGGAGATTTACTTTGTCTGATGATGGCAAATCCCACTCTGGAACATTCCAGGCAAAGTCACAGGTCAAATCTGTGGAGTTAGAACGCATGTTTTTAGTTCAAGGCATTTGAGTAACAAACACCTGCAATTGAGTAATCCTCCAATGTGAGTAGTCCTCAGTTGTTCAGGTCTGATCCATAGTAAAAGTCACGATGCGCGAAGACATTTCACTTTTCATCAAAGCCGGTGCTTCAGTTCAGAACTGAAAAAGTGGCTTGGATGAGCAGCGAAACGTCTTCACTCCTATGTTTTGTCCAGTTGATAGATTCAATTTTGGCTTTTACTACAGAAGTTTAATGCCATATTGTGAAATCCCAGGCAACGCAAAAACATCTCCATGGAGACAAGCAGACAAGAGCCAGAAAAGTTACATTTGCTTGAAGTATAATTTCTTTAAAAAGTTGTTCAAGAGTACTTTTCTAGTAGCATACTTTTCCTCCTATTTGAGTAATATTTTTATTGTCGTGACATTGACTGGAGCTTTACACTGACAATATGAAATTATTTGAACATTTGTGTTTGTTCCTTCAGATACGATTTAGTTTGAATTTAAGGACAAACATTAAATAATGAACCAAATGAGGCATTTCAAAAACACAAAAATGAGCCAGTCTCGTCAAGTTATAAATCAGATGTTTCGTCCCGACATTTACTCTTTAAGTTACGCTTAGCAGTTTTCCCAAATACTTTTTAAGTCTTGAGTAATTTCTTGGATCACAACTTTGTACTACTTGAGTAATATTATTTTGAAGCAATGTTACTCTTAAGTACAGTTTTTTTCTTCTCTACCCACCACTGCTAAAAAGTTTAAATTAGATAAGCCCCATTTAAAAAATAAATATTGACCTAGAATGTGAAAGTGCAGAGTAATCTCACACTTAAAAATCTCAAATCATGAACATGAAGTGGGTTAAGTAGAGTCATGAAAAAAAAAAAAAAAAAAAAAAAAGTTGTGAAACTAAAGCGCGTGAGCTCATGTGATGTGTTCAAGTTATGTGGAAAAATCCAGCTTTAACCCAGTTTATGGTGTTAAATGGAGCAGCTGAGAATAGACTGGAATATGGAGCACAGAACAGAGCACAGTTTGGACGCAGCTGATCTCAGATATTTTTGATGGGTAAATGCATTTAAATGTTCACGGCAAGGAACGCTGTCAAAAAGGAGCAAGATGATAAAGTCAAGTAGGGCTGGGTATCACCAAGAAGCTGCCGATACGATACATACCTCGATACACAGTCCACGATACGATATGTATCTCGATACAGTGCCATTTCAATACGATACGATTCGATACGATATATATTTCAAATCGATACGATACAGAAAAAAATAAAGGCCTTCAATCTTACTTAAATGGTCAACCCAATTTTCACAAAAAAAAAAAAAAACATTAAATGGTGCATTTATCTTCCATTTATTGAAGATAAAAAACACAATGAAATGCTTTTTGATTAATGCATGTTTCTAACTAGAGGGAGGAAGGCGGTTGAAACATTTTTTCTGACATTTTCGTTTCTCTTGCTTCTCTTCACCTGTAAAGAGTAACGTCTGGGGGGAATATCGATACTAGGAAACAAAGAATCGATACCACATCGATTTTAATAATATCGATACATATCGGTGTATCGATATTTTAGCACACCCCTAAAGTCAAAATTTACACGAAACAGTACAACAAATAGGGACCTACCATTTTCAAATCACAAAGGCTACAGTTGTTTAGCTAAAGGAAATGTAATGCACCTAGTCTAGAGCTCTACAGACATGTTCTGAAAAACCATGGGATTCTTGTGTTGTGTGATCAGATTTCAGTTCCTCTCAAATGCGAATGCCCATGGAGTTGTTAATGTGAACACTGAACAGAATCCTACTTTTTGAATAAATATTGGAAATCTCATCGTAATCCTCGACGATAAATGACAGAGGGAATCGCTTTGTGGAGGGAAGGTGCATATACCGTATAAAGAAGTGGACTGTGTGGAGTGTGACGTCACCCATAGCATTCAGCTCTAATGAAATGAAGCTCATCGAGGCTAGAGCACTTAAAGGTGCGAGTTTGGAGCAGAATTTCATATTTAGCTCTTTGGAATTCTGACCACGAACATCATAGCAGCCAATCAGGAGTGAGGTTGTTGAAAGTAACGCCTCATCCAGCCCACACTGCTGGTTTGGCAGGGGGCAGGCGCTCACTCGGGCCATTAATCAAACCTGTTGCTAGCGGGAGCAACCTCGGGGAAAGGAGGCAGCCGATTTGTCTCTTATTAAATGTTCATATCTCGATTTACGGACACAATACCGAAATAAAAACACTAGCATCATGTAGAGCGGGTTAATACAAACATTTTAAAAACAAAATGACGAGGGTCTATGCAGCAGTTAGAGAGAGGGGCCACAGTTTTCTAATGTAAGAGTCGATGGAGCCGGAAGCGTGCCCATGATCACTTCCTGTTTGGATGCAGTCGCCAAGTCCATATATACAGTTTATGGTCTGGTGTGAGCTGGGTTAAGATCAGGCACAGTGTGTTTTCACGTACCACTTTGGGCTTCTCTTCCTTGAGCGCACACAGCCTCTTGCCCCAGCCCACCACACGACGCTGAGTCTTCACCAGGTTTCCACAGATCTCATGGAAACGCTGCTGCTGCTCTGTGGTCCTGTGAGAGAAGCACACAAGTGAGTGACAGGTGGAACTGACCAATCACAGCACAGTGTGGACTCAACATGGTGACTAAAGATTGGCGCTCCCCGGTGAAGGCAATAGCACGTGATCTGAGATACAAAGGAAGATGCTTCCTTCACATGCAGTATATTTTATCTATTTATTTAGATATATATTTCTGTGTTGTGTTGGTGAATCATGAACATTGTGGTTTCTATGGAGATTCTGGAAAATTCCTTTTTGATTCTGTGATCAATGTTGATTGACTTTATTTGGTTATTTTCAGACAACACTAGCTCAGTTCTTGGGCCACTGAAGGTCACACACTCCAGACTGGCTCTGAATCAAGACTAAAAAAATATAATTTGATCGTTTCAGAAAAGAGTAGCAACAATTGTACAAAAGCAAATATAACTCACATCACACTCGCATATTTGACCCTGGAACAACCACTATTTTAAAGCTTTTGAGAATGCTGCCAGTGTTGAGACTGTCGTGCATGAGCAGCAGTGTGTTCCACGTCTCACCTGTGCCATTTAGGAAAAGTGCTTTTGGGCCTCTCTTTTGCTTATGGAGCAGATCAGTCCCCTCTAGCACCCACTCAAATAATTCCAAACCTGCCATTTCTGAATTATTCACTCGAACCATTGCAGCCCTAAAAGTTATATTAAGCTGATGCTAAAGTTAATGTAAAGTTTTGCATCAGTTGTTAATAATTCATGTCAATAACTGCATAGTAGTAAAAAATTATGATTCTTCCACAATAATCAAAATTCACCATACACACAAAGGCCTGTGACAATAGGAAATTTTGAAGTGCGATTTACAGATGAAGTAAATAGACAAACAAAAATAGTTATTCACAAAATTAAAAAAAAAAAAAAAAAAAAAAATCTACAATACTGTTCAAATCATGAGATGCAATAAACGCATAAAATTATGCAACACTTAAGTAGTTTGTGTATATAAGATTTGAGCAATAGTTAAACTTTAATAAATGGCTCCTTACTACAGGATTAAAAAACAAAAAACAAAAACAAAATCCCACTGGAAAAAAAAAGTCCCCATAATAAATATTGACCTCCAAAAAATGATTGTTCGATCTGTCATGTATTAAACAATAGGTTGATGTAGTGATCATTATGACAGGCCTAAACATGCAGGAAAAGAGGTGTGTAACAAATGAGCAGCAAAGAGATTTTAGTCCAATCTTATCAAGTCTATAAAACGAAAACTATCCACTCGTTAGTAAAGCGTACCACTTGTTGGATCCAAAGACGCGAGGAGCGAGCGTGGGCACGAGGTAATCGGCGAGACACAACAGCATCACAGAGCAGGACAGTCCCGTGAGCACAGAGGGGTCCAGGTAGTAGATCAGGCTGAACACAAACAGGTCAATGGGTCAGTGGCATTATAAACAGCAATTCAAAAACTACCATTTGGGGGAATTAACATGGGAGGCCTGGCTGTGAAGATTGCAGACAATCCTGATCTAAGATTCCTTCATACACAGTTGGCTTTAAAAGTGCATCGTCAAACAAAAACATCTGGGTGTGTAAATGGAGTCAATGGGTGTGTGCATTTACAGAGAAGGTGTGAGCAGTGTGAGCATAAAGGTTCTGATTAACCTCATGAGATGGACTACCATAATTGATTATTGTACTATACACTACACAAAGACTAAAACTACACTAACCCAGGTCCAAACACAAATTGAACAGACTACAGTGGGTGTAAACTCGGTCTAAGGTCTAGAGATCAAACTATATGACCAAGCTCATCCAGATACCAATCTTCATCATTTCTAAAAGGCACAGCATAAATTATGCAAATAAAATTATAAAAAATTAGTTGAATAAGATTATTACCAGAAATAAAAAGTCCTAATAAAGAACCTAATAATTAGTTATACTAGCGTAAAATAATGTTAAACTCCTCCACAGAGCAGCAGCTTCAGACACAGACACATGAGGTGATGTTTATCTCACTGATTCTAAAGGCAGTGTGTTTTCACCAGATGATTCATGTTTGAGGCCTGTAAAAACAGGAGAAGCCTGAAGCACATGGCTACTTTACATATGTAAACAATTTAGCATTTGGCTCTGCTCCTTTATTGGATTTGTGCACAGATTTGTTTTCACTCTTAAGACTCCGTAAAGACGTCAAAGCAGAAATAAAACAAATACCACCTCTGTCATCAATATTGTTTTAGCAGCTTTAGCGTTTCCTCAGTCTATGTTTAAGCTGCTCTGGGCGTTTTCTGCATGTTGATGTTGCTGCTAACGCTGTACCTGACTGTAGTCACTGTATCGGCCTGATCTATTCTCTAAATCCAATCCAAGCAGATACTCTTAAAAATGCCAGTACCAATACCAATTGGACCGAGACATCCCCAATTCTAACATGGCTTAAAACTCAAAAGAATCCATTTTGTATAATATATGACCTGCTCTTATCTGGGTCCCACACACTTTTAAATAGGTCCTGTGTGTTGTGTGCGATAGACTCACAGGAAGACCACAGAGGTGACACCCACTAAAGCTCCAGGGAACCAGGGCTTCTCCCAGCGCAGTACACGGTCTCCAGCCAGGATCACCTCTCCCCAGGCCTGCAACTGCTCCTCCAGCTGTGCAGTCTCCTGCGCCTGGACACAGAGCGCTCACCTCAGAAACAGAAGAGACCACCACGAAGAACCAAGCTACACAAAACCACAGTCCCCTGATTTAAATGATTCAGAACAGGCTAATCCTCCAGTTAGGGGGATACTGGCGATCATAGACTGTACAATATTATACAGTCTATGGTCTCACTCAGAAGTGCATTTTATGATCCATTTGAAGACCTACTTTTTTGCTGTGTTTGAGTTTTGCTTGAATTCAGAATGTATTTTCTAACAGCGTTTCCCATTAATACAAGAGACTACGACAGCCCCCCATAGTCTAAACTTATTCGCCAAAGTCTAAAAACAGCCTGGACTATATTGGCATAACAAAATTAGACTTTGTTGCTCATAGAGATGTGCCAATCCAGCTTTTTTGTTCTGATACTGATGTCAATACTTGCCTTGTCTTAATATCAGTTGATATTGGAGAGAGATCTGCAAAGACTGAAAGCTAATCATTTCCTTTAAAACACAAAACAGCGTGAGGTAAAAAATAATCCAAATGCGTTTTGTAAAACAACAGCTTTGTAAAAATACCAGTTTAATCTTATGAGATGTTTTGGGCCAGTAAATTGTCTCATCACACCAGTTTATAGATCAAAATGGGATATCGACTGAACAGATATCTTGGAACTGACACTTGATCCACCAAATGTTCAATGTCAGCACCAATAGCAGACTGCTCCATGCTCCCTCTCTCTCCTACCTGTCCTACTCGCTTCTCTACTTGCTCCTTTTGCAAGAGATTAAACTACGCAATGACAATTGTTTGACTCAAGACCTCTTACTTTGTTCTCACCCAAATATTTCCCAAAACCAGTGTCATATCAGCACTGCTCATTGTTTACACAGGTCAAAAATTATTACTCAAACATTAAATATAGGCAGTAGGTGACAACAAAAATTATTTCTGCCACCTTAAAATCTATGGGAAACACCGCTGAAACGGGCTCAACTACTGTGTGTAAACATCTAATCCAAGATCAGCTGGTTAAAAGGGTACACTATGGAACTTTTAGAGGGTTCATCACCTACTTGCGTTTATGAAGATGGTGCAACTTCACCTGGAATGTTCCACAGCAGGGCATTAAACTTATTTATCTAGTCTTTAATAGACTACAAATGTTTTTACTGCCTTGAAAAGCATGGATCTTTACTGTGGAACATGCCAGGAAAAGCAATAACATCTCCATGGAAACAAGCAAGTGAAATGTTACACAGTGCAGGTTTTGTTAAACCTGTGATACAATGCGATGTGATTCAGCGGATTTCATGTTAAAATGACAGCGTGTTATTAGCTGGTTTGCATTAGCTACAGGCCACACTCGTAACGTTGTTTTAAGCTAACGTGCTAATGCTAAAGTAGCCATCACCTGTCAGGATGGAGACGAGCTTTCAGGGACGAGAGATTACAGCCAAATCTTCCCGTTTACTCACACCTACAGATACTTTAACCGCGTCTGAACAAACTGGTTTAAGATAGAAACAATTATAGTAGAAAAATGTCCCTGGATTACTCACGCCCACAGCACCGGAGCACTTTAACGAGCTTTTCTGACCGGTTTTTCTGATCGATACTCACCAGGACGTTCGCGCTCTTGTTGTCGGCTTCAGTCATGGTGTCTCTGTCTCTCACAGGTCGCTTTTAAGGCCCGAGTTGCTTGTTTTTGTTAGAAAATAAGTGAAAAGTCCCCGGAGCTGCGCTGGTCTCTGCCTCTGCCGCTGCTGCTGCCTCGGCGTCACTAACGGTCGCGCTCGGGGCGGATGTTTTTATCCCCAAAATCTGCGCAAAGCATCTCGGGAAATGTAGTAACTGTACCATTTTGTCGTTTCAAAAGATTTTTACACCTCTGTGTGAACAACCAAATTGCACTATTAAACAAGCAAAAGGATTATACATCCACTTGTTTTTCATAATCTGTCTTTTCCTGTTATCTTGTCTCTTTGTAATTATGTAACTGTATTTTTTTATTTGCTGCTGCCGCTTGGCCAGGACTCTCTTGAAAAAGAGGTTTTTAATCGCAATGGGACTTTCCTGGTAAAATAAAGGTTATATAAAAATAAAATAAAATAAAAATACTTTTTATTTCACTTTGTAAAAGAACTTAAAATTTTGCTGAGGTGGGTCATGATATTTTAGGCTTATATCTAATTTAATTTTAAGATTGGTTTCGAAAAATATGTCCTAATGCATTTCTGAAATTTACTGAAGTTCCACTTTATTGCATATATTTTCTTATTTATACATAATAGTTTAATATAATAATTTTTGTATCCTAACTCCAAAGTATTTCTAATATTCAAGATAAATGATTAGATCTAAGCCTATTTTATTATATATTTATGTCTTGATTAGATATTTCTTAATTTGTGCATGTTTTTATAATCATGTTGAAGTGTTTTGTACTTTGTGCTTAAACACTGAAATATTTGAAATAAATAATACATAAATAACAAATAAAGGTTATCTTGACTAAATTGTTTCAAAAACTATTGTCACATAATCTTGCAATAAATCTCTGACTCAAATGAAAAATAACACATTTATGACGCTTTTGACACGTGAACGCACCGCGCTGTGCGTAACTGCGTCACCACGTTGATGCCGGCGGCCAGAAGCCGCACGGAGCTAATTGCTACCTCAATTACCTCAAATTCACGAAGTTTTTTTTTGCCTAAATAAACTGTACCTGGTATAATCACCATCGTGAATCATCACCGCCATTTTCTGCCAAACCGACCCCGTGACCCGTGCAACGTACCGTACAAATATAAGGCTTTAGTTTGCACAAACAAACAATCCAACTTTACTCTTGAGTGTAAAAAAATAAAAGAGACAGAGAAAGAGAGCGACAGAGAGAGTGAGCGAGAGGAAGAGACTGAGAGAGACAGAGAGACTGAGAAAGACAGAGAGAGAGAGAGAGAGAGAGAAAGAAAGAAAGAAAGAAAGAGAGACAGAGAGAGAGCGAGCCAGAGAGAGAGAGAGAGAAAGAGAAAGACAGAGAGAGAGAAAGACAGAGAAAAATAATGCTCAATAATGACCCCCGCGGTTGCAGAACAAAATTTCCAATTCCTTTTTCTCATAGCCTTTCTGGGGGAAAAAAAAGGGTATATCAGCTCTCCGAGAATGAGTCCACAGGACATAGGTCCTCTTGTTCCTGTTTATCAACTTTCAAGGACCTGAGATGCTGTCCTGGAGAAGTTGAACTGCAGATGGCGCTATTCCCCTGCACAGGAGGTAAGTAGATGAACGGCTCTAAAATCTGTATAAATCAACCACAAGATACGTCACCCTAACATCATGTGACCGGTCAGAAGAAGCAGAAGGCATCCCAAAGGTGTGAACAACACACTGATCTGTTATAAAAGAACTAGTAATTAGAAATAATATTGGAAAAAACAAAATTAAATTCTTTGAAGTAGAAAGATGTTACCATGGATACGTGCACTGGTAGCCAATTGTTGCTGAGACAATTGTAAACCATCGTTATATTTTTTCCTTTATAAAAGCAATATATTACAGTATTGGCAATGTTACTTTAATAAACTAAACCCACACACTTTTAATAGTTTAGCTAATATCCAAACTACCCAGTAGAAAAGTTAAAACAAACAAAACAGACAAGCGTTGTGGTTAAAAAAAACATAATGTTAACCTACTTTTCACTTAATTCTCATCGTTGCCAGGTCGTCAGTAGGCCAAAGTTTTTGTCTAACATGCTATGGAAATGCTGTCAATCAAACCTGTTGCTAATGTTAGCGGGAGCGATCTCAGGGAAAGAAGGCACCTGATTGGTCTATTATTAATGTTCATATCTTCAATCAAGTAAAAAAATAGTAAAGTAAAAACACTAGGATCATGTAGTGTGGGCTAATACAAACATTTTAAGGCTAAAATGCCTGACAGCAGCAGTTACAGAGAGAGAGAAGTGTAAAGTGAATTCAGTATACTATGAAAGCTGGAACAGTCCAAAAAAAGTAGATTTTAGGGTTTAGTTCCACTTAAATATTTTAATTTGGAGTTGAACTATGAACTGGCCTTATATTTACCTTAAAATGAACAAAGAATTTTAAAGGCTTAAAGTAACTGATGCTTATTGCATGTAGTAAATTCGACACTGACACAAATTGTGGAATATACCAAATTCAAAACATGTTTTTATTTCCTGATAGCCTGAAGAGCATGACCGCTCAGTTCTCCCAGTACCACTTGTTCAGATCACGCACACTTTGGTACCGTCTCTGTGTTTTGAGGTAATGACACGTCCTGCATACATGCTCCAGTCCGAAAATCCCTGTCACGGCCTTAAAACTGTTCCTCCACTCAAAGTAGTCCATGTACTGGTCTGGGTGGAGGTGCAAGTGCTGGAGCCGCTCTGCTAGCTCCTTGGGCGAGGCAAAGTCGTCCACGTGGATGAAGGATTCTGCGGGCGCGTAGGCTTCGTAATCCTCTCTCGGAGGTCCCAAAACTACTGGCACCGCCCCAAGCTTCAATGGCATGTAGAACTTCTCTGTGATGTAGTCTTTGTGGATGGAGTTTTCAAACGACAGGTAGAACTTGCAGCTCGTAATGATTTCAACATACTTTTCGTTGCTGATGTATTCTCCAAACGCTCGACCGTACGTCTTGATTTCCACATGTTTTTTTAGCTCGTTGAAGTATTGGACTCGTTTGAAGCGGGAGTTCCAGTTGCTTACGATCCAGCAAACCACTTTATCTTTTGTCGGGATTTGGGTGAAAAGTTCCTTGTCGTTTGACACTGGCACCAGGCTCCCGTATGGCGTAAAGATATCTGAGTCACGGCGGTAGCTACAGGTCAGGTTGAAAAGGTTACGGAAACCTGAGTTTGGGTTGCAGTTTGAAGGTGACTCCATGTTAAACCACACCCACAACTGAAAATAGGGGCGTGGCTCTTTGGGCAGTAGATTTACATCGATGTTTCGGTGGTGAAATATGATAGCATGTGCTTTGGAGTACAAAGATCTGTCGTCCGTCAGTTTGCACCCAGTGATGTCGTACGGGTCGCAGTTCAGATCAAACTTGTAACCGAAAGGCCACACCCACATGAGGAGGATCAGATCTTGGCTCTTTCTTTCTGCCTTCTCATTTGAACAGTTTATGGGGGAGTTTTGGGGAAGCAGTGAAAAGCCAAACGTAGAGAGGTTTTCTGCGTTGTAACCCAAAAACACAAGTGTGACAGTCAGAGCAACAGTGAGGGCAAGCACAAGGATCCGGAAGTGGGCTGAGAACCAGATGGATGACGACATGACCTGAGAAAAGAGACACAAAAGGAGTGTAGTTCAGTAGACCTAGCTAACAAACAGAAACTAAACAAATAGGTGTGTAAGGTCATTTTCACATGTTAGTGGGTCTGTGAAGCACCCCCGAGTGGCTCTAGATGTAGTTCTGTTAACTTCTCTTTTGGGATCAGTCTTGTTCACACAAACTGCGCATCATTCATCCCAAACACTATGAGCCATCACCTGATCAAAGGTGGAGCTTGAAGTGGACAGAGCTTGAGGACTCGAGGGCGTGGTAACTAAAAGTGAGAGGTGAAAATTTTAGAGCACAAAACCAGTGCAGAGCGTGATTGTTTCTGACAGCGGCCGGTGTTAGCAGCTCCGCGCACTGTTTTTACGTGTGTATGTGTTCAGCGCCCCCTCTCTTTCTACCTGTGCCCACTCTTTTTTTTTTTTTTCAACAAGAAATACACCATCAAAACAAGACAGAGGATCACATGTTCAACAGACAATCACATGTTCAACAGAGGATCACATGTTCAACAGAGGATCACATGTTCAACAGAGGATCACATGTTCAACAGAGGATCACATGTTCAACAGAGGATCACATGTTCAACAGACGATCACATGTTCAACAGACGATCACATGTTCAACAGAGGATCACATGTTCAACAGAGGATCACATGTTCAACAGAGGATCACATGTTCAACAGACGATCACATGTTCAACAGACGATCACATGTTCAACAGAGGATCACATGTTCAACAGACGATCACATGTTCAACAGACGATCACATGTTCAACAGAGGATCACATGTTCAACAGACGATCAGATGTTCAACAGATGATCACATGTTCAACAGAGGATCACATGTTCAACAGACGATCACATGTTCAACAGACGATCACATGTTCAACAGAGGATCACATGTTCAATAGACGATCACATGTTCAACAGAGGATCACATGTTCAACAGAGGATCACGGGTTCAACAGACGATCACATGTTCAACAGAGGATCACATGTTCAACAGACGATCACATGTTCAACAGAGGATCACATGTTCAACAGACGATCACATGTTCAACAGACGATCACATGTTCAACAGACGATCACATGTTCAACAGAGGATCACATGTTCAACAGACGATCACATGTTCAACAGACAATCACATGTTCAACAGAGGATCACATGTTCAACAGAGGATCAAGGGTTCAACAGACGATCACATGTTCAACAGACGATCACATGTTCAACAGACGATCACATGTTCAACAGACAATCACAGATCATTATCGGGGGAAAATCCATAAAATAATTCTAAAAACACAATAATAATTATGAAGGATCGATTTTTTTTTTTTTCAAAATGTTCTACAACATGCTTTTGCATTATAATTAATATATTTGTAAGCTCAAAAGCTTTTATGAGAGTGGGACCAGTAGCCTGGATCATGTAGGAGCCAACCTGACACAGCGTGAATGTGCTCTGGACGCTCGTGAGCCCAGGGATTCTTGCAACTCCCGCAGAATAGGGGCCGCAAACTACAATTTAGAGTTAGCAAGTCAACTTTCTCCCAAAAAGTAACTGAGTTATATCTCAGTTACTTTTTGGGAGAAGTAACTAGTTACTAGGCAAAGTAACTATGCCGTTACTTACTTTGTTAAAACAGTAAAAACACAACTGATGTGAACCTTTAACATCTATTTCACTTTAACAGATTGTTATTATACTGCATTTGTTTAAAGTGATTCATGTGACACCAGCCTGGACACTTTCAGTCACATTTAAAACATATGTCCATGTCAAATATGTGGCAGTAGTTTGTGTAAAGTTGGAGGAGGAGGCGCCGTGCGTCAGGGCGTCACGTTTCTGATCAAAACTCAACTTGGACCCAATCAGCTGTCAATGCACGTGTGACAGGACACCATTTCCCATCATGTATTAAGCGTTTGTAGTCCATGCAGGCGCCGCAGTCGGTGGAGCTGCTGCGCTCGCCTCGCTCAAAAATTGCGGTCGTGTCTCAATTCGTCAAACGCACCATGTTCCATGTTCTGTTCGAAGTGCGGGTAGAAGTACCGCCGACTGCGGTAAATGCGCCGTTCGAGCGGCGCATTTAAGGCACTTTGGTTAATTGAGACACGGCCTGCGTCGGCCTCGCTCTCACGAGATTATCTGCGCCCGCCTCGCTCATCTCAAACAAGCCTCACACCCCGAGCCTCTTTCACCAAAGAAACACAACAGCTGCAGCTCCTTCAATGAGAGACTCTGATGAAGAGCAGAGTGACCTGAAGTAATAGTAACGCGCCACATTTTACTGTCAGTCACGGTAACGGCGTTGGGACGCTGGGAAAAGTAATTAGTTAAATTATTCCGTTAGTGAAAAAACAACACGTTAGTAACGCCGTTATTGTTTAACGCCGTTATTCTCAACACTGGTTAATTGTTAGTTAATATTCCAACCATGGAATGTCATCGACATCACTGCGAGGCAAATCTTGAGTCAAGAATGCAAATGTTAACACACAAGACTCCGTTTGTTTTTAAAATCCATTTAAAACCATCCAGCAAGTGGGAGTCACACACTCCTGTATGAAAGGAGCCTACAGAGAAGAAACGTGGCCTTGATCAAAATGACCGAAATGCGATATCTGAGTTTCCTGAGATTATGATAAATGGTAAACTGCTGCTGGGAAACAACACCACCTTTGAGAAATCTGTTTGATTTTTTTCATTGTACTTTTACAAACGACTCCTATGTAGGCACATCAATGTTTATTAGAGACCTGCTGATAAACCCTCACCTATAATTTGATCTAATCATATACAGCAACAAAGCCTATGTAACCTTTGATTTATTTTTACTTATTGTATTAACATTATTATAACATAATTTGGGTCATTAGTATTTTGTATATTACTTTGTACTTGTTTTATTAACAATTAATATTATACATTACACTTTCTTCATCATTTTGGTTCCTATTATTGTTGTGGTGAGTGCACCAGTAAATGTAAAAGGTGAACGCACAGGGCGCGACAGTGAATAAAAGACGAGTTGTACACTGTCCTGCTGTGTCGATCTATTTAAGCAAGAAAATACATCATATTAAAAACATCATTTTAAAAACCCACAGCCTCAAGCCACTTAAGAGAACAATATATTATGGTTACACCAACATCAGTATACCAGTACCCAACAGACTGAAATTTCACACTAAATGTTTTTAATAAGATGCTCAGCAGACAAAAAGTCGCATAACATTTTATCTTTATTATTATTATTATCATTAGTAGTAGTAGTAGTAGTAGTAGTAGTAGTAGTATTAATCCTCCTCAAAGAAGAGTCTCTGCCATTTCATTGAACGCATGATCTGAACAAAAGCCCAGGAGAAGATGGGATAAAACAGGTAAAGCACGAGGACTAAAAATCTCCATTTTATGATATGAAACAGGAGGCAGTGAAGAGAGCCGCAGCATTCAACAAAACTTCTTCCACTTCAGCTCATTAGAATAACAATAATACATTTTTTAAAATCTGTTCAGATTATCAAACATATTTTACAGTGTGTTAGTGACCTGCTTTCTGTCTGAATGAAATCTTAAATCTTTGTTTCTTGTGTCACAGAAATAAAAATAAATTGAAATTGAATAAACTATTGAAACCCAATTTAAAACAAACAGAAGCGTTTTTGTGAAGTGCGCACTGACCTGAGATGCCCTGGGCCCGCTGTTCCACAGGAGACTATTACAGGCAGGTGCATGCGGCGGGGAAAGGTGAAACAGGCAGACTTTAGACGAACAGGACAAGGGGTGTGACCAGAGATGGGCAGCACTCAGTTACATTAATTCAGTGACATTTACTTCAATCGTTTTGAGGAACTGTTAAAATAACAGGATAAGTGCATTGTATTGAAGGCAGCTGTGGCATAAATCTTCACTGTGCACCCTGCTGAGGAGGTGACCATCTCTCCAGGACCTGTGCGTCTCCAGGACCTGAGCTTTAGGCTATTATTTTAATGTGTGCCCTTATTTTATAGTACTTATGAATAAGGGTCACTTATAAAAAAAAATATTATGCAGGCGCTACCAGAATGAAATCGTAACATTTTAACATTAATGTCGTAATTTTACGAGAATAAATTCACAATTTTATGAGAATTAAGTTGTAATTTTACAGGAATAAAGTCGTAGTCAATGCTGTAACTCATCCAAGCACCGGCCTTTTACAGTTTGCATTCATTTTGATTCAGCGTCAAGCCCTAAAATCATTAAATGTTGACTTATTTGGCTACAGCCTAACTCTAAGGGAGCGTCCAGCCACTCTGCGATCTTGTCTTTTCGTTTATTACCCAGAGCTCATGACCTTAGGTGAGGGTAGGAACGTAGACTGATCAGTAAATCCTTTGCCTTTCGACTCAGCTCCTTCACCACATCAGTCCGATACAGCGACCGCATCACTGCAGACGCTGCACCAGTCCACCTGTCAGTCTCACGCTCCATCCGTCCCTCACTCGTGAACAAGACCCCGAGATACTTGAACTCCTCCACTTGAGGCAGAGACCACCCACCCAGAGAGGGCAAGCTTCCTTTGTCCGGTCGAGAACCATGGCCTCAGATTTGGAAGAGCTGATTCTCATCCCAGTCGCTTCACACTCGGCTGCAAACCGCCCCAGTGCTGCAGGTCCTGGTTTGATGAAACCATCAGGACAAGATCATCTGCAAACAGCGGAGATGAGATCCTGTGGTCCCCAAACCAGCCTCTTCGGCCCCTGACTGCGCCATATCGGGCGACGTCACGGTCCTTGTTTTATCGATGTTCATAAGGGTGTTAGAAACTGCTCTTAGTCACCTAGGACCTGTTTGCCATCTGAGACCAAACATAGCTCCTAGGATCATTCGGGTTCGCAAACTCCCCCACCACCATTCAGGAGCAGTTCAAGATGGGAGAAAATTATGACTTTATTCTTATAAAATTATTAATTTATTTTGTACAATTATGACTTTATTCTCGTAATTTCATGATTTTATTTTTTTAAAAATAAAATTATTACTTTATTCTTACAAAATTATGACTTTGTCTCTACCTACCCTTATTTTTAACATCTGAAGCTTTAGTCACTTTTTATGGTGAATTATGAATATACATTTCAACATAATTTTATTTAAAACATAATTTTATTTTAAAAAGTCAGTTTTTTATTTAAAGCTTACTTGAAATCTACAGGATAGAACCCAGTCCTTCATCAATCTGTATTTCTATTTATTAAAAAAAAAACAAAAAAAACACATTTAAAAATACAGATAAACTATAATTTAATGGTTGTTAGCTAAGAACTAAAAGACCATGCGGTTACAACTGCGAATAAAGAGCAATTTCTTTGACAAAGAGTTCAACCTCCACAATTATAATTCTTGAGTAAAGCAGATCTTCTCAATAAAAAATATTGTTTATACAGTTTAAATCAAAGAGCACTTATTGAAAAGAGCTGCATGTAAGGGAAAGTGAAAGTGTCTGGTTCAAAGCAGTCTTCTCTCGCGGAAGTTTTTATCTAACTCCTATCAAGTTCATCTTTGATCCCGGACATAATAATACCCTATAATCCCCAAACCCTATTTAGTGTCCCCTCTCAGGCACGCAGAGCCAGCTAACTAACTTCTTTAAAATTAGCAGTTGGATTGCTTGGTGGTGGGCTCTGGTGGGCTCTCATTTCCACTGGCACAGTTCACTTGGGCTTTGTTCCCTTGGCATGGAACAGTCGAGGGCAAAAAAACAGGTATAAAGATAATAGAAATTGCAGTGATGGTAACTTATCTGTTGAGCTGACCTATTGAGCTCTTTGCTATTTATTGATGCACACCACTCCTGACAAGATAAAAATGAATTTTGCAGTGTGAAGTGAAACTAGCACTAGCAAACCCCAATGCTTTAAGTAGAGAGGTCAAACGTGGCATAGAGGTGCAGATACATGAAATAAATGCAAAAAACTAACAATAAACAGGATGCAGTTTAGTGTTTACTCTAGCTTTAGCCTCGTCTCACAGCGCTTTAAACTAAATGTGTTTTTATGATTCACTGAGATCAGCCTTATGAGGGGACGATTTAGATTTTATTTATTAAGTTAATGTTAGTTGTGTCGAGGTGACTTCAGTTATTCACGTAGCAGAGCCCTGCCCCTGGACACGGAGCTGTACCCAGAGCAACAACTCGGCTGGATTTGTTCAACATTTGTGAATTTACCTTTTGATATTTTATGGCAAAGTACAATGTGATCAATCATCAATCTGGCTTTTGCCCCCAGTATGACACCACACTATAATATGGACTTATATATTTTATTTTATAGGGCAGGGACAAAGGTTGCAGTAGATGGAGATTGTGTCACGTGGATGAATTGGACTCAAATGCAACACAAAGAGTGCAGCCAAATGTCTTAATAAATATAACTGAAAGTGTCCGTCAAACAAAAAGTTCAGAATATGGGAAATCAGGCAAACAACAACTGCGGAATCATGTCTTATTCAGTATCAACAAAAATCAAATCCAATACTGGGAACACAATAAGGGGAACAGGCTGGGGAAATAAGCTGATGAACGGGGACTCAAACAGATAAATGCAGGTACAGAGTTGCAGGAATGCAAACAGATTGAGAGTTGTTCTTTACAGGTCAACAATCTAGCAACAACTAGTGATGGCAGTTTTGAAACACGCTTTTCGACACTGCTTCGAAGTCTTGAAGCGCATGTGCTTCGAAGCAGTGTTCCAAAACGCAAGTCAAAACACTGGTCACGTGACTTAGACGTCTCATGAAACCCGTGACATCACTCAAGTAGTTCATGAAACACTGCCGTTTTGAACGCGTTTCACTAGAGGGCTCATGTCTCGAAACTAAAGTTTGATTGACAGGGATTTCAATGAACCACAAAGCAGCGCACCTGTCTCAACCTACTCCCACAAAGTTTAAAAGATATTTTGACACACTGCCCAATGTGGGTTTGTGACAGGCGAGAGATAGTGAGATTTTGACAGAGAGATACTGATACTTTGATTAATTGTGAGATAGCGAGTCTATGTGCTTCCCTCGGCCAGTCACTGGAACTCATTGGCACTTCTTACTTGCAGCTAAACTCTCTTCTTGAGTAATGTTTACCCCTGCCACCATGTTTCATTCTATTTTTTTTAACTGTATTAAACAACATACAGCAGCCTTAGAGCACTTTTACCAGGCCCGCATCTCAGTGTGTGTGTGTCACTCATGAAAAGATCTCTCCAGGTGCAAGACTTGCATAAACATTCCAACATGTAACGACTTTTCTCTTTATATTCCTGCCATGTCATAATGTGGTTCCCTCAACAGAAACATGCCTGTAGAGGCTTTAGATGTCATCCATGCATGTTTGCTATTCTAAACCTTCTTATGGTTAGCAGAACGGTCCTGTCTTATGCTCCTCCCACAAAGGTGATTTCTCTGGAAATCAGAAGTGGCTCGTTAACCTCTTTTGAGCTCGATTTTTATCTCCATGTAAACTTTTTTTTCTCCCTGTAAATACAATAAACACACACTCCAGCCTGTGTTTGTTGAATTTACAGTATCCAGCTTAAACACTAAGTTTAAAGTTCAAACTACCCAATAGAAAATTACAGGTGCATCGTAGTAAATTTTCAACCCATAAAGTTTGAACAACGAGAACTTTCTTTATCATAACCACA
This sequence comes from Periophthalmus modestus, assembly GCA_019594935.1. Lineage (NCBI taxonomy): Eukaryota > Metazoa > Chordata > Actinopteri > Gobiiformes > Gobiidae > Periophthalmus > Periophthalmus modestus. The sequence goes on along the minus strand of JAIEZT010000019.1, from coordinate 7,221,465 downwards.
ATAAACACAGGGACAACAAATACAGACATGTCCTGTTATCTGACAAAACTAAAATTGAACTATTTGACCATAATGAGCATTGTAACTTTGGGAGGAAAAAGAGGAAAGCCTACAAGCCTGAGAACGCCATCCCAAGTGTGAAATACAGAGGTGGTAGCATCATGTTGTGGGGGTATTTTGCTGCAGGAGAGACTGGTGCACTTCACAAAATAGATGGCATCAGGAGGAAAGAACATTATGTGGAAATACTTAAGCTACATCTGAAGACATCAGCCATGAAGTTAAAGCTTGGGCACAAATGGGTCTTCCAAATGGACAATGACCTGAAGCATACTGCCAAATTGGTTACAAAGTGGCTTAAGGATAACCAAGTCAATTTTTTGGAGCCAGCCATCACAAAGCCCTGATCTCAGTCCTATTGAAAATGTATGGACAGATCTGAAAAAGCATATGTGATCAAAGCAGCCTACAAACTTGGCTCCATTACATCAGTTCTGTCAAGAGGAATGGGCCCAACTATTGTGAGAAGCTTGTGAAGAATATCCAAAACATTTGGCCCAAGTCACACAGCTTAAATACTAATCAAATGTACGTAAACTTCTGACTTTGAAGAAAGTAATGAAAAAAGGTCTAAAACAAATCTGTCTCTCATTATTCTGACATTTAGAAAAAATAAATCATTTTGGTCATTTTAATTGTCCTAAACCGGGAAAAGTTTAGTCTGATTTCATGTCAGATAGTGAGGGGAAAAAAAGCGCATGCATTTTTTTATATAGTGTGTGCAAACTTCTGGTTTCAACTGTATAAACAATTGTGGCACTTCCCAACCACTCAACTTTAGCCCGAGTAAGCAGTCATGGCTCGGTTTAGCCGCTCCGCTCAACGGGGGGGTCATGGCTGTGTGCTTCAACAGAAAATATACTGGCTGCAGCCAGTTCAGCTCGGACCGTCTACCAGAACAGGACGACAGAGAGACACACACTGATATCACTCTACACAGATATAATTATAACTTATCACTGTAGTTATTTCTTTGGGTTTAATATTTATTCTACTACGTTAATCCTTAAAAATGTATTCCTGTGTGTTTGTATATATCCTGTGTATATTTCTGCCAGTTATCAAAGGTGTGTTCAACTAAACAAATCTAAGTGATCATAACGATCGGGTTTTGTCCCAAATTGTCCTGTGCACAGGTTTAAACCAACTGGATTCCAGCATTGAACCTGGCAGCCTTAAATAAAGGACTTTTATTGCAAGTCAGAGTGGATCGGATGTCTCTGTTTTTTTCTACTATATGTGTGAGGGACTTGTTTAATAGCACATATCTGCTCACCTGTTGCAGCTCCACTTGCACTTTACATCCAAACGCTGTGGTGTTTGATGCTCTAAATATAAATTGTCTTTCTGCCTGGGATCCAGAATACACACTTCTCCTTATCTACTACCTAATGATCTACCTCATGATCTCCCCGAGTTCAGACGGGCATGATTGACAACTGGATTAGCCAGTCAGGAACACACATAGTCCGTCCCAAACATAGTTGCTTATGAGGAAAAAAGAAAGGGAAAAAAAATATCAAAGGAGACTGAAACACATGGAGGATTTCTGCAGAATCAAAGAGCGAAGCAACAAACTCTGTTCATCTGACAGACTAATTTTGTTCAAAATGATAGGTGCCCAATGAGCTCCTTCGTTTCCCATATGTCACTTTCTCTCTATAAAAAACACAGAGAGCTCTCAGTCTGGATTTTGCCAGGCAAGAGATCAGAGATTTTTTGGCACTTTTACTTTTATTCCATATTTCTCCAGACAAATTATACAATACACAGTCAGCACATGTAAATATTTCAGGTATTTTACATTTGAATTTGAATGGACAGTGTAATATGAGGAGGAAGGTGGGTAGACAGTTAGCACCACCACCTCTTGGCCATAGTGCAGGATGAGGTGTATTGCCCAACGATACAAGAACAATGACGGCCGATCTAGCACCTGCTTAATTGTCTGGGTGGTGTTAGCCGTTCAAATTACATCGAAACACCTGTGTAACTGTATAAAGCCTTCCATGTCCTCCCTCCCTCTGTTCTGTGGACTTTCTGCTCAATTTGGTCCATTGAAATGAACCGGGTGAGAAAATAAAGCAGGATCAAGTGTGTTTTAGAGGCATTTAAAGACAAATGAATCTCAAATCTCAAACATTCTCCAACAACAATGAGGCCGTGCAAACTACTCTGGGTGCTGCTTTCCCTGCTCCTGCCTCCAGGTAAGACCCAAACGCCTGCAAGGTTACAACCAAAATCTTCAAATGTATCGGGTGGGTTTTCATATTTTTCTAATTCTGGCTTGTTTTGGTGGGATAAGACCTCTGCAAAATTTTCATGTATCATAGTTTTCATGTATCATCAGTGAAGTGTATCATAGCAACCAAAGAGCCAATCCGGAGCGAGGCTGTTGAAAGCTAGCTGGAGTGATCTCTGAGAAAGGAGGCACCTAATTTGTCTTTTATTTATGTACAGTTCTTGATTTATGGACACAGTAGTTAAATAAAAACACCAGGATTATGTAGAGGGTTAATACGAACTTTTAAGAACTAAAATGACGAGCCTGACAGCAGAGAGGGGTGACAGTTTTTCAATGTTAAAAGAATTGGAGCCAGAGTCGATGGAGCCGGAAGCGCACCCGTGATCACTTCCTGTTTGGAGCGTGGCGGCTAGCAGGTTAGCTATGTCCATATCTCTGGACATAGCAGTCTATGAATCAGAGGTGGGTAGAATAGCCAAAAAGGTGGGTAGAATAGCCAAAAAATTTACTTGAGTAAGAGAACAGTTGTTTCAGATACAAGTACAAAGTATTATTCACGTAAAAAGTAATTGTAAAAGTAGCTGTCAGGACATAACATCTGATTTATAATTAGATTTTTGTAATTATATAATAAAATGACAAAAGGAAATCGTATCTGAAGGAGAGGAGCAAGAAATAATGAAAACGTTAAAATCATTTACCATTGTTAATGTAACACTTTTGTCACTCGTAATTTCACAGTGGGAAGAGTAAACAAAACTTTACTCTGGTAGGAGTACTGTTATATTTGAGTATTGTGGAAACATATCAGTGCCTCACCTGTCATCACAGAGAAAAAATAAATGAAATGGTTATATTTGTCCAATGATTTCTACTATAACGTTCTTTTCTATTTAACTTTGCAATTTTATTCTATTGCAAAGTTTATTCGGGTGCCTCACCGCGTGTCTGACTGTGCTGTAGCTAATCTGCTGTTTTAACCCTTTAACAGCTGAGCACATTACAGCGGCTGTGAATAGGCGCCGGGTGAGGCGTGCTTCACCAGTTACCCTGCCTCAAGTTAGGAGGTCCTCGTGAGGGATTCTTGCAACTCCCGCAGAATAGGGGCCGCAAACTACAATTTATAGTTAGCAAGTCAACTTTAGCGGTTCGCTTTTTTCTTCGTGTCTGGCCCTTAAATGGAGGAAGATTACATATTAAAGCTCAAACAGTTTTCTAAACTGGACTTTCGGTCGAAGCAGGAGGTTATAATTAAAGGAAGACCAACGCTAAAGGAGATAAATGGTTTGATCCAGACACGGGACTAAAGACTCGCTCTTTTCAAACAGAGACGTACAAAATGGTAAGAAATTTACTTACTTCAATCCACTGAAAATTGGGGAACCAGAATAAGGATTAAAAACAATACAAAATCAGCTTGCTTTTTATTTCATACTATTAGATCAGTGGTTCTTAACCTGGGCTCGATCGAACCCTTGGGGTTCGGTGAGTCAGTCTCGGGGGTTCAGCGGAGGTCAATACACGCACCCGACGCATATGATTCATGATGAGATGCTTGGCCATCACTGGCTGCAGGTTCACGCTGCTTGGCCAGTCTGTGCTGCAGAAAATTTACTGACTCAGTATCAACTTGTGACTGTCGTGATGGTTTGTTGTGTCATTTCTTTTTTAACTCTATAGCGTCAGATTCTGTCATTGCCAATAGACTCCTGGACTGCGAGCGTCTCCAGACGCTCGACAAATGTACCCCATCGATGTGTCTATCGAAGTACCCGCCTGACTTAAATGCCCCGTTCGAACAGCGCATTTAAGTCGGGCGGGTACTTCGACCCGCACTTTGGACAGTACATCGAATGGCTCATTTGTCGAATTGACGCCGTGTCTCAATTCGCCAAATGCACCGCTCGATGTGCTGTTCTCACGGCATGAGACACAGAACAGACTTTGCTGTGAAAATGACCGGAGAGTGGCACAAGGTGAAGGTGCATTTCTGAACTGGTCTGTCAAAGGCAACAGCAGAAGTCACACTGACATCTGGTTTATATGTTTGTAAATCTGATTGAGAACATCAGTGCCTCACCAGCCATGAACCTCACCGCACGTCACTGCAACATACATATCATAAAATACAGTGACAATATACACATGGATATCAGTTAGTGATGTGACGTTCATGAAAGAATCGGCTCTTTTGAACAGTTCCGTAACGTGAACGATTAGAACCGGCTCTTGCATTTTAAAAGAGCCGAATCTTTTTCTTTCTCATTTGTCTGCATTTTTATACTGCTTAATGCTGAACCAACACAAGAATCAGCACAGAAGCAGAGCAGGCAACACCAGTGAGAGATTTGAGTATGATTTGGAGTCCTTAATATAGAACTCAGCTCCAAATTCACCCATCCAGTTTCTTGTCTTGATGAGCTTTATTTGACTTTATTTGACAGCTTGACAGTGAGTAAAAACATTTAAACCTTTACGATGATCATAAAGAAACATTTGACCATAAAGACACACAGAATAGGTTGTGTTCATGTTCTAAAATTTGATGATGTCGTGGTTTCAGATATAGGGCGGGGCTCAATATAACTCTGTGGGAAAGTCCCTGAGAACAAGTATCCCGGTTTTGAGCCTTTCCCGGATATGAAAATATTCTGGTTATGATGTTTACATTCGCAACCAGAGTATCCTGGATCCTGGAGGGGTTGCTATGGTAACTGTGCACAGATATGGCAAGAAGCGAAGCATTTTGGTAACTGTGCCAACTTAAGCCTTTTACACCTGTTTCTAAATAACAAAGGAACAAGATATATGTTAATATGAAAGCGTTAAAAATTATTGTATCGAAATAGATAGGTGTAAAATATTATTGTTTTTTAAAGTTCTGGTAGAAGTTTGAGTTGGGAAAGTTGCTGCTCCTACTGTATTTGTCACTTTAGTTTGCACATGCTCAGTACAGCAGCACTGTGAGACATCAGGAGACTGTGTACATGCCACAGTGTCCTGGATACTATCAGAATAATGTTGAACCGTATCATTGTTTGTTTGAGATTGGCTCCACAAACGTTCGATATAAAGTTTAAAGTCCTTTCAAGCAACAACCCTGCCTTTAGGGCTGGACACAAGTTCTTGAAACTATTTAGACAAATATTACTTTTACACTGACAGCAAAGTTGTTTCATGTGGATAGGCCCAGTAATTACAGCGATATTAAAGGGGCTCATTTACTCTACGGTATTTTCTGATTTGTTAGAATCTACGTCTATTTTGTATTTTTATCACAAACATACATGGAGATGTTTAATACACAAACCTGCATTTTTAGGTCTTCTCTCAAACAGAATACACGCTGCTCCATTTTGTGATGTCATGTGGTAATACAGGAAGTGCTCCACTATGTTTTTAAACTCCATACACCTTCAGTAGACTTATTCGGATGATTTCATATCTGAAATTTCCATTCTCTGCTAAACTAAAGGTAAAAGGAGCTCTTAACTTGAAAACTACCATTTTATGACATCACCGGGCAAACAGATTAATTATAAAGGGTTACTCAAACAAAACACAACTCCAGGTATGTTTTTGAGGTGATAACAGTATTATAACATGGCCTAAAGCTCACAGGAGTCAATTTTGTGTAAAGGACATTTAACCATAAACCATGTCAACAAATCTACAATCTACAGTTAAACAGTAAATGCCACCATAGACTTCTGATCGGTCCACCATTTATAATATATTTTGAATTAGATCAAGGTTCCTTCCTATTGAATGCTTGTGTTTGTGTGAGTTTGCGGAGTTGCCCCCCTTGGCTCCAGGATCGTGGGGGGAGAAACAGTGAGGAGGGGCAGTAGGCCTTGGACCGTCCTCTTAAGTCACGTGCTATACGCCGATTTCTGCGGTGGTGTCCTTATCATCGACCAATGGGTGCTCACCGCCGCACACTGCCCAAGCGGATTAGGAACCATCATTACACTTCCCCTTTAAAGGACACATATTATGCAAAACTGACTTTAAAGAGATTTTAAAGTGGGACTGAATACCTAAACTGCGTCCACATTTCAAAAAGAGCTGTTAAAGTGGGTAGTACCTGGAGGACTAAAGGGTAGAGTGAGAGGGGGAGAAGAGGCGGGGGTCTGGAGGATTTAAGGGGAGAGTGAGGGTGAGGAGAAGGGTGGGGAGGAGGGAGGGTCTGGAGGACTAAAGAGGGAAGTGAGGAGGGAGGAGGGGCGGGGTCTGGGGGTATAAAGAACAATGTGACTGGTCTAACAGGTATCCACATTTCAAACTCTTCTGCAGGAAGTTGTTGACAGTTTTCCATGATGTCACCAAGTACTAAAAATTGCAGAGGCCAGTGCTTTTTAGTCTCTTAAAGGTATAACTTTTCTGGTAGAGGGACAGCTACCTGCTTGTCTCCATGGAGATGTTAATGCCCCACGGTATGCCATTAAACATATATCATCTATTCACTTACAGGAGTTCTTATAGTTAACTGTGCATTCTTACTGAGTGGAGTCATCCTTTTACAGATCTGACCAGTAATGGCCATATGGACTCGCCTGCTTGTCTCCATGAACATAATAAATACTACCTTTAATGCCATACCGTGAAACATTCTGTGCCCCTCCACCAGAAAAGCTAACATGCATATGACAGGTTTTGACGAGTACTCTGTGGTTGTCAGGTTAAATCATGAGGAGCTGGTGGCACGTCTTGGCTTTGTGTCCAAACTCGACCTGGGCCCGAACGCGGAGACTCGAGCGATCGCTGAGGTGCACCAGTTTGAATACTACAATGCAGTCAGCTACAACAACGACATAGTCCTGCTCAAGATGGCTGCCGTGGTGCCTTTGAGCGACTACATCCGCCCCGTGTGCCTCCCCGCCGCAGACAGCTCCGTCCACAGTGGGACAGTGGCCTGGGTCATGGGCTGGGGCGACACCAACGCTAAAGGTGAGGCCAGTGAGATGTGATAAGGCTAGGGGAGTCATCACTATAGTAACCTATTCATGGGTTTCAACATCCTGTTATATGCAACATTTTTGAGGACTTTTTCCCCATTAAAAATAAATGTTCATCGCTATGGTAATGGTCTTAATCTAATGAAGCTCAACGAAGTTAGCAGTTATGGGGTGAATTTGGAGTCCATATTTGACATTCCAATCACGAGTATCATAGCAAGCAAAGAGCCAATCTGGAGTGAGGCTGTTGAAGGTTGGTATAGGAGAGAGTGGGCGCTTAGCAACGCTGTCAGTCAAATCTGTTGCTGGCGCTAACAGGAGCGCCCTTGGGGAAAGAAGGCGCCTGATTTGTCTGTTATTAATGTTCATATCTTGAGTTACAGACACAATAGTGAAATAAAAACACCACGATCATGTAGAGTGGATTAATACAAACATTTTAATACCAAATGATGAGCCTGACAGCGGCAGTTCCACAGAGAAGGACCACAGTTTTTCAATAGAAAGTGACTTGGAGCCAGAGTGATGGAGCCGGAAGTACGCCCATGCTCACTTCATCAAAACAAACATGGATGCTTAAAAGGAAAAAGGAAAGAAAAAAAACATATCACCGGGACTGAAAAATATGGTGAATTTCTGCAGAATCAAAGAGCGAAGCACTGAACTTTTTCCAGACTGATCTCTCTGTTTTTTGTTTTTTTTAATACAGATTGACATTAGCCTGGTCCCCACGTCCTCCGCTGCCTCTCAAAATTAAATGTGATCTTTCAATCCGATCCCTTTTTTTCAGTGACATGTGAAATAAAGTAACTCATTGGTCATCTATGATTTACAAATAAACTCACATTTTTCTCACCTCAGATGAACAGAGTTTAGTGCTTTGCTCATTGACTAACCCAACCCAAGTACAGTAAGACTTTAGCTAATATACCACAACATTCATCCAGTGAGAACTGACTTAAAAGACTTAAAATTACACTCAAGACTCAGAGCAGAGACTCAAACAGAGAGACTGTTTGAGTCCACAGAGACTGTTTGAGTAGTTATCAGAAAGAAACTGTTTGAGTAGTTATCAGAAAGAAACTGTTTGAGTAGTTATCAGAGAGCTGTAAAGTGTGCCAAAGCTGAGTACACATCAAACCTGATATCTAAAAACAGTCATAGACTCCAAGTACTTTTTAATACCCTAAACCGCCCCATGAATTCTGTTGAGGCAACCAGTAATGTAATGTCAGCATCATTGTGTGAAAGATTTCTCAGCTTTTTTGTGGAAACCCCGACTGTACTGTGATTTTTGAAAATTTCAGTGTGGCTTTATAAATCGTCACAGCACTGAGACTGTACTTTTAAGAGTTTTTGATCTTTTTAATCTTATTTTCTTATTTTGACTGTTGATTCTGGTTCATGCACTGGTTTTAGATTTGACTACAGCAATCAACACCAAATATGCTGGCATCAAGGTGTGGCCTTAGCGTGGTTCAGGTCTTACCTTGAAGAAAGATCTTTCTCTGTTTGGCTCAGCTCCCATAGTTCAAATGTGGCCCATCTTAGTTGTCGAGTTCCTCAGGGGTCCCTTTTAGGCCCGTTACTGTTCTCTTTGTACATGCTGCCATTTGGGTCAACACACAAAATCTCCTTTCATTGTCTTGCTGGACTGTGTCATTGCAGCTTTGTTGGACATGCTGATGGAGGTGGAGGTGCCCATCGTGGGTCTTTGTGACTACGCAGGTTTCTTCACCATCACAGACAACATGATCTGTGCCGGGTACAAGGAGGGGGGCAAGGACTCGTGCCAGGTACATGTGACTTAGGGAAACACGAGCCAACACGCTTTTCATTCAATCACAATAAAGTTTGAACCATAGACTTTACAGATGGACACAGCTAACCTGCTAGCCACTGCATTCCAAATAGGAAGTGAACATGGGTGTGATTTGGATCCATCAACTCTGACTCCAATTCACTTTCTATAGAAAAACTGTCGCCCCTCTCTCTGTAAGTGCTGCTGTCAGGCTCGTCATTTTGATCTTAAAATGTTCACATTACGTAATCCTGGTGTTTTTATTTAGCTATTTTGTCAGGTCAGATCAAATCAGGTCTGTGGAGAGGCGAGCCTGGGCACAGAGAGAATGCACGGTTTTAAGGCACTTTTGAGCAATAAAAGTGCCTTTAATTGACTAAATGTAACATACAAGAGTTTAATGCTATACTGTTGAACATTCTAGACTTAAACTTTAGATTTTTTTAACAGGAAGTCTAAGAAAAGAAAGAAAATAACTTTTTTATGACGGTAAAGGTAATTGTCCCTGTGCTGTGTAGGGGGACAGTGGGGGCCCCCTGGTGGTGGAGCAGGGCGGGCGTTGGATCGTTGTGGGGCTTGTGAGTTTTGGTTCTGGCTGCGCTCGTCCTCAGGAGCCTGGAGTCTACACTGCAGTTTGGCGTTTCACCTCCTGGATAAATGAAACCATGAGCACCAAACGCCCGGGATTCATCACCTTCTCCTCCAATGGGACCGACCCAGACCTGAATGTCACCTGCGATGGCGTGCCCCCCTTGACCTCCTCACGAACTCCAATCTCCTCACGCCTCCAACCTCCTCACTCCCAGACGGCGTCCCCAGGTACAAATGTATTTATAATGTTATACTGTGTCAAACCTTGTTCTGTAGGATGGATTGTCTCAATGATGCTGCAAAGTATCAATAGGGCTGATCCAAAATCACAGTTTGAATGTTGTAGGCCTGTAGTCTATTAAAGACATTTTTGGTGGACTAAAGACGTTTGATTGATTGGCTAAAAACAGGATGTGGCAAAATCTCTCGAACTATTTTGTATCGCTGTGTATCTGACCCAAACTGCACTCACAAGACTTCACCTGCAGGAGGCGATCATGCAAAAACTACTAATTATACAGGAAAAAGTACTAGGAAACAATGTATTTATATAAAGACAGATTAAACTTGTGAATGTGTTTTTATATATAAATACAAAAAAAACCCGAAAGACAAATCTTCAGCTGCCTCACTGACTTTAGTCCTCCAGCCCTAGAATGAACAGTGTTAAAAATACAGTTTGTAGTTCATGTTCTGTCCTCTGTCCAGGGGGCTCTGGTTCATTTGATACTGATCTCAAAGCAGAAGCAGTTGCAGGTGTCACACTCTGGGGGCTGATAGGTGCAGGCGCAGTCCAAATTAGAACACTGTTGACACAGAACAACCCAAGTTAAACTTTGCATATTAAAAGGGCTCATATTACACTATTCTCTGATCTATGTTATAATGTTGTTTCCTCATCACAAACAGACCTGGATTTGTGTTTAGCTTCATTCACACATGTTTAAACTCTGTATATTTACACTCAATTCTCTCTGACAGAAAACACTCTGTTCCACCTTGTGATATTATGAGATAATACAGGAAGTGCTCCACTGTTTTTGTAAACTCCATACACCTTCACTAGAATCATTTGGATAATTTGCAGTCCTGAAATTGCCAAACTTTGAAACTACATCATTTGTGGTGATCTTGACTGAACAAAGGGAAAAACAAAAACATTTTTCAAGGCAATAACTTAAAGTAGTTGCAGTGTATTGAAGAGTAAATCTGTTTAATTGAAACTGTTAACTTGACATCACAAGTTGGAACAGTGCATTTTGAGCATTTGAGATGTAGACAGACTAATAATAAAGTGTTACTCAAACATGTGTCAATGAAACAGAACACAACTCCAGGTATGTTTTTGAGGAGATAACATTCTGACACAGCTTAAAGGGACTATATAACACAAAATGGATTCTTGTAAGTCATGTTATAATGTAGTTACCTCTTCTGTATCTAAAATGTAGAAAATAGTAAACATAAAGACAAAAACACAGATGAGATGTGTCTGGACTTTTTGACTAGTCATATATATAAATTATTTGGAGGTGCTATGTATGTGTTTTGTGCTTGTCAACACTAACGTCTCATCTCTAAACTCCTCCCTCCCTGTTCCCTGCTGTACCTGCGCTACACTCACACAGATGTGGCATTCACAGAGCCGGGCCCTTGACTCGCACCGGCCACAGGGGAAGTTGAAGGAGGGGCAGTTGAAGGGTGGACAGTTGAAGGACGGGCATTTGAAGGTGGGGCCGGTGAAGGAGGGGCAGTTGAAGGAGAGGCAGGTGAAGGTGGGGCCGGTGAAGGACGGACAGTTGAAGGAGGGGCAGTAGAAGGAGGGGCAATTGAAGGAGGGGCAGTTGAAGGAGGGGCAGTTGAAGGAGGGGCAGTAGAAGGAGGGGCAATTGAAGGAGGGGCAGTTGAAGGAGGGGCAGTTGAAGGAGGGGCAGTAGAAGGAGGAGCAATTGAAGGAGGAGCAGTTGAAGGACGGGCAGTTGAAGGAGGGGCAGTTGAAGGAGGGGCAGTTGAAGGAGGGGCCGGTGAAGGAGGGTCTGGTGAAGGAGGGGCCGTTGAAGGAAGGGCACTTGAACGAGGGGTCACAGGTGCGTAGTATTACTGGACAGTCGCAGAGCGGAGTCTGGAGGATCCTCTGGCACCAATGCTCTATCTCATACATGCCTCTTCCTGAAATGCGGCATCTACACTGGCACTGCTCCTGCTCTCAAACACTCATCTGTCACATAACTGTTTATACTGTACACTGTATTGATACCTTGCAGATGATGTCATCAACATTCCCTGGGGGTGTGACGCTAACTGTAAGTACTGCTCTGTCTGAAGCTCTGTTATACAAGTTAGACTTTAATCTGAGCTTTGCTTTAAGACAATCTGACCAGAAAGAAGGTGGAACTACAACAGGTGAGTTGATTTATGCTTTTAAACTAGTCCCTCTCAAACAGCATTACAGTCACAAGCTAGCTAGCATTAGCCAACTGTCATTCTCACCTTTTTGAAAATCAAAACCCTTAACAGGGCCATGAACATTCATATTGATTACAGCCTCCTGACAATGTGCTGTTTAAATCCATTTTGTATTTTTTCTTGAGTTTTCAGAACATCTTAAAACTGTGTTTGCTGTGTATTGTGTCACTATGGCAACCGCTGAACAATCCGCCACAGACATACATGCAGAAACCCCCAGTGTGATATCAGTGCAAAATATCAATAATAAAATCAGGACTAAATTACGTGTAAGCCAGGTAACGTAAACCAAGAAGAAATATATTGATCAACCAAGTAAAACTTAGGCCTTAACCAGAACTAAACCCGATTTATGAAGCCACACTGAAACCAGGGTGAACCAGGGCTAAACCAGAACATAATCACCTTTAAATTGGTATTGGGAGTAATGTATTCTAGTATTCTAGCTTCTGTAGTAGAGATGATTCCCTGAGGACAGTAAACACGTGTGTATGTTTGTAGGTACAGACTCACAGAAGGGGAGGGGCAGATGTAGGCGAAGCAGGAGCGCACAGACAGAGGTCGACAGTCACACGCTTCTGCCATTTTGTAACAGTTTTCACCCAGAAACATTCCTGAGCAGCAGTCTGGACCGGACACAGAGCAGCCGTCCTGGAGGCGGGACAAGAACTGTGAGGAAAACCAGTTCTAGACCAGGACTGAACATGGACTGAACATGGACTGAACCAGGACTGAACCAGGACTGAACAGGGACTGAACAGGGACTGAAGAGGGACTGAACAGGGACTGAACAAGGACTAAACTGAGAATAAACTGGGTCTGAACAAGGATTGAACCAGGACTAAATGAGGACAAAATGAGGACTGAACCAGGACTGAACCAGGATTAAACCAGGACTAAAGCAAGACTGAACCAGGATTAAACCAAAAACAGCCAGGACTGAACAAGTACAAAACCAGGACTGAACAAGTAGTAAACCAGGACTAAATACTCCAGTGCACATAAAGGAATTTTTAAGCTTTGAGAGAAGACTGAAAAATAAACTTCTCATTCATTTTAGAACACATCTGAAATCTAAACTACGGGGACAGATTTTACATAAATTTTATTTTAAAAAATTATTACATTTATTATAATATAAAATATGGCAGTTTGATAGGTGTGTGTATGTGTGTGTTTGACCTTGAGGTAGTAGCGTAGCCAAAGCGCGGCCCCTAACAACAGCATGGACAGCACCACAGTGATGAAGAAGATGGCGGGGAGAGGAAGAGCGAGCTGCCACACCTGCAAAAGGACACACAGGAGCTTCTGAGCTTCCACATAATTTTAAGGTTAAGATGGACTTTATTGTCCCTAAATGGAAATTTGTCCTCTGCATTTGACCCATTCTTCAATGGCGCACAGCGTCCAGGGACCTACCTTGAGCTAGTCTTGGTTAAGACTACTTTATCTGGGGGACTTTTTACCTATTGTTGGAAAAAAGCAGAGTGTATAGAGGAAACCCACTCAGACACAGAGAGAACATGCAAACTCCACACAGATCTTTTTGCTGTGAAGCTTGAGTACTATCCGCCCAGCCACCGTGCCTACATGATGCATGGCCTGCCCTATAATGACAATGAAAGAAACTTGTATGTGTCCTCCATCTGCAGGTTCTCCTGTAAAGTAACTAGAAACTTTATGTCCTTTAAAAGGACAGATCAGGCAGAATTTGCTGTTAATTATTTAAATTTTTGGACCTTGGTTAAAGTTGTTGTTTTACTCACTCACATAGCTGTGTTTTATTTACTCATTCATTAGAAATAAAGACTGGAAGAACTCGGACTTTCTCACCTGCATCTTAGAGCAGCTCGGGTCTCACAAATGTCAAACACGCAGCCTGGTTAGTAGCGTCCTCTTCTGGGCATATCTTCAACTACAAGTTCACTACTTCTGACTAACGTGACATCTGATGGATCAACAACACGTAAAAACAGCGCGTTAGGAAATGTTTTATAACTTTTGCATTAATTCTTTAACCATGGATTGTCTGCTATGAAAAGCAATTCATGAATTCATGCTTCCACTTTTACCTGAAAATGCATTGTTCAGAGATTATTAAAAAGATGCCATTCAATATTATTATGTATTTATTTTAGCGCTGAAAGTTAATCTAATGTGACTATCTGCTTATGCTCTGTAGATATACAAAACGGACAAACGCAGCAGACACAAAACCACAGCACGCTCTAAATAATAACGTAAAAAAGGTGTAGAGATTAATTAAACATACCCTAATAATAACTTACCCTTATAAATGGGCAAAAAATGGAGTTATTGTCGGGAGAAGTTCAAAGCATTAGCCTTTAGCATTAGCCTCGGCGCAAGGTGCGTTGCCATGGACTGGAACTTAAACCCGCATTAAATTACATATAAACATTCATTGGCAATTAAGAATTACAGCAATTACATTTGCAAATTCACAGATATCAAATGTAATAAATCCTTTTGTTTTCATACATTTCAAATTTGTTTAGAGAAATTATATAAGAGGACAAGAGGGATTTAAATACAACAAATTTGGGTTTCTGGTTTATAAAATTTACAACAATGAATTTGATATTTTGACAGGATTAGGATTAGATTCAAGACATATCTTTTTCGAACACATCAAAAATGATATGTTTTGCATTAAGTTGTAGGTTTGTATCAAGCTTGTTATTCACAAACAGAAGTATGTCATTCCAAAATATTTCAGCGTAAGAGCCGTCCCAAAATACATGGGTGACCGTTTCTTTAATGCTCTGACAGAGTAAACAAAGATGATCTACATGTATGTTTAAGAGAAATTTTAAAGTGGCAGCATTAACAGGGAACATCTATGCAGGATTTTCAGGCATACCTCTCAAATCCTATTAGTTATAAAGTATTTCCTAGGTAAAAGCATATTTCAAATTAATGTCCATGAATAGAATGTTCCAAACTAAAACAGAGGCTGGTTTACTGATGGCTTCCCCTATATAAGTTCTTTTAAACATTTGTTATTTGTTTTAGACCTCAAAAACGGAGTTTACCAGAGTTACCAATACAGCGTCTCCTTCGATGGATCATCATTAGAGGCGTGGACATAGGTGGACATCAGCATTTTCTCATCAGAGGGATTGGCATCAAAAACAATGACATATTCTTTTGCCTTAACTGGGAAATTGTAAACACTGACCCCTCCCCGAACCGCCATCTTAACATGGTGGAGGGGTTTGAGCACCCAAATGATCCTGGGAGCTATGTTGTCGGGGGCTTTGTGCCCCTGATAGGGTCACCCATGGCAAACAGGTCCGGAGAGACAGGTCAGACTAAGAGCAATTCAGAAGCCGCCCATGATGAGCATCAGGACAAGGCCAGTTACGTCGCCCGGACTGGCGTTACCGGGACCCCACCCTGGAGCCAGGACTGGGGTGGGTGCTCGGCAGTGAGCGCCTGATGGGGCCCAGTCGGGCCCAGCCCGAAGGGGCGACGTGGGGCCGTCCTCCCGTGGACCCACCATCTGCGGGAGAAGCCGTGAGGGGCGGGTGCATAGAGATCTGGACAGCACTCGCCGACCAGATCTCTGGACATGGAGAATGGCTCTGGGGACATGGAATGTCACCTCGCTGGGGGGAAGGAGCCTGAGCTTATGTGGGAGGCTGAGCGTTACCGGCTAGATATAGTCGGCCTCACCTGCACGCACAGCTTGGGTTCTGGAACCCAACACCTTGAGAGGGGCTGGACTCTCCATTTTTCTGGTGTTGTCCGTGGGGAGCAGCGGCAAACTGGTGTGGGCTTGCTCATTGCCCCATAGCTCAGCCGCCATGTGTTGGAGTTCGCCTCCGGGTGGGGGACAGGTCTCTCACTGTTGTGTCGACCTATGGGCCAAACTGCATTGCAGAGTACCCGGCCTTCTTGGAGTCCCTGGCAGGGGTACTAGATGGTGCACCAACCGGGGACTCCGTTGTTCTCCTGGAGGACCTCAATGCCCATGTGGGTAACGACAGTGACATCTGGAGGGGAGTGAGTGGGAAGAATGGCCTCCCTGATCTGAACCCAAGAGGTGTTTTGTTATTGGACTTCTGTGGTAGTCACAGTTTGTCCATAACGAACACCATGTTCAAACACAAGGGAGTCCATCAGTGCACGTGGCACCAGGACACCCTAGGTCGGAGGTCGATGATCGACATTGTTGTCGTGTCATCTGCTCTCAGGCCGCATGTCTTGGACACTCGGGTGAAGAGAGGGGCTGAGCTGTCAACTGATCACCACCTGGTCATGAGTTGGATCCGCTGGCGGAGGAGAAAGTCGGACAGACCTAGCAGGCCCAAGCATATCGTGAGGGTCAGCTGGGAACGTCTGGCGGAGCCATCTGTCAGGGGGGGTCTTTCACTCGCACCTCTGGGAGAGCTTCTCCCTAATCCCGGGGGAGGCTGGGGACATGGACTCCGAGTGGGCCATGTCCTCCACCTCTATTGTCAGTATGGCTGGTTGTAGCTGTGGTCGTAAGGTCTGTGGTGCTTGTCGCTGTTGCAACCCCCGAACCCTGTGGTGGACACCAGAAGTAAGGGATGCCGTCAGAAGAAGGAGTTATATCAAGCCCTGTTTGCTCAAGGGACTCCTGAGGCAGCTGAAGAGTACCAGCGGCCCAGCGTGCGTGCCGTGGCTCGTGTGGTGGGAAAGGCAAAAACTCGGGGTTGGGAGGAGTTCGGGGAGGCCATGGAGGAGTACTATCAGACGGCCTCAAAGAGATTCTGGCAAACGTCCGACGCCTCAGGAGGGGGAAGCAGTGTTTCACCAACACTGTTTACAGTGTGAGTGGAGAGCTGCTGACCTCGACTGGGGATGTTGTTGGGCGGTGGAAGGAATACTTTGAGGATCTCCTCAATCCCACGGTCACATCTTCCAAGGAGGAAGCAGAAACTGGTGACCCAGAGGCGGACTCGTCCATCACCCAGGCTGAAATCACCAAGGTGGTTGCCAATCTCCTTGGTGGCAAAGCTCCGGGGGTGGACGAGATCCGCCCTGAGTACCTCAAGTTTCTGGATGTTGTAGGGCTGTCTTGGCTGACACGCCTTTGCAGCATCGCGTGGCGGTTGGGGGCAGTGCCACTGGATTGGCAGACCTGGATGGTGGTCCCTCTGTATAAGGAGGAGGACTGGAGGGTGTGTTCCAATCATGAGCTGTGTTCACATTGCTGGCAGTAAGTCAGACTTGTTCCCGGTGCATGTTGGACTCTGCCAAGGCTGCCCTTTGTCATGGGTTCTGTTCATTATATTTATGGACAGGGGCTGGAGGGGGTCTGGTTTGGGAACCATAGGATCTCATATTTGCTGTTTCCAGATGATGTTGTCCTGATGGCTTCATCGAGCCAGGACCTGCAGCAGACACTGGGGCGGTTTGCAGCCGAATGTGTGAAGCGGCTGGGATGAAATTCAGCTCCTCCAAATCCGAGGCCATGGAAAATCGGAAAAAGGTGACTTGCCCTCTTCGGGTGGGTGGTGATTCTCTGCCTCAAGTGGAGGAGTTGAAGTATCTCGGGGTTTTGTTCACGAGTGAGGGAAGGATGGAGCGTGAGACTGACAGGCGGATCAGTGCAGCGTCTGCAGTGATGCAGTAGCTGTATTGGTCTGATGTGGTAAAGAAGGAGCTGAGCCGAAAGGCAAAGCTCTCGATTTACCAGTCAATCAACGTTCCTACCCTCACCTATGGTCATGAGCTCTGGGTAATGACCGAAAGGACAAGATCACAGATACAACCGGCCGAAATGGGTTTCCTCCATAAGGTGGCCGGGCGCACCCTTAGGGATAGGGTGAGGAGCTCGGTCATGTGGGAGGAGCTTGGAGTAGAGCCACTGCTCCTACACGTTGAGAGGAACCAGTTGAGGTGGCTCGGGCATCTGTTCAGGATGCCTTCTGGACGCCTCCTACTGGGAGGAGGCCCGGGGAAGACCGAGGACACGCTGGAGGGACTATGTCTCTCGGCTGGCCTGGGAACGTCTTGGGGTCCGATTGGAGGAGCTGGAGGACGTGTCTGGGGTGAGGGAAGTCTGTGAGTCCTTGCTTAGACTGCTGCCCCCATGACCCGGCCCCGGATAAGCGGAAGAAAATGGATGGATGGATGGATGGATGGATAGATGTAAACACAGGAATTCTCTGTAGGAATAGGTGATGCTTCTTTGTTAAATAGTTGGTGAACATAGATAATACCATAGTCTACCCACTTTTTGAAGAAAAGAGTTTTTTGCTTAAAACACATATCCTTGTTATTCCATATGTAATACTTGTGTGGTGAGAAGTTATCCTCGTGTACTAAACACTAACATAACAGTAATTGTTTGTGGAAGTTAGAGAGTTTAACTGGAAGTCAATCAATGCTGTAAATACATCTTAGAATGAAGTTTAAACCTCCTAATGCTTCCAATACATGTGCTGAAATGAAGTTCACCCATGAAATTCACCCTCAGGAGCAGCATTTTGAATGTTATTTTGAATGTACTCAATTACATCATAAGTTTTATTCAAAGGAGCACAAATACCTGTCTACAATTATAAAAAAGAGCAATGGTAGAAAGACTACTGCAAATTAGAACTAAAAAAAAAAAAGTAAAAAGTAAAAGGACAGTTGCATGGCTAAAAATGTGGTCAATTACAAGCCCAGTATTGCTTTCAAAACTGTACTTAAGTAAAAGTAAAAAGAACATATAAAAATACTACTGAGAGTATTGTTTACTATTACAGATGTTTGCAGCATTTTAGATCAGTATTCTTCAAATTAAACGGTTTAAAACTGAATTTCATGATTTTAGACGACAAGCCTCATTTTAAAGACAAAAAATACAATTACCCAAAAATTGACTCCAGTTACAGTAACATGAGTATTTGTAATTACTAGTAGTTACTTTCCACCCTTGCCTCCATATAATACAATACTTCTATGCACAGCACACTCAAATGTAGCCCCCAAAATATGATGAGGATGGCTGGGAGAGAAAGAGCGAGCTGCCACACCGACAGCACAGGAGGTTCTGAGCTTCCTCCAAATTTTAAGGTTAAGGTAGACTTTATTGTCCCTGTAGGGAAATTTGTCCTCTGCATTTGACCAATTTTTCAATGCAGCACAGTGCTTAGGGACCTCCAGATCTTAAGATAGTTTTGGTCAGGACTACTTTATCTGAAGGATTTTTTACCTATTGTTGGAAACAAATTCAGACACAGGGAGAACCAAGATGCCAGGATGAGTGCCTCTGTGCTGTCCTTCAGACCAGCTTGAGAGAGCTGGTAGGATTTCTTGATCAGCATTCTGGGGTGTGAAGCTAACTGTAGGCACTGATCTGAAGCTGTATTAGACTGAGCTTTGTTTTAACACAATCTGACCATAAAGTACTGAATTAGCTGGAACTACAACGGATGTGCTGATTTTGTTTTGTTAAACAAGTCCCTCTCAAATAACATTACAGTCACACGCTAGCTAGTATAACTGCTGAATATTCACTGCTGAATATTCTATCATAGACATGCATGCACAACCCCATTCAGTGTGACATCACTGGAAAGTATCAATACTAGGCAAAGCAATAACATCTCCATGGAAACAAGCAGGTGGTGTATCTCCCACCAGAAAGGTTACACAGTGCAACTTTAACAAAGAAATACTGTTTTTTCAGGTATTTCTAAACGGTTTCATTTTGTTTCCATTAATTCACTTTTCTTCCTATGAAGGCCAAAAATCCCCTGTGTCTCTCCTACTTATGCCACTTAGAATCAAAACTACTCAAACGAGATAGTGATTTCAACTCATGTGAACTCTTAAAGCAGTTTATGTGTCTTTTCTCATGTCTCAGTGCTGTGTTCAGGGACAGTGTCTGGAGGAGAACTACAGTATGTTCTGGTGGAATTATCACAAAGCAATTAAAATGAGACAAAAATTCTTACTCCAGCTAATTTTTTACCAGTCAACCTGTCAAAAGTTTGTAGAAAGTAGTTAACAAAAAAGTACATCAATTTTAGATCCAGAAGACATCAAAGATATGTTGAAAATCCAAGAAATTATGCAGAAAATATGTTTTTATATTTCTAATGCAGTTCCTCAAAGTTGCGTTATGGACAGCGCTGCAGAACCTTGTTCTTCTCTCTGTGAGCTTCATGATGAAGTCTCCTGAAATGGTTTTGAGTTCACAGCAAAACAGTGATCAAAGCAAAAGCTGGCTGTTTTTTTACTTGTTGTTTACTACATTCCATATGTGTTATTCAGTCTCTGTGTTGCATTCAGGGACAGTAGGTCAGGTTAACCTTTCTTGTGCTGTAATTAACCCAGCTCTTGTCTCTCGTCTCTGTGCGGCATTCAGGGACAGCACAGTCAGGTCAGTCCTTCTTGTTCTGTGGTTAACTCAGATCTTAAATGTTGTCTCTTGTCTCTGTGCTGCGTTCAGGGACAGTAGGTCAGATTAGTCCTTCTTGTGCTGTGGTTAACCCTGTCCTTGTGTCTCTTGTCTCTATGCTGCAGAGACAGTACGGCAGCCTTCTCGTGCTCCCTTCGTGGATCCTGGTTCTTAGTGGCCGTGCTGACCCAGATGACCTTTGAGAGGAACAGGTCTAAGATTCTGGTTTTGGACAAACTCAGCCACTTCCAGAGTTTCCTCACAACCACCACCGGCCCGTTCCTGTCCCCTCGTCCGGTCCCAGAATCAGCTTCAGCGTCCAGCTGCCGATCGCTCCACCCTGCACCCTGAGCTGGTCTATCTGTGGGCTATGCTGGCTTTTCTCTGGGCATATGTAGTGGAAGATGATTTGGTCAGAAATTGATATTTTGCAGTTGATCAACATTCCTTAGGGTTGTGAAGCTAAATGTAGACTCTTTTCTGTCTGAGGCTTTGTTAAACTTTGATGTGAGCTTTTAACACTGACCAGGGAGAGCTGACTTAGTTGGAATTACATCAGGTGAGATGATTTGTGTTGTTAAACTAGTCCTTCTCAAATAACATTACAGTCACAGACTAGCTAGCAGTAGCCCGCAGTTTTTCAGTTAGTCACTTTCACCTTTTTGTTGAAAATCAAACTCTTAAACAGGACCATGAACGCTCGGATTGATGACAGGCTCCTGAAAATGTGTGGTTTAAATCCATTATTTGTTTTTTTTTTCTTGAGTTTTCAGACAATCTTAAAACAGTGTTTGCTAATGTGTGTATCGTGTCACCATGGTAACTGCTGAACATTCCGGGATACACATACATGTGGAACACCCCCAGTGTGATGCTGCAAAGTATCAATAGGGCTGATCCAAAATCACAGTTTGAATGTTGTAGGCCTGTAGTCTATTAAAGACGTTTGATTGATTGGCTAAAAACAGGATGTGGCAAAATCTCTCAAACTATTTTGTATCGCTGTGTATCTGACCTAAACTGCACTCACAAGACTTCACCTGCAGGGGGCGATCATGCAATAACTACTAATTATACAGGAAAAAGTACTAGGAAACAATGTATTTATATAAAGACAGTTTAAACTTGTGAATGTGTTTTTATATATAAATACAAAAAAAAAAACAAATGCCTCACTCACTTTAGTCCTCCAGCCCTAGAATGAACAGTGTTAAAAATACAGTTTGTAGTTCATGTTTTGTCCTTTGTCCTGGGGGCACTGGTTCATTTGATTCTGATCTCAAAGCAGAGGCAGTTGCATGTGTCGCACTCTGGGGGCTGACAGGTGCAGGCGCAGTCCAAATTAGAACACTGTTGACACAGAACAACCCAAATCAAACATTGCACATAAAAAGGGCTCATATTACACTATTCTCTGATCTATGTTATAATGTTTCCACATCTCAAACAGACCTGGAGTTGTGTTTTGTTTCATTCACACGTTTAACACACAAACTCTGCATATTTAATCTTCTCTCATACTGAAAACACTCTGTTCCACCTCGTAATGTCATGTGGTAATAGAGAAAGTGCTCCCCTGTGTTTTTAAACTCCATACATCTTCACTAGAATCATTTGGATGTGTATGTGTTTTGTGCTTGTGAACACTAACGTTTCACTGGCACCGGCCACAGTCACAGAAGAGACAGGGGCAAACACAGTCAAGGGCCCGGGTAATACTCTCACAGCTGAACGAAGGACATCTGCCTGTTAGGGCCTCCCAGTTGACTGAAGGGCAGTTGAGGGATGGCACTTGAATGAGGGGTCACAGGTGCGACTGGACAGTCGCAGAGCGGAGTCTGGAGGATCCTCTGGCACCAATGCTCTATCTCATACATGCCTCTTCCTGAAATGCGGCATCTACACTGGCACTGCTCCTGCTCTCAAACACTCATCTGTCACATAACTGTTTACACTGTAAACTGTATTGATACTTTGCAGATGATGTCATCAACATTCCCTGGGGGTGTGATGCTAACTGTAAGTACTGCTCTGTCTGAAGCTCTGTTATACAAGTTAGACTTTAATCTGAGCTTTGCTTTAACACAATCTGACCAGAAAGAAAGTGGAACTACAACTACAACTAAACCAGGGCTAAACCAGAACATAATCACCTTTAAATTGGTATTGGGAGTAATGTATTCTAGTATTCTAGCTTCTGTAGTAGAGATGATTCCCTGAGGACAGTAAACACGTGTGTATGTTTGTAGGTACAGACTCACAGAAGGGGAGGGGCAGGTGTAGGTGAAGCAGGAGCGCACAGACGGAGGCCTACAGTCACACGCTTCGGCCATTTTGAAACAGTTTTCACACAGAGACACTCCTGCACAGCAGTCTGACCAGGGCACAGAGCAGCGGTCCTGGAGGAGGGATAAGAACTGTGAGGAAAACCAGTACTAAACCCAGACTGGACCAGGACTGACCAGGACTGAACCAGGACTGAACCAGGACTGAGCCAGGAATGAGCCAGGAATGAGCCAGGACTGAACCAGGACTGAGCCAGGGCTAAATGAGGAGAGTAGTAAACCAGGACTAAATACTCCGGTGCACATAAAGGAATCTTTAAGCTTTGAGAGAAGACTGAAAAATAAACTTCTCATTCATTTTAGAACACATCTGAAATCTAAACTACAGGGACAGGTTTTACATAAATTATATTTAAAATAAATATTACATTTATTATAATATATGGCAGTTTGATAGTTGTGTGTATGTGTGTGTTTGACCTTGAGGCAGTAGCGGAGCCAGAGCGCAGCCCCTAACAGCAGCATGTACAGCCCCACAGTGATGAGGAAGATGGCGGGGAGAGGAAGAGCGAGCTGCCACACCTGCAAAAGGACACACACCAGATTCTGAGCTTCCACATAATTTTAAGGTTAAGGTAGAGGAAATTTGTCCTCAGCATTTGACCCATTCTTCAAGGCAGCACAGTGCTCAGGGACCTATCTTGAGCTAGTGTTGGTCAGAACAACTTTATCAGGAGGACTTTTTACCTATTGTTGGAGAAAGGTGGAGTGCATGGAGGAAATCCACTCAGACACAGGTAGAACATGCAAACTCCACATAAATCGGGATCAAACCGAGAAAATTCTTGCTGTGAAGCGTGAGTGCTAGCCACCGTGCCTACATGATGCATGGCCTGCCCTATAATGAAGAAGAACTCAGACTTTCTCACCTGCATCTTAGAGCAGCTCGGGTCTCACACGTGTCACACAGCCTGGTTAGTAGCGTCCTCTTCTGGGCAAATCTTCAACTACAAGTTCACTACTTTTGACTAACGTGATATCTGATGGATCAATAACACGTAAAAACAGCGCATTAGGAAATGTTTTATAACTTTTGCATTAATTCTTTCACCATGCATTGTCTGCTATGAAAAGCAATTCATGAATTCATGCTTCCACTTTTACCTGAAAATGCATTGTTCAGAGATTATTAAAAGGATGCCATTATTTATTTATTTATTTTATCGCTGTGAATCTAATGTGGCTATCTGCTTATGCTCTGTAGATATACAAAACGGACAAACGCAGCAGACACAACACCACAGCACGCTCTAAATGATAACGTAAAAAAGGTGTAGAGATTGATTAAACTTACCCTAACGCTTTATAGTAGTCACAAACGCGTAAACAACTACATTACAAACGTGATATGGAGTTTAATTATTAACGAGCCGCTGTGTTTAGATTTTAAATGGCCAAAAACTGGAGTTATTGTCGGGAGAAATTCAAAACATTAGCATTTAGCATTAGCCTCGGCGCTGGGTGCGTTGCCATGGAGCCTGTGGACGGAAACCCGTAAGGAAGAAAAAAAGCAAAATTTGAAATTCACCCTCACGAACAGCATTTTGAATAATACGTATGTTTGATGTTTTGGTACTCCTGTAGAAACGCCGTTACATTGCTACAATGCACTCAACTACAGCTTTATTATTTTGAATATACTCATTCAAAATAATACATCATACATTATAAGTTTATTCACAGCAGCACAAATACCCAAAGTTCTACAATTATAGTAAGAGCGGTGGTCGAAAGAGTACTGCAAATTAGTACTTAAAAAGTAAAAGTACAGTTGCATGGCTAAAAATGTGGTCAATTACAAGCACAAGTATTGCTTTCAAAACTGTACTTAGTAAAAGTAAAAAGTACACACTAAAAGTACTGCTGAGAGTACTATTCCAGATGTTAGCAGCATTTTAGATCAGTATTTTTTTTTACAAATTAAACGGTTTAAAACTGAATTTAATCATTGTAGACAACAATCCGCATTTTAAGCCCCCCCAATACTTCCATGCACAGCACACGCAAATGTAGCCCCCAAAATATGATGAGGATGGCGGGGAGAGGAAGAGCGAGCTGCGACACCGACAGCACAGGAGGTTCTGAGCTTTCATATTAATTTAAGGTTACGGTAGACTTTATTGTCCCTGTAGGGAAATTTGTCCTCTGTATCTGACCCTTTCTTCTATGCAGCACAGTGCTCAGTGACCTCCAGAGCTTATACGAGTCCTTTGTCTGCGGGTTAAGGAACCGGCAGCCCAGGTTCAGTTGTGATTTTACTTCTTTCGAAACTAAGCACGCTGACTAGAAGCTGTTCCTTTAAATTAACACTTTTTTGCCTGTCCTGTATAGTATGATCATCAAATATCCTAAGCTCAAATCTTAATTAAACAATGCACTTAGTGCACCATGCTGGGTAGAAAACATGCCCCTTATGTAAAGGAACACTTAATTTATAGCAACTAAAAGCACTAATGAATAAGACCCATGAACACCGAGAGTGCAATAATGAATTCACAATTATCATTTTGAGTTTCAAAAAAAAAAAAAAAAAAAAAAAAAAAAAAAAATCAGGAGAATAATGGGTTTCAGGGTTCTGTTACATGGACCAACTAGACAGTTTAAGATTGCTAATCTCTATGGCAAACATCTTAATTTCAGTCTTGGATAGATGAAGGAAACCGGATGTGTTCCAAATCAGGTTTTGTCTGCACTGCAAGATGAATGTAACCAACGGTCAAAGAATTGTAAATTGCTGGAAAAACAATAATTGAATAAAAGACACTTAAACACTGACACACGCATGGAGACTCATCGCTTTTATTGAACCACCTTCAAATACAAAACAAAAGTTACATGAAATTGCGCCGGGTTCATGGCACGGGACCTAAAAAGAAATAAAGGAAATAAACTCAGGGAACAAGAGTTAAAAAGGAAGGGTCATCGTCGGTCGTCCCTGATTTCTTCTTGTGAGTGCGCCCCCCGGTGGCAGAGGGGGGTTGAGGTGTTACAGAGTCTCATGTTTGTTGGAGGTAATTTCCGTGCTGGGAGTGGGAGCTGATGGTAAAAAGGGGCAAAGGAAGGTTAGGAAACGGGGGATGGGCAGAAGAAGAACACATAAGATGACCAGGTGGGGGAGGGGCT
This sequence comes from Periophthalmus modestus, assembly GCA_019594935.1. NCBI lineage: Eukaryota > Metazoa > Chordata > Actinopteri > Gobiiformes > Gobiidae > Periophthalmus > Periophthalmus modestus. Next base: position 7,195,493 of record JAIEZT010000019.1, on the reverse strand, counting down.
GAAAATGGCCTTCAGGACAGAAATATTGGGAGGGAGGGGGGGGCAGCTCTTAAAAGCCGTGGAGTTTGATCTGCTCCTTCTTGGCTAGGCCAGACTGCAAAACAAAGTAATATACGTAAATAAGCTATAGACAATAACCACAGAGCGGCATATTTAGGAGTTACTTACATCTAAAAGGAATTGGGAGATATGCCTGCGCTGGTCACCCTGCAGCTGAATCACCTCACCATACTCTGGGTGCTCAATCACAGTCCCGTTGCAAGCAAAAATCTACAAGAACAGATTGGAGCAGTTAGGACAGGCAGGAGAGACATCAGACAGGACAACAAAACAAAATACCAGACATGACAAATCAAAAACAGATGGTGCCAAGCTCACCCTTTTGAAATGCTTCATTATCATCTTCTTGTCATAGTGCTCGGAGATGCCCTGCACCGTAGTCAGGGTCTTCCTGCCGTTTCGTTGTTGGATTCTTATGTGGATGCAGTCTTCAGTGCCGGCCGGGAGGCTGTCATCACCCTTAGTTGCATCATCAAAGGGGTCTGTGGAGAGAAAACGTGTGAGAATTACGACAGATCATCGTATATGAGCCATTTAGAAATGTAATGACAAAAGGGCAACATCAAGAGAAAGAGCAGTCAATATTGCCCACCTAGAAGAGCCGTGACAAATATAAACCAAACAGAATAAATAAGAGGCCGTGCGCTGGATCCATGGCCAGAGCTGGCAGGTCTCTGGAGGCTCATATTTCAGGCGCTGCGCAGAGTCAGACCGGGGCTAAAGCGCTTAGCGGCGGCTCATAGCGGCCCAAACAACGGCGCACTTTCGAAAATCAACAAGACCGTTACCAAATGTTCAACGTTAGTAACGTTTGGCTTAAAGTGAAATATAAATCCCAAAGCAGCTGGCGTTTGTAATAAGGAGGGTTTGTTCGTGATGTGGAGGGTTTTTAGTTTGTCGGGATCAGAAAAACAGCCGCCCGAGCAGGCCCCAGAGGCCTCAGACAGGCCATCCGCTCAGCAAACACACGGGAACAAGCCACAAAACTAATCCCCAAACGGAACATGAAGAATTCAAATCAGCTTTTACTATATGACCAAGATACTCATAAAATATGGAAGTAAAGGATTTTAAGGAGAAGAAACTTCAACAAAACGCTAAGCTAATGGCTAGTCCTCGGCTCACCCTCCCCCACCACGGATGTTCGTGTGATCGGTGGACACTCACCAAAAGTTTTGAGGTTCTGGATAGTGGACATACGATAAGAGTCGATTTCCTCTCGGATAATAACTTGGTTGTCCTGGTTTCCGTCTGTTTTTGACGACAGTGGCTGTTTGTGTTGTGGCTCGGCGGCTCGGGGTCTTGTAGGGGACTTCTCCGGTTCAAGGCGCTCTCAAAATGGCCTCCTGCTTTTGCTCTTCGCGTCCACAGATCCTCCGCAGCGTCGAAAACAAGTTTTATACTCCGCCTACTCTGACGCCATCACGCCCTTACGCACGCAGGGAACGTCGCCGAAGACCACGCCTGTTTTCCGGAAAGCTGACGTCATAGCCGAAACCGGAAAGTTACCGGGAGTGAAAGACCGTGAACAATAATCTATATAATCAATAACAATAATCTATATAATCAATATATTTAGCCATGTACCGTGTTTGAAAGAGAGAACCTGGAACCCCATAGCTGTAATATGACCATTATTCTATAACACTGGCAAATAACAGGTCAGATTATGTTTGTTAATGAAAACCTCACAAGAATCACACATATAACACGTTTATTTTTTGGCTAATTTGGCAGTCTATAATAAAAGTGTATTGACTGGTAAACAAAGGTAATGGACATAGTTTCGTATCCCGTATAAGCATTTTTTCCTAGAACAACATTTAATTGTAACAGTGTGGACATTCTTATACATTTAAACAGTTATTTTGTTCTTTGACAATTCATATGTAAAGGGCCCATATTATGAAATTATCTGATATATGTTGTTTCCTCATCACAAACATACCTTGAGTTGTGTTTTGTTTTCATTCATCTAGCATACAAACTCTGAATATTTAAGGAGTTCTCAACCAGAAAACACTGTTCCACCTTGTGATGTCACGTGATAATACAGGAAGTGTTCCACTGTGTTTTTAAACTCCATACACCTTCACTAGAATCAGTTGGATGTTTGGAATTTCCATTCTCTACTGAGCTAAAGGTAAAAAAAGGAGCTGTTAATATGAAAACTACCACTTCATGACATCACAAGGTGGAACTGAGCATTTAAACCTTTGGAGACATAGACAGAATAATAGTGTTACTCAAACATGTGCGAAAAAAACAAAACACAACTCCAGGTATGCTTTTGAGGGGATAACAACATTATGGCTAAAAGCTCAAGAGTCAGTTTTGCATAACAGAACCTTCATAGGGAAATATTGCTGTTGATGACTGATTTTTCCTGTGCTGTTGGTTGAGAAAGTCATGTCCTTTGGGGCCCCCGGCAATAGCATGGTTTGCCTGGTTTACCTCCCCCACAGTGGCAGCTCTGCGTTTCAAAATAAGCTTAGACATGTTTTATTTCTCACAAAAGACGCTCATATTAATTTGATGCCAGACCTCTAACATAATTATAATTCTACACAAATCAGCAGGCAAAGCAAAAACGGAACCGTGAGCTTGTTAGACAAAACCGCATGTTTATTCAAGAGAGTTCCTTGTCTACCTACAACACCAGATTTGAGTTTTTTTATTGTACAAAAGTGAAAGTTTAGGCCCGAGCCGGTGGCAGTCACAGCAGCAAATGGCACACAGCTAACCAGCAACAAACTGCTACAAACTGCGCCTAGTGCACAAACAAACACAAGCAGGATTAGAACCCATTAAAAACAACACAACGGCACAAGGACATAAGGAAAATGAAAAGCCCTATTTACAGTATGTGTATAACATTACATGATCAGGGTGTGTACAGTTTAAGCGTAATAAACCAAAATATGTAAAAAACAAAACAAAACATTATTTAAAACTGAAAATAGGGTATTTAAGGTTTGTGCCTTTATTATAACATTTCTCATTTGTAAATACAGGATTTTTTGGAAAGAATTGTTCACCCGGGCTGAAACAGTTCATTTCTGTTTCGAAAATAACTTTGCTTCAATAATTTTACTTTAATATAATCCCACTCACAAGCATAAAAAAAAATAAAGATCACTCAATCAAATGAAATGTCTAAAGGCAGAATCGACAGAAACACGTTTACAAAATGTCTGCCTTTAGTGGGAAAAACACGGCCCCAATGTTTTGATTTGACATAGATCCTTTTGTTCGGATCAGTAAATGATTTTAATGTTCACATTTTAAAAAGGTTTTTCTCGACACACTTTGAATTTAAACAGTATTAGTCCAAGGCATAAAGTTGGGCGGGGCGTTTGGAACCTGAAGACAAGACTCTGGTATGGGACATTACGGTATCAAAATAAAAGCCAATGCAGGAGACATGCCTTTAACAGACTAATGGGGCAAACTGAAGGTGGAAGACCATAATAACCTTAGACACATGGGGGCGCTGTGGCTCGAGCGGCTTCAGCCTGGACGTCTGTCTCTGAATCTGAAACAAGAGAAGCAGGGTCAATATGGAGTCATAACATTGGTCCTTTGGTAGACCGTACAAACTGTGCTCTACAGATAAACTTGTCCCAAGCACCGAATTTTCAGGACTATAAGTCGCTCCGGAGTATAAGTCGCACCAGCGAACAAATGCGTAATAAGGAAGAAAAAAAACATGTCGCACTGGATTACAAGTCGCATTTTTGGTAAAAGTTATTATACAAAATCCGAGACCAAGAACAGACTTTAACAGACTTTTTATCTTTAAAGACAAGTCCGGAAGTAGATGAAGCGCCGCTTCCACGTGGCTGTCATACTGGTACACAAGCCTACAGTGCCCTTGTGCGGTTGTCAGTGTGACAATAACGAAGATGAAAAATAATATATTTTAATAATTTCACATATAAGTCGCACCCCAAGCCAAACTATGAAAGTAAGTGCGATTTATAGTCCGGAAGATACAGGAATTGAAAGTGCCTTACAAAATAAAAGACATTATCACAATACAAAAAGAAAAAAATTCATCATGAAAAAATGAACATTAAAAGTGAAGAGTGCAGAATAAAAACCTTTTAGTCATATGCACTGCTAAACAGAACCATTTTGAGCCTGGATTTAAACACTGTCAAAGTAGAGGCCTGTATTACATCTTCAGGAAGACTGTTCCAGGTTTTAGCTGCAAAAAACTGAAAAACAGAGTCCCCATGTTTAGTCCTGACTCTAGGCACCAGCAGGAGGCCGGTCCCAGAAGGCCTCAGAGTGTGAGATGTACTTTGGTGCTAGGACATGGAGAGACTTGTTCACAAGCAGAGCCGTTTTAAAGTCTATTCTCTGAGCCACAGAAGCCAGTGCAGAGACCTAAGCACAGGACGCATGTGCTCGTTCTTCCTGGTTTTAGTCAGGACCCGAGCAGCAGCGTTCTGGATAAACTGCAGCTATCTTATAGTCCTATAGTGTCACCTTTAATCAAAGATCTGAGTCACTACAACAGCTGTGCTAAATACATTCACTGTCATACTCAAGCAGACAGGACCAGCCTGTCCGGTTGCTTTTCATCGAGTAATTGGGAGTTGGCTCAACTTGTCAAGGTTGTCACTAGTGTTTGTGCAGTGTAACTTCTCACTGGTACTGTAATAGTAATCACACTTGTACCTGTAGTTCAGAGCTCTACAAACATGTTGTGAAACACATGAGATTCTTGCGTTAGTTTGTCAGCTCAGATTTCAGTTTTCTCTCAGATGTTAGCACTGCATTGGTTGACAATGTGGAGTCTGACCAGAAAGCTTTTTAAAACATAAATCACAAATCTAATCACAGTACTAGTAAGGAAAACATGCAGTTAGGTTTATCCCAAAACGGTGAAGATCTACCTCTCACCAATATAAATTATGAGGTTCAGCATTTGTGCAGTTTCCCTTTGGATCAGTGGTGTCCAAACTATAACCCTGGGGCAAAATGCATCCCTCAGATTGACGTTTATTGGCCCCTCAGGCCTTCAACTGAACTGGCCCAATTGATTACAGGAAGTACTTTGTACAGCAAATGACTAATTCAACCACTAAAACTTCAGTAACACCACATTTCATTGCTTGCAGATCTGAAATTAATGTTTCAAGTTTTATTACAGTTGTGGCGGCTCTGTCAAAACTATGCAAAATGCACCAATGTGAATGATCCACTGATCCACTGGACCACCAGTCTTTTGTCCTCTGCTTTGAGTATGGTTCAAGACACGGCGCTAGCCCTCATTCAAAACCAAACCCATAGACTCTGCCACAATGCCGCCACACTCACCTCGTGTGGAGCCTAGGGGGACTCTGCTGCTCCATTCTCTGCCGTGGTTTTCTCTGGACTCTTCGACTTGGATCTGGACCCATGTTTGGAGGAGGGTGTGCGGCTCCTGGATCTGGACTTGGACCGGGATTTAGACCGGGACTTTGATCTGGATCTAAGAAAATAAATAGAACATCAATTTAACACTATCATTTAAACACGAGATTCAGCCATTTCTAATGGTTAGGCCTATCACAAGAATTACTGTATCGACTTAATTCAATATATAAAAGCAGAACAATATTTTTTCCAAGCTCAATAATTATGGCTTGTATCTTTTCTTTGTGCTAGTTGAGCATTTTGTCTTATTTCTGTTGTAGTATTAAGCCTATCTGATAACATTTAAGCTTCACCTGCTTTAGGGTTTTTGTGTGAGTGGTAAAAGTAGTTTAAATATTACTATGTATTGTGATATTTTCTGAAGGAATATATCTTACTTTAAAATGTACTATCGTGATAAGTCTGGTAAAGGTCAGTGATCAGCTTGGGTCTTTTTAATGCAGAGGTCTACAGCCAATCCTCTACAAGTACAAGCATGTGGTTTGGAGCAGATGAAAGAGTTTGGAGGAAGACGCTGGACTAGTGTTAAATGGCATTAAAAGTCTGCATGAAACCAATTTTGTGTACCCATTACTTTTAAAACAAAATTAAAATAACATTTAAATTCAATTCATCTTTATTTCAGACTCATGGTCCATTTTAAAATTAAAACTAATTTTAAAATCGCAATTGATCAATATGAGAGTAAAATTTGCAGTCTTTCATATGCAGAACAGTAGAAAGGAGAGGGCAGGTAGCTGGAGTTTTAGGAGTTAATTACATCTATAATCTTGTTTTTTATATATAAAGACACCGTTTACTAGTATTTATCTGTATGCATTGTAATTAATGGGTCTTGAAATAGTTTGGATCAGATGCATAGAGATACAGTAGGGCAATGCACAGGGACTACAGCCTTTTTCAGTTCGGACAAAAAGTACAAAACATGTGAGCCATTGAATTTATGTAACATTTTATTACAGCTCTGGACCTAATTACTCGACATTTGGTAAACATGATGGTCTTTGTAGGGCTGCCACTAAACTAAAAATTCTGTGTGCATCATTTAACTGACTTAAAGAGCGAACGACACAGTGCAGCTGAAAGCTCTCAAAATTATTACAAACATGTACAAAAAAACTACTATATATATATATCTTGGGGAAAGCATGCATTTCTTCTCCCTGTATTCCTGATTTGTCTGTGGTCTCTCTATTCTTGAGTCTGTAATGGACTGTGTACCTGGATCTGGAGCGGCTCCTGGACCGAGACGAGGCCTTGGACTTGGTCTTGTTTCGGGGTGATCGAGAGCGGGAGCGAGAGTAAGACCTGGACCGGGATCTAGACCTGGATCTAGACCTGGATCTGGACCTGCTGCGACGCCGGTGTCTGGGACTGCGAGACGAGCTGCAAAAACATAATGGATCAGACATGTTAGAATTCTGCTCTTGTGCCATTGGGCAAGACACTTCAAGGTCTCAGTTCCAGAGAGTACTATTAGGATACATACACATATTTCACCATTTCTAAAATGGGAATACACCAATATACTAAACCATGTCTAGAACATGACCAAATCTTTCCTACATCAGGACTTAACTGGGCTTAACACCAGGATCAAACCAGGATCAACCAGTTCATTGGAAAAAACAGACAAGTGCCTCTATGCTACGATGTTGTTTCCTCGTCACAAACATACCTGGAGATGCGTTTTGTTTCATTCACATATGTTTAACACACAAACCCTGCATATTTGGGCCAAGTTCTTCTCTCAAAACAGAAAACACTCTGTTCCACCTTGTGATGTCATGTGGTAATACAGGAAGTGTTCCACTGTGTTTTTAAACTCCATTCACCTTCACTAGAATCACCTGGATAACTTCAGCCCTGGATTTGTCAATCTCTACTGAACAAAAAGGTAAGAGGAAGATGTTAACTTGAAAACTACTACTACTATTACATGACATCACAAGGTAGAACAGAGCATTTTCAGATTTGGAGATGTACCCAGACTAATAATAAAGGATTACTCAAACATGTGTAAATGAAACGAAACACAACTCCAGATATGTTCTTGAGGAGGTAACATTATACCATGCTTTAAAGCTCGCCAACGTCAATTTTGTGTAATACAAGACCTTTAAAGATTGAGAGTCAACCAAGTATCGCCCAGATACACTAGACTAAAACCGCCCAAACCAAAAACTGTATCAGATCTAAAGTGGAATAAGCAAAGAACTTGCAGCAAACCTCTGAAAATTACTGTTACTAATTACTACAAGACCAAGATTCGTGCATGTCAACACTGGGCAACTTCAATGGAGGCTAATGCTAATGCTAATGCTAATGCTAACCCCGCTCTTCTCACCTCCTGCTCCTCCGCCCGTAGCCTCCTCCGGACCGCCGCGGCGCGCCCCCTCTCCTCCCGCCACCTCCTCCACCTCCGCCTCCGTAGTACGCGTCCGGAGGTCTCCCGTAGCGGGCCATCTGCACCCGGAGCTCCCGCCCGTCCAGCAGGGCGCCGTCCATCGCGTCCATGGCGTCCTCCGCGTCGCGTTTGTCGTGGAAGCGCACGAAGGCGAAACCGCGGCTTTCCTTTGTGTAACGGTCCCGCGGGATGTACACGTCCCCGACCCGGCCGTACTTCTCGAACACCCGGCGCAGGGTCTCCGGGGAGGTGCGGTACGTGAGGTTGTCCACTTTGAGGGAAGTCATGCCGTCCACGTCGGGAGGAGGCCTGCCGTAGCTCATGGCGGCGGCGAGATGGAGCGCACAGGCCTTAAAATCTCCAAACTAAAAACGCGCCCGAAGCGGAGACGAACCTGGGAGCACACGCTGTTAACGGAGCGATGTGCGGATGTGTTCCTCCAAAGAGTTTAAATGAACCAGTGTAAACTACAGAGAAACAAACCACGAGCCAAACATGGAGCGTACACCGCGAGCGCGCACCGTGCTTGTGCTCCCGCCTGGTGTTTCTTTAAAGCGCGCCCCCTGCTGCACGGAGGCATTAGGACCCGTAACATAATCACTAACGTACGTGTGTTGTCATTACAATTCAGTTTAATTTGAATTGCCACAGTCATAATATGACCTCAGTACTTGAATTGGTCTGTTCAGAATTATTTTTCTTAAACTATATTAAATAAATAAATCAAACTAATTATTAAAGTGCGTTTTTATTACATTATAAATAACTAATACACATCATTCTTTCCACTCCAGCAGCAGTATCAGACGATATAAAACAGTGCTTATAACCTCAATGCTATGTTTGGTGTTTTTCAAAATCTAGGCCAAATTATACAAATTAAAGTGTTATTCTTTCGATACATTCCTTTGTTTCAGATGTAACACATATTTGGTTTCACAGATAAAAGAAAAGAGCAAGATGAAAAACACGCGACAACCAAATTAGTCCATAAAATGAATTAATAAGTGAGGAAAAACAATAAAGTTAGAAAGAATCGTTTCTCTGACGGTAAAATGACCTGGATCAACTTTGTTTCATTGCTGCTTCGTTGCTCAGTTGTTTATACATCTACAGATGATGTTAGCATTTGCCGCTAGCTGCTAACGTCTGCAGTCAGCTGAGCGATTCACATGACAAGAGGTTTTTCCAGTTTCGGCCAAGAAGTTTTAACACTTCAGTGCAAAACAAGAGGACCTATTTAACGTTGTGAAGGGCAGCATGTTAGCAGCAACATTCGTGTAGGATTTGAACATGAAACACGGTACAAAGAGCTAAATATGACTGTAAAACCCACACTGTGAGAGCAGGAGCTAATGTTAGCGAAGCCTGGACGCTGTTGGTGAGTGCTTTTCTTGTTTAAATTCTTTTTGTACATTGATACTACAAAGTTTGCATCTTAAAATAATCAATGTTTAAACGAAAGGCTCTTACAAAGCATCCAGTACTAGCAATAAAGCATTCTGTGACCCTAACTACTGTAAATAACATTTGTTTACGACATAAACCACAAGCCAAAAGTTCCACATGTAAGCTTTTTACAGAGAAAACTATAATTATGTAGCTTGTACAATGTTGTATTATTTCAGCAGTTGTTATACTGTGATTGTCATATGTGAAAATGAAGAACACTCTTACAGAAAAGTTCAAGCTTCATGTTGTTTAGTAAAATTACTTCAAATGATTGGAATGCTTGTTGGTTAAAGTGCACTGTGTAACTTTTCTTGCTACTTGCTGGGTTGGACAGTTTTGAATTGTTAAAAAATGGGTTTCGAATGGCAGCCAAACATTGTTCAAAAATGTTTTTAAGCAAAGACTAAACATGGACATGTGAGGGATTACAAAAAACACAAACATTCTATTCATTTAAATTTCTATCTCCATGGAGACAATTAGGTGATATCATACTGTGGAACATTATAGGCAAAGCAATAACATAACAAAGCAATAAGCAGCTGGAAGACCCCACACCAAAACTCCTGTCTGTCACAAATACTGAATTTAATAATCAGGATGCTATAAAATTGCTATTCAATATAAATACTTGATCCCATATTTTCATAAACAAATGCCCTGGTTCATTTGGCTGTAGGAGTCCATAGATTTTACTTTGCCATGAAATATCCAAAAGTAGATTCACAAATTTTGAATCAGCAAATCATTTGGATAATTTCAGCTCTGGAATTGCCACTTTCAACTGAACTAAAGGTAAAAGGTAGCTGTTACATTGAAAACTACCTCCTTGTGACATCACAAGGTGGAACCGAGCATTTCAAGCTTTGGAGATGTAGATAGACTAATAATAAAGGATTACTCAAACATGTGTAAATGAAACAAAACACAACTCTTGGTATGTTTTTTATAACATGACTTAAAGCCCACAAGAGTCCATTTTGTTTAATACAGGATCTTTAATTATTATAGGCCTATAGAAGGTTGAGATGTCATCTGAAACCCAGCAGTATTGATCATGACATTTCTGGTGGTAAAGGAGCAGTCCTTATGTGACTGTGGTTTGACTTCTTGTTTCTGTTTTTTCTAGACTCCCAAGTATATTTAGCGGCACTTCCTCTTAAATAAATCTTCTCAAACCTCAGACAAAATGACTCCAGAGGGAAAGAAGCTGCTCAACATCGTCATCCTGGGATTTGCCTTTATGTTCATGTTCACCGCGTTTCAAACCTGCGGCAACATCGAGGTACTCTCTCCTCCTGAAAAAGAAAATAAAACTTAAAAATGGCTGCAGTTAAATGTACGCTCAAAATCTGGTTATCATCAGATTTCTGGAGTTATAAGATTATTAAATTGAAAGAAGTGGACCAAGTGAGTGTCACATCACCCACAGCGTTCGGCTCCAGTCAAATGAAGCTCCTTGAGGCTACAGTTATAGGGGGCAAATTGGAGTTTTATATTTGGAATTCCGAGTGCAAGTATCATAGCAACCGATGAAGGTAACGCTCCTTTAGCAGGAAGTGGGCACTTAGCAACGCTGTCAATCAAACCTGTTGCTAAAGCTAGCAGGAGTGACCTTGGTGAAATAAGACGCCCGTCTGTTGTTAATGTTATCTTGATTTACAGACACAATACTGAAGTAAAAACCCCAGAATCATGTAGAGCAGGTTACGGCGAACATTTTAAGGTCAAATGACTAGTGTGATAGTAGTTACAGAGTTGATGAAGCTGGAAGTGCAGCCATGCTAACTTCCTATTTGCAATGCGACAGCTGGCGCATTAGCTATGTCCATTTTACATATATAGTTTATGATGTAAATGTAGCCACTGTTCCAATGTGTGTCTCAACTCTTTTCAGCCTCACTGGACTTGTTCACAACAGCAAGTGTTCATTTAGGCTGTGCTCACTCTTGCACACTACATCAAGATTTGGACTAACTTGGGACTAAACCCAGAACTAAACCTGGACCAAACTAGGACCAAACCAAGACCAAACCAAGTCTAAACTGACTAAACTGAGCCTAAACCAAGGTCAAACCAGGCCAAGTATGGATGCCTGGTTTGCCTGGTTGTTTTTAGTCATTCTGAAACTCTGCACTTACTTTTGCCACACAGCCAGTACACACTCACTGCTCTGTACTTACTTTGTTCTCCAGTTTTGTTTTCTTAATCTGTGATATCCATAGGATTCGGAACCATTGTGTAGTCTTTTTGATACAAATTAAAAAAAAACATCCAATGACAAGTTTGCTTTAAATGCATGCTGTTACTCAAAATACCTCAACAAAATGCATTCACCAGAAAAGTTACACAATACATCTTAAAATCTAACCATAGTTCTTCTCTCTCTTTGTCCTCCATAGCAAACAGTCCTGATCAGTTTTAACAGCACAGATTTCCATGGCACTGGATACACCAGGTAACAATGTACATTCTTATTCTTATGTTTGCAACTTTGCTTGTTTTTCTGTTATGGTCCAAAATTGGTTACGAGCCCTTTAAATTACTAAGTGAGAACTATCTAATTTGATCATATTAGCTCATATGATGGGGTGAAGGTGTAAACATTTACCTGGAGGACAGCTAAGAATAGGTTGCGTTCGCGTAACGTCACACCATACTAGAATCCCTACTGACAGACACTCATCTTTCTGTCTAGACTGTGTATACTTTAATCTGAGCTTTAATGTAAGAACTGATGTAGTTAGAGCTACAAAAGGTGAGCTGATTTAGTACTGTTAAACAAGCCCTTCAAAAATAATAGTACATTCACAAGCTTGCTAGCATTAGCATTTCTTAGTTGGTCGCTCTCACCTGTTTTGTTGAAAATCAAACACCTAAACAGGACCATGGACTAAGTGAATGTGACATCAACCACAGCATCCGGTTCTAGACAAATGAAGCTCATCAAGGCTAGAGCAGTTATAGGGGCCAATTTAGAGTTGAGTTCAATATTTGGAATTACTGGTGCGAATATCATGGCTGTGTTTGTTAATGTGTCCATTGTGTCACCATGGTAACTGATGAACACATTATACATTACCGCTAATGTACAAAATACCAACAGTTTAACTTGAGCTGGACACAGGTGAGAATCCTCAGGTGGAGTTTGCTGTGTAACTGTCAGATTACAGATGTGTTGACCTGATTCATGGTCAATACCTCTGTGATAACTGGGCCTATCCACGTGAAACAAAAACTGTGTAAAAGCTTAAAGTCTTGTCTGTCAGTATAAACGCTGGTGTGTTGTGTTGCAGTATGGCCATTATTTACGGCGTCTTCTCGGCCTCAAACCTCATTGCTCCTTCTATCGTCACGGTGATTGGGCCCCAGCTCTCCATGTTCTTCAGTGGGTTGCTCTACAGGTGAAATAATTGTTATTTATGTGATTTTTTTCGATACCTATTCAATTGAGGGTCTAGTTTTCACTGGTATCTGGTATCTGTTTATTGAACTCTAATATCTCAAATGTGTTTAAAACTCGCTAGATCTTAGCTTAGATCTTTTAGTCAAAAACAGACTAAAATAAAATAATGTTTTTCAGTTTGTTTGTATTGCACTTGGAAAACAGTAAGTAAAATAATAATAATAATAACAAGGTCCTTACTGTGAGCGGGCTTGCATCTCCACAAACCTGACTCTGATATGGCCTGGAGGAGGGTCTCCTGCTTGTTCTCATGGTTATAATCTTCCAGAGTATATCATAAAATCTATTTCCATGTTCCAAAGTATAGTTTCTATTTCCACGGAATCATGCAGGTGACATGCCTCATCCAGAATGTTACATACTGTTTCTTTTAAAGTGGCATAATGTATTTTTTTAGGTGTAGGGCCTGAAGCTGTCTTTTCTGCATACAGATGTTATTGCTTTGCTTGGAATGTTTCACAAAATGACATAAAACTCTGTTATCTCTGGGGAAACAAGCAAGCGACTCCACCAAACAAAGTATTTTTTGTCAATAAAAACTCCTGTAATTCAATAAATGAAACATAGATCAGTTTAATAATACCATACTGTGGAACAGGCCAGGAAAATAATTATATTTTACAAGCAGATGACAAAACCTCCACTAGAAAAGTTCATCAAGTTAGTGCATCTTTAATATACATTTACATACATCAGTGTTCCCCATTAAAACAGGAGATTATGACAGTCCCTCATAAAAATAACCTAGACTATATATTGGAGCATAACAAAATTGGACTTTGTCTCTCATTATCATAAACTTATAAAAGAGACACACTGGCCAAAAACTACTGTTTAAAAATTAAATTGCATATGACAGGTTTTTATGATTCTCACATTTTGACTTCATGTGGTGGGATAAAACCTGTTGGAAATATAAATTATAGTTTTTAATCAAGAAGCAATTTGTAAAGAAAAGTTGAAAAATATGTTATAAATTACATTGATGACATCACAGGAGGGAGAAGTCTGTCTAAAATTTACACACAATCTAATACATTCTTTGAACAAAATAAAGATGTTTTCTTATATTTTTTCAACTAATCTCTGTGTACGTTACAGGAGTTTTGGAGTGTACAAATGTATGTCATGATTTCCAACCAGGAAGTAAAAGATTTTAGCAAAATTTTAAAGTATGGTCTTAACTGTGTTTTAGTCAAATGCGTAGTCTAACCTGTCATAGGCACTTTATACTCCACAAAATGCATTAGATGAGCTTATTCAAAATAATTTATGCCGCTATAGTTTCAACAGAATCTATGGTAAACACTGTGTATAAGCCTGATGACCAGTGCAGTGACCACTCCTCTGTCTCTCCTCTGGCTCTCAGTGCTTACATCGCCATGTTTATCTACCCCTTTACCTGGACCTTCTACACGGCCTCGGTGCTGGTTGGGATCGGAGCAGCAGGTCTGTAACTCGCTACATTTAAAATCCTACTTTTAAAGAGGCTATAGTATGACAATTTCAGATCTCTACTCTAATGTTGTTTTCCTTGTCACAAACAGACCTGGAATTGTTTTGTTTCATTCACACATGTTTAAAACACAAACTCTGCATATTTAGGCTGAATTCTTCTCTCAGACAGAAAACACTCTGTTCCACCTTGTTATGTCATGTAGTAATACAGGAAGTGCTCCACTGTGTTTTTAAACTCCACACACCGTCACTAGAATCATTTGGATAATTTCAGCCTTGCAATTGACAATTTCTATTGAACTAAAGGTTACAGGTAGCTGTTAACTTGAAAACTACCGCTTCATGACATCACAAGGTGGAACAAAGTATTTTGAGGTTGGGAGATGTAGACAGACTAATAATACAGGGTTACTCAAACATGTGTGAACGAAACAAAGAAGTACCACATTACTACATGACTTAAAGCTTACAAGAGTCATTTTTGTGTTATATTTTACCTTCGAATGCTTCTTGTTTTCATATTTTGTAACAGTTTTGTGGACGGCCCAAGGAAACGTTCTGGCGACAAACTCCAGCGAGAGTACCATCGGGAGGAACAGTGGAATATTCTGGGCTCTGCTCCAGTTCAGGTGATCAGCTAATTGTAATTTCTCTGACAAACTTTTAAAATGAAATACATCTTCGTGGACGGAATCCGTCACACAGGGACATTTCAGGACATCTTTGTAGAGTTCTAAACTACAGGGTTAGCAGCTTTCAGACCCCAGGACATTTTGTTTCCAAAGAGGACATTGTATTAACCAAATAATGAATTATGCACAGTCCAAATTTGAATATTTTTTTGGGTATAATATCCAGATCTCTGTTGTGGGTCGACTCTCGCAGTACCTGTTTTGGCAGCTGAGTGGCTAACCGTCTTATATCTCAGGGTGTGGAGTTTGCATGTTCTTCCTGTGTCTGGGTGGGTTTTCGCAGGGCATTAACCCAAAACATGTACAATGGGTCAAATTCTCCAGCTTCTTCTTCTTACTTCATCTTATTTATTTATTTGTAAAGGAATAAGATATGTTGTCAGTGTTGTTATATTTTATGTTCATTTTGGATCTGTTGTGTTTTTCCAGTTTATTCTTTGGGAACTTGTATATTTACTGCGCTTGGCGAGGACACGACCACATCACGGGTAGGCCCACCACATAGTAGTGTTGTCATGATACTGAAATTTCAAACTCGATAGTGATTCTGATAATACGATGATAATAAAAACACTCATTCTTTAGACAATAGAATATGATTTTCCACATGAAATGGTTGTACTTTTTGATATTCCCATGTGGCCTTATATCTGTGTAATCCCTCAGTGTCCAGTAGGTTCATAGTGGTCCATGGGTGTACACTAGTCTATGTGTCTTATAAATGTTCTGATGCAGCTCAAGATCATTCTAAAGCTATTCAGGAAAGGTTCATTTCTGTCCTGTAACTTTTTAGTATCGATACCTACTCAAATGAGTATCTAGTTTTGATACTAAAACTAGTATCAATAAGTCTAAGTCTAATTTGCCCTTCTGTCTGAATAGTGTTTGTTTCTCCGTTTTTTTCCAGATAAAGATCGTAAAACTGTCTTCATCTCGCTCACTGTCATCAGCCTGGTCGGATGCTTCCTGTTTTTCCTGATCCGAAAACCAGAATCAGAGCCCTCCTCTTCCTCTGATGTCACAGAGTCTCTGCTGCAGACCGAGTCCGACGAGAGCAGCGTCTCCTACAGGTCAGTGTCATGTGGTTGTTACACACTTTTATTATGTCTTTCTTTATCTGCTAGTTTTACTTTGGAAGATAGTGGTTGAGGTGAGCTCTCATCTCCTGCATAATTTAAATGTTTTCCTGCTCGTCTAGTTTTGTCTGCTTCCTCTGTCAGAAGTGTCACATCCATCATGTCATGTGTCTTGTAGGCTGGTTACATGCTTTTGTCAGACAGAGCGGGAGACTTAAATCAGACCTATTCTGCAAAATGGACCTTTCAGAGCTTTTAACCATCTTATAATTGTTTCCTTTCCATTGACCCTCTCAAAGTTGTATCTGGAGTGATTCGTGCATATTTAAATAATCTTTGTTCTCCTGTATTCAAGAAGTAATTTGTCAGATCAACCCCCATTTTCACCTCTACCACTACTTCCTTCTCCGATTTTATTTTCTTAATCGGTGATACTCGTAGGATTCGGCAGCATTCCGTAGGCAGTTTGGTACAAATGAAAAAAATTGTGTGGTCGTGTGATGTGCAGCTATCCATAGGAGGAGCTGACAGCACGCTGTGCTCTGTTGTGATGACGTTTTCAGTTCCCTTTGGGCACCGCAGTTTTCTAACACGGAAGCCAACAAACTTGTTTCTAATAAGTTGTTTTAGATGTGTAGTAGACGCATGATTTTGGCTTGACTCAGCAAAAACCTCATAGAGATTACACTATGGCCGAAACAGGCAGGCCAATTGTCCTTCTGATTGGCCGCTGCCATTGTGCACAGAGCCGACAAGAGAGTCAAAAATCTGAACTGAACACAAGGATCTATAACACGTGTAACTCAACTGGTCTGACGGGGCATCTGAACATTGAAGCACTACTGCAGTATTTAGAAAGTAATCAAAGACAGTCATATCCTTCAAGGTCGAGGGAAAAACTGTTTGCAAAATTGTTATGTTTAACAGGGCCGCAGCTAATTTTTCTAATCTTTTGCTGTAGTGATTATTGTTTGCTATTTATCAATTAGTTGTTTAGATTGTGAAAGGCCTGTGAACATGGGAGTTTCTTAAATTGTACCAGATAAAGCTGAAGTGAAGCCGCTGAGGACATCCTGGTGGAACATATTTATAGACAAAATTGTTTGTATTCTTGATCTGTCTGAGTCATAAAACCTCTTCAGCTCATCATATGTTCTTGAACCTGTTTATAAACCGGTTAACGATTATTCGATTACAGAAATAGTTATCAACTATTTCAATAATCAGTTAGCTCTATTAATTATTTAACTTGTCGTAGCCCTAATGTTTCAGCATTCATAACATTTAAAAGTGGTCTTTTCCTACATAACCTAAATCCCACTGATAATACTGTTTACTGAGCCATAGAGGGCGCTGTGTCACCATTCATCTCATTCACTGAATTTTTAAGCCACACAAATCTTCACTGCAAAAGAAACCCCAAAAAATGTATACATGAGTTGAAATGACTTGAATTCAAAATTCAAAAATAGTGTATGAGATTGAAAGAGCCCATTTCCCATCAGCCCCATTAGTGTTGCCACTAAATTTCAAAATTGATTTCGATACTAAGGAATAGACTCGGTACCGATTTTGATACCACGCTGATAATAAAAAAACACTCTTTCTTTAGACAATGGAATGAGATTTTCCACATTAAATGGTAGTACTTCCTTTTCTCTTCCCATGTGACCTTATACCCGCGTAATCCCTCAGTCGTCCAGGTAGGTTCATAGTGGTCCATGGGTGTACACTAGTCTATATGTCTTATACTTGTTCTGATACAGCTCAAGATCATTCTAAAGATATTCAGGAACGGTTCATTTCTGTCCTATGAGTGGAACTTTTTTAGTATTGATATCCTCTCAAATGAGTATCTAGTTTCAATACTAGTTTTAGTATCGATTATCGAATTGATTTTCGATACTTTTGACAACCCTATTTCCCATCAGTCCCGTAGCTCCCTGTCTGATCTGTCATTCCCGAATACTTCCAAAACACCACAGTCTTATTTCAACTTCTTCATTTTGGTCCATGTGCCCTCTGCTGGCCACAATGACACATACATTAGTTTACCTTCTAAAATGGCATTTTTAAATATTGAAAGGAGGAAGTAAGTATCTAAATCTATCTAACTAGTTCCTCTCCCACACCTTTTGTCACATGACCAGTGTTTCCCATACCTACTGCACTCGCAAAAAGTGATTTAAACAGCACATTTTCAGGATCCTGCGATCTATCTGAGCGTTCATGGTCCTGTTTAGGAGTTTGCTTTTCAGCAAATAGGTGAGAGTGACTAACTGAAAAACTAATGCTAGCTAGTTTGTGACTGTAATGTTATTTGAGAGGGGCTTGTTTAACAGCATAAATCAGCTCACCTGTTGTAGTTCTAGCCAAGTAATTTCTTTATTTCAGTTAAAACAAATCTCAGATTAAAGTCTAAGACAGCTTCAGACAGAGCAGTGCCTTTAGTGAGCTTCACACCTCCAGCGAACGTTGACGAGATCAGCTGTAAAGTATCAATTTTAGGCTAGGGGGAGCTAACCATAGTCTCCTGTATTAATCAGAAACAGTGGTAGTCTTCACATTCGGTGCTTGTTTGTCCTCCAGCAGCTTTAGAACAGTATTTTTAGATGGAAAAGTGGAGCAGGGTGGAGCAGCCTTAAACAGCCAATCAGCTCTCATCCCACATCGTCACATTGACCCTCATGGCTCTCACAAGTTTGCAGACTAAGATTTTTTAATTGGATGAAGACGGCGTGTAGTCAAGGTGGAGGTTGCACATCACTTGCATGATTCCATGGAAATAAAAAGTTAAAGAAATCACACGTTGGAACATTCTACACGGAAATCAATACGTGTATATTATCGCCAAAGGAGAAATAACCAGGAAAAGTCCCTCCTACAGGCCAACTGAGAGTCAGGTTTGTGGAGATGCAAGCCCGCTCACAGTAAGGACACATGTTTTTTTTTTTCCAGTGCAATGATCACACCCATAATGAAAAAACCTGCTTTTATTTTAGTCTATTTTTATGAAGAAAAGCTTACATAATGTGGCTTTTAGTTTAATCTTATAAATTCAAGTAATTTCATACAGATTTTTACAGTGTAGTTCTATACAATCCAGCGTGCCCTCCGCATTGGTCAGCCCTGTGTTTGCTTTTTCTGCTCGGGGTCAGACGTAGATCTTTTTGGAGCCGATCACTCCGCAGCGGTGAAGCGTATTTCCTTTCAAGTGACGCAGATTTTAAATTCCGTTGTTGAATTTGAAAAGACTGATAGGAGTCCTGCTCTTCCCACGATGCAGCAGATCTCCACTGTAAATGTTACGCCTTTGTGAACTTTTCAACATTTTTCACCCTGACGCTGCCCTACGGTCGCCGCGGGAACGAGGAGGATGATGTCGTTCTCATTCTCCAGAACTGCCGTTGTAGTAGTAGTAGTAGTAGTAGTAGTAGTAGTACTAGCAGTAGCAGTAGCAGCAATATTTATATTTATATTAGTATCAAGCACATTTGGATTTTACTTTGCTCTGTGTGTCTCATGCCCTCCCATCCTCCTGTATCATTGTGTGTCAAACGCCTTCCCATCTTCCTATATCCTTGTGTGTCAGATCCCCTCCTATTCTCCTGTAAATATCCTTGTATGTCAGATGCCCTCCCATTCTCCTACATCCCTGTGTGTAAAATGCCGTCCCATTCTCCTAAATCTGTGTTTTCACTATATATAACTGTAAAGACAATATTGTATCCCATGTGTTTGTTGATTCTCTTTGCAGTTCTTCACATCCTGGATTGTGCTCACAGGCGTTGGAAGCTTTTGGTAAATCGGATTAAAAAAATAATAATAATAAAAAAAAAGAAATTTCATCTTCAAAACACCCAAATTTATTTAATGCTGTTGTTTTGCAGTGAAATCTTGTAAACTGTTTGTGACCAAAGAAATGCGGCTGCTCAGTATCTGCATCGCCTACACAGGTCAGTGCGTAATTTAAGGGTCTAAGTTTTATTGGTTGTAGATGTCTGGATTTGTCACTAGATGGCACTAAACTGTGGCACTGACTCTCTCTCTCTCTCACTCTCTCACTCTCTCTCTCACTCTACTGCTTATTTTGCTCCTAAATGTCTGTCTCTGTGTGTTTGTGGATCAGGTCTGGAGCTGACCTTTTACAGTGGAGTCTATGGGACCAGTATTGGAGCCATGACTCGGTTTGGGACTGATGCTAAAGGCCTCATTGGACTCTCTGGGATCTGCATCGGAGCCGGAGAAATACTTGGTCAGGAACAAACTATTCTGTAGTGCAATGGTTCTTCCACACTAAGAATCACTGAAGAAAATATTTCATTTTCCAAGTAGCTCCAGATCTACACTCTGTATAAAGCAAAATTAAAGTAGTAAAATATTTACATCCAGCAGGTGCTTTATATGAACTTTGATTAGTCAAAGCCAAAACATAAGATGGCTCTTTCAAAAATGTGTCATTGTTTTTACAAAAAAAGTTTATAATGTGTATGCACATTCAACTGGCTAAATCGTCTTTTTTAAGTAAAGTCTATAATATATGTTGTATATTAAGTTTGGAGTAACTCCTGTGGGCAATAGTTTCTGCTCAAAACCTTGAGTCACAGATAAAGCATTCAAGGCACATGAACACACACGAGTGGAGAGAACGAGCACCGCTCTTTGGGAAATCTTCCATCCCAACTGCCGGACATGCACGTGAAAGCAGCAAGATCACACTTGACACAATGTGGCGTCTGTTTAGTGCAGTGTCCGTGCGTCTCCTGCAGGAGGTGGAGTGTACGGCTGAATAAGTGTAACTGTTCTGTGTGTCCTGTAGGGGGCGGAGTGTTTGGCATGCTGAATAAGTGTAACCGTTTTGGGAGGAACCCTGTGGTACTCTTGGGGCTGATCACTCACTACGTTGCATTTTACCTCATATTTCTAAACATCGCTGAGGATGCTCCTGTGGCAACAGAGGCAGGGACCGACCTGCAGGCCTTTATCACGCCCAGGTGAGAAACCACGCAGTACCACAAACTACCACAGTGGCGCTATACTCACAAGATTCTCATCATACCCAAGTCCACACACATGCAAACACATACACAGGCCTTGATCACACCCAGATGAGAGACTCCGCAGTACCACAAACTACCACAGGAGGCGCTATACAGAGACCACACAGAATCACTACGTATATTTAAAATCTACTACTAACTCATACTTCCATTTGGAATTCCCCCTCTTTTTTAAGTGTTGCCATGGCGTTTGTCTGATTGTTCCCTCTCTTTTTTAAGTGTTGGCGTGGCATTGCTGTGCAGTTTTCTCCTGGGTCTCGGGGACAGTTGTTTTAACACTCAGCTCCTCAGCATCATCGGCTTCATGTTTAAAGACAACAGTGCTCCAGCCTTTGCTGTCTTCAAGTTTATACAGGTGAGAGCTCCAGCCTCAGTGCGGGTACGGAAAACACAAAAAAAAGATATAGACATTAACATATAAATGACCGTATTTGGCACAAAACACTTCATGCAATTGGGTACCAGCTGTATCCTGGAAATATTAAAGTGCTCATTAGCAGTTCAGATTTTGTTGACAAATATATTTTGTCATTTGTAGAGTTTATTTTTACAGCCCAAAATTTTATCTCAAAAAATTGATGGCAAATGAACTACAATAAATGACAAAAAAATGTTATATATTTGATTTGAAATGTGAAATAATTTGAAACTGAACTAAAGAGCAGTGGACTCATCCCCTCTTCCCTGTGTTCCAGTCCATCATGGCTGCCATAGCGTTCTTCTACAGTAACTACTTCCTGCTCCACTGGCAGCTGCTGATCCTGGTGGTGTCCGGGTTCCTGGGCACCGTCACGTTTTTTGGGGCCGAGTGGGTGGCAGAGTCCAACCGCAGAAACTCAGACTACGACAGCATCTAAACCCAGTCTGTCATCCCTGTGCTGTCCTGCTCTCAGAGGCTTTCGACCAACCAGAACAGCTCTGTGTATGTGATAACTTTATAAACTTTATTAATCTGGCTGAGCAGGTCTCACAGACAGAAGACCTGAGCACTGTTCTGTTGGGGCTTTTTCCAATACGTTGCGTTCACATGATGAAGATGTAACTCTATGAGAGAGTCACAGTTTTTGAAAGAAGTCTCCAAACTTCTGATCCACTAAAGTTGAACCGTCTCATTATTAGTCTGGGATCGGCTCTGCAAAGTTGTCATATTAATTTTATGGTTTAAAATCCTTTCAACTGATGACAATCACATCTTTGGGGTTGAATAATGGCACCACTTTATGAAGCTATTGTGGAAAAAAAAATCCCTTGTTTATTTAAACTGACAGAGAAGACACTGAACTTTATGCCAGCTTTTGTTTCATGAGGACAGGCTCAGTAATTATAGAGATATTAAACATAAACCAGGTCAAAGGTCAACATATCTGCAGTCTTAACGGTCACACAAACTCCACCACAGACTTCTGACCAGTCTCCAACTCAGTTTAAACTCATAGGGATTCTAGTAAAGCCGTTCACTTCTTAAACATTACATATTCTGCTCCTTCTACTTTCGAGCTTTTAGCTACATTATAAAGATATTGCCAGTTAAAGGGACTGCACCAGATTTTTTTCATGTCAAAAAGTAACATTAGTTTTTCCCCCAGTGCAGATATATTATTAAAGCAGCTCTTGGGGTCAAATTGAGACCACTCTGTGCTGTCTGGTATCTGCATCTCTGCGAACCAGGAAGAAACACTGATGCTAGTTGCCATTAGCCTGCTAGTTGTTGTTAGCATTACCGTGATGGCGCTCTGAAATTTGTGAAAATCGCTTATAAACTGAATAATTATGTAAGTGAGGAATAACTTTGAACCTCTGCAAACTGTTTTAAAATGTCAAAAACAGAACTAGTTATTTTTAAACAATAGAAATCAGGTATATTTCTTTAAACTATGTCAATCTGGTGAGCTCCAAACAATCTATTCTCCCTTGTAGCATCATTAGGTGGTGATTTATATAAAGCATACCCATTTTTGGTCAACTAATTGATGCACAGGTGATGTTTTTACTTGACTGTGTTCCTTTTGTTGAACACAGCCTTGGTTACTTATATTATATCATATTGCCAGCTGCTTTTTCAAAGTTCATTTTAGGTAACTGAAATATTCATTAAACAATTCTTATGTTAAAGGGCCTATATTATTTTCTGATCTGATATAATGTTGTTTCCTCATCACAAACATACCTGGAGTTGCTTTGTTTCATTCACACATGTTTAACACGTTCTACTCTCAAACAGAAAACACGTTGTTCCACCTTGTGATGTCATGTGGTAATGCAGAAATTGCTTCACTGTGTTTTTCAACTCCATACACCTTCACTAGAATCATTTGGATAAATTCACCTTTGGAATTGCCAATCGTTACTGAACAAAAGGTAAAATGTAGCTGTTAACTTGAAAACTACCACTTCATGACATCACAAGGTGGAACAGAGCATTTTGAGCTTTGTAGCTTTGTAGACATACTAATAATAAACGGTTACTCAAACATGTATAAATGAAACAAAACACAACTCCAGGTATGTTTTTGAGTAGGTAACAGCATTATAACATCGCTTAAAGCTCACAAGTCTATTTTGCGTAATATAGTACCTTTAAGAGAGTCTTGAATGTTAAGATGCCAAAAGAAAGATAAAATGGCCTGAATAATGCAGAATATGAGACATTTAAACCAAGTTGCAGAAGTCCACACTTTTTTCATAACAACTGTTTTTGTTTATTCCATGTGAATCAGAAATGTGCTGTGAGCAATGTCTCCACTAGATGTCGCCAAAACCACAGACTACAGTTTGCACATATCAATATTAATTCAGTTTGAATCACCTGAAATCTGCTGTTACTTTGATCTACTTCACACTGAGCCACAAACAGCCTATAATGCATAAGCCTTAATGTAAATAATGTAACGATAAGTAGAGGGCTGCGCGACATATTGCAAAATGATTACCACAATTTCACAGGAAACTAAATATATTACAGTAACTGAGATGACAAACTGTTTTTTAGTATGCCAAATTAGTTCAATGATGAGTAAATTTCAACTTTATCTTGAAATAATTAAAATTACTCTATATTCCACACATTTTGCACTGCTTGGCCCTCACTAAGAGAATGCTGGTAGGCCGATGTTTGGTCTGCTGCTGTGGCCGATAACCGATATTTGGCGATAGCAATATTTAGCGTGGAAGTTCCTGCTATTTGCTGGAGACTGTTCTTTGGGTGATTTATAATGAAGTTATTGTATAGCATCTCTTTAAAGGTGCACAGTGTAACTTTTCTGGTGGGGGATCTGCAACCTGTTTGGAGATACTATTGCTTTTCTGCATTAATTTAAATCGAGACTTACTGTAAATAAGTAATTTATTAAATTCCAGCTGTAAGAAAATAGCTTAAAAACATGCCTTTTTACTGTCACCTCTCCACAGATCAGACCTGTAACTTGGCCTGATGGCACCACCTGCTTGTCTCCGGAGATGGATAATACCATACTTTGGACATTCCATGCTTATGTTCGATAACTTCTCTATGGAGACAAGCAGAAAAGTTTCACAGTGCACCTTTTTAAGGGTAAATCTGAAGATTCTAAACTAATGTAAACATATGGATCATAAGGGACGTGTTAAATAAATATGATTTTATACTTGAATTTATGCATGTTTTATTGTTAATAAAGTTATTTTCAACAATTATTTCATTGATTGGTGGACATTGTCATTTTGTTCTCATGTCACTGGTTCTAACAGAAATTAGTTTATAGCCTAAGCTGCCCTGTTCAGATTCTACGGACTGCATTTCACCCTCAGTGATCAAGATTACATGACTGATACTTTGCAGTGACATCACGCTAGGGGTATTCTGCATGTATGCCTGTTACATAATGTTCAGCAGTTACCGTGGTGATGGATACATTAGCAAACACCGCCAAAATGTTTTTAGATTGTCTGAAAACTAGAAAAACAGCACATTTTCAAGAGTCTGTGATTATTACAGGCATTCATGGTCCCATTTGAGTGACTAACTGAAAAACTGCTGGCTAATGCTAGTTATCTTGAGACTGTAATTGTATGTGTGAGAGACTTGTTTAATAGCACAAACTGGCTCACCTGTTGTAGTTCCAGCTAAGTTATTTTTGGTCAGATTTGGCTGAACTTCAGTAACGGCTTCAGACAGAACAGTGCCCAAAGTTAGCTTCACTCCCCTGAAAACATTGATGACATCAGCTGCACAGTATCATTCAGAGTTGTGGTATATATACTATACTTGGTCTTGATTAGAGTTCTATGCAAATCTGGTTATTTCTGAGGAACAAACCTACTACATAATCACAGAATGCTGTAGTTAAAATGCAATAATTATTACAATATATGACCCAGTTGAGAGGCACCTTCATTTAATTATAATTGTAGCCTACATTTAATCCTTGTTACATATCAAATTCGACTCTTTTGGGTTTGATAATGTTTGTTAGACTGAAATGTTTGAAATCACACAGATTATTTAGTTATGGGAACTTTTAGTGTTGCTTGATTTGGTTTTATATGATGTGATAAGATCTTGAATATTAATTTTCCTTCCCAGCTGTGCATGATTACCTTTTCTTTTGGCATACATTTGGTTGTTCATTGACTTGGAACAGGTCCACGCCAAAGCACCAATGTCATCCGTCGCCTGGAGACGCACAACGCGGAGACTCAACGTGGGATTCCCGCAGACGAGCACCGCGTGAAGCTAGAACTGCCACATCACGACTGCTTCCTGTTAATGCGAGACAATAAAAGCACAAAAGACAAATTAATACGGCATAGACAAACACTATAGCCTGTTTAAAATTATTATTTTTGTACGCTTTTATATTAACTAATTTCTGCAGTTTATAACGTTGTTTTCATGTGTTAAATCTCTGTTTAACTCATGGCGCTTCTATTTTGAAGTTGTATTTCCGGTACATTCAGTTACCTTGACCACTGATGCGAGGTTTCTCTTTTCTTTCGTTTTTTAGCACAATTTACCAAACACATGCGAAAGAACAGCGAAAAGACAGGATGCTAAACTCTTAAATGACACATTTTGTAACTTAATTCATGTGTTTACGGCTGTGTTACATTTTTACGCGGTAGTTTTTAAAGCTTTTCAGACGATATTTCAGAGGACCAACCGGCGACCGCTTGGCTCTTACCGGTTTTATTTCATTTAAAATCTGTGTGTTTTTTTTGTGCGGTCATCAAAATGGCGGATGAAAATATTAGCCTGTACGATTTGTTAAACTTGTCCATCAGTTCTCCGGGGCAGGGATCGGTGAACTTTAGGGCCATGTACACGCTTCTCCACAGCATTCTGAGGCAGCTGGGAATCCGCGACATCACCGTGAGTTTCAGTGACATCAGCCCGGAGGAGAGCGCCCTAGAGCCGCAGACAGAAGAGGGTGAGCCCCGGAGCCGGAGTGGAGAACCGCGGGAGACCAACCCCCCCGGGACTGGACAAGGAACCACCCAGGTACAGTCTGACCACCACCATCACTGATTAACACCATCTGTTTTTAAGTTTTTAGGAAATGTAACACCCGAAAAGAGATTGGACTAGCGAAATGCCAACATAATAGGATACCAGTGCTCCCAAAATGTATTTATTTGTTCTATATGAATCCTACTTATGACAATTTTTTCTTTGATGCCACATGAATTGTATAAATAAGTAATATGTGAACATGTGGCCTAAACAAGAAGTAAGCCAGCTCAGAGTAAACCAGGCCTAAACTTGGATTTTATCATGACTAAAATATGAGGACTCAATCAGAACTAAGCCAAAAGTAAACCAGGTCTAAACTTGGATTTAATCATGACTAAAAGATGAGGAATCTAACCTATCATCCATAATAGGACTCTCTAAAATGAAACCAGAATTTATGCAGAAATAAATTATTTGTGTAACAAAGAAGAACTAGACAAAGAAGAAGGCCAGAATAATCGTGTTTGTACTCTAGTATTTACTCTTTTTGCATTTCTATAAGGGTGGGCAATATCCCAAAACATTAATATAACAATTTTCTTAAAGCCAGATCACAATTTCAACTGTGTCACAATTCATTTAAATGTACATAGTATATTTATGTTGCCTGTTAGAGCCAACTCAGCTCCTGCTTTTGAGAGTTCACTCTTCAATGTGGTTGGATAAATCCACCTGTCATTTACTCGGAGCATGACAAAGGCTGATAAATAAGAGAAGTGAGTGGGGAAAAGTGTCTGTTTAGCAGCAGTTTGCTATTTCGGTGAGCTCATATCGTGATCCAGTCACTCTATACTGTCAAAAGGATGAGATCACAATCAGATTTTTTTCACCATATTACTAGTACAATTGTCAAATCGGATACTAATCAATACTAAAACTAGTCTCAAAACTAGCTGTTTGAGCAGGTGTTGATACTATTAACATTTACAGGACAGAAATGAACCTTTCATCAGTTGTATGGTGATTAATATTATTACTGCAAAACAAGCCATAGAAAAGTCCTGGTTTGAGATTTCTGAGCAGCCAGTTTAGACATTTTAATTGTAATGCATGACCACCGTAGACTGAAGACCACACAGTGTTTTTAAGGAGGAGACTTGAGCTGGACTTTTGGTGCCAAGCTGGGTCGTGATGCTCCAGTCGTGTCATCGTTGTGTTAAGCCCCTGATGACAGCACAAAGGCCTCTCTCACATGACTCCGTTCAAGTTTCACACTCACAAAGATAAAAGATAATTACTTTAAATTAAACAAGCCACTTTACTGCTTAAATGTAATTTCTTATGCAGTATGCAGGGGTTGGACACGTCAGCCCTGGTGTTTCCTGTAGTACAACTGCAGAGCTCCATTCACACATGCTGCAGTTTTTCAGAAACTGTGTGAATGGGGCCTGTGTGTCTGAAAAATCCCTCCAGGCTCCACTAGCAATGACATCTGTGCACACAAAACTTCAGCAGAGGGCACTAACTCTGGCTCTGCTGTCACACTGAAAAGTGCAGAAGTTTAATTGCAAAGTTATGTAGGGGAGCTGGTTTAAAGCTACCACTTGTAACTTTGTTAGATTTTTTGTTACCAATAACAAATTTGGATAATGAGCTACCAAAAATAAATAGTAGGATTAAACACTTTTGCAGTTATTTAGTTGTTGTTTTTTTTTTTTATCTATAATGAGTCACAGAAGTGATTTATTCAGATCTTATAGGACAGAACAAAAATGTCCTCACTTGTATTTATTGTTCCATCTGTCTTTTATTGAACAGTATCTTGATATAGTAATTAGTGAAGGTTTTGTGAGACTACAAACTATAGGTTTATAAACTCAAACTTGTTTACATATAGGACTAACATGAAGTATATTAGATCAGTTATAGTGTTGCTGCTCCTCTCTCTGTCTCCTCTTGCCTGCTCTGGGTCTGGTCTGGTCCGGTCTGGCTCAGGTCTGGTCTGGCTCGGGTCCATGTTTGGCCTGTGATGCTGCAGAGATGAGGTGTAATTAGCCCCCCACAGAGAGCTCCATGAAAAGCCTCCACAGGTCCACAGAGTTCAGCCTGAATCATTCATGTCCTGTCAGACCAAACTCAGGGATTAACTGTGACCTCCAATGACCCTCACTGACCTGCACACACACGCACGCGCACACACACACACACACACACACACACACACACACACACACACACACACACACACACACACACACACACAGACACACACACACACACCTAAACAAAAACACATGCACAACACACAAACACAAACATGCTGCAGCAAGTATATGAAAGTATACACTTTTCAGCGTCTCAGTTTAGATACAAAACAGACTTAAGCTCCTAGGTTAGTTTTAGTCAAGTGTTAAAATAGTTCTGGTTCAATCTTGCTTGGCCTCCATTCTTCTCTCCTTGTATTTATTTGAGTGTAGCTGGCCTGAATAGTTTGCTTTTCAGTTATCTCCAAATTGGTGGTTTTGTTGTCATTAAAGAGGGGGTATTGTGCAAAATCGACATTGTTCCCTCATCAAAAACATGCCTGAAGAGGTTTTATATGTCATCCATGCATGTCTAGCCATCGCTCCTGGGCACAATTCTCCATGCACATACAAAAACATGATACAAAACTGTACACAGCAACTTGACAAACCTGATGCAATGTGTAGTGTTGTGATGTTGTTGCGCTCTGAAGAGGGTGTGATGTACCATGGAGAGCAAGGGGAGAGGTGAATCAGAGTGTCAAAAAGTAAACAGAAACTTATTAAACCAGTTAATACACTGTTTTGATGAATATAGCATTTTCAGTAAGATAAAAGGTAAGGTAGTGGCATAAAAGTGCAATACCCCCTCTTTAATGTGTACACTGGCTATAGTCATTGTTTAGTCTTGGTTCAGTTTAATCCTGGCTTAGGCCTGATTCATTGACTCGAGCTCTGCATTGGTCCCCTGCAGCGAGTCAATGATCTGCAGATTGAGCTTTAGGGACATTCCTGAGTCTGTAGCACAGCGCCATCTGATGTTCAAGTTTGACTTAGCATCATGAACCTAAAACATGCACAATTGATACTTGCAGCTAATCTCATCAACATTCCCTGGGGATGTGATGCTAGCTGGAGGCAGGGTTCTGACTGAAGCTCTATTAGACTTTAATATGTGCTTTATTAACACAACCTGACCATAAAGAACTGACTTAGCTGAAACTACAACAGGTGAGCTGATTTGTGCTGTCAAACAAATAAATAACATTACAGTCACATGTTGGCTAGCATTAGCCAACAGTTTTTCATCTAGTCACTCTCACCTTTTTGTTGAAAGTCAAACACCTAAACAGGACCATGAACGCTCATGTTGATCCCAGGCTTTTGTGGCAAATATGTTGTTTAAATCCATTTTGTATTTTTTCTTGAGTTTTCAGACCATCTTAAAGCTTTTTTGGCAGTATGAGCAACGTTGGGAAGTGCAGTCATTTTACTAAAACACAGTTAAGATCATTATTCAGATTATTATTGTTATATAATAATTTTACAAAACATTTTACACTTTTTTCCCAGTTTGACAATTTTTTTAGGTGTCAAATTTTACTTCCTGTTTGGAAATCATGATATTACGCTAGGAAATTCCATAACTGTTACCTGGTAACCATGTAGTGCACCACGCCAATGCTCCTCTAATGTACACAGAGAGTATTAGTTGACAAATAAAATGATAAGAAAACACCTTTATTTTGCTCAAAATAATGTTTAAAGTATCAGATAAAATGTGTTTCTAACATGTAATTGTGCTGAACTTTTGGACAGTATTCACCTTATTTTTCAACTTTTTCCTTCACGAATTGCTTCTTGATTGGTGTAAAACTATGATTTATATTTACGAAAGGTATTATGTCACCAAATTAACTCAAAATTTTAAAGAAAAAATTAACGTCTGTTGTGATTATGTGCCGGAAATAAACAGGGAAAGACATTTTAATTTATTTTTGATATGATTACATCTAATTTAAAATCATGATTGATCAATATGAGGAAAATAATTGTATTTACATATTAATTTTACCATTGCACTAATCTCTGGGCACAACTGAGTGATGCCTTCTTATTGACAGGTTAAATATATGACAGGAGATAGACCCGGCAGACTGCACTGCCTCTAATTAGTTTTTACTGAATGAAATAGTTGTGTTTGTTTAGGGCCGTGGTACCCTCTGTTAGACATTCCCATGCCCACAAGCCACAACACGTCCAAGCCCTGTTTGTCATTAACACTACGCTAACCCCGAGCGAACCCTGTACTAACCCAAAGCTAATGAGATGAAACGGTCTGCTCTGAACACACTGACTCACTCGTTTGGACTGGGGTCAGAGGTCAGAGAGTTTCTATGACGACAGCCCCAAAACTGTTAGAGATTTTATTGACTTACCAGCGTGTGGGGTATTCAAACTTCTGTATTAAAGTGCATAAGTCCAACTCTTTAATACCAGAGGGTTGCCAGTTCTAAGCTCATCCAAAGTGCATTGTTTGATCAGGTCAGACATTTAAATGCTTATAATGAGTAGTTTGTTAATTGTTCTCTCTGGTCTCTCAGGAGAGTGTGGGCAACGATAAACATTTTTTGGAGTTGATTCAGAGGATACAAAAACAGACAGATCACCTCCATGACAATGTGAAGGAAATGCGCCGCCAACAGGACAAGGTCAGAACTGCAGACCCTCTCTCTGACAATGAGAGATAAAACTAAAATAATGAATCTAACTTTAAAGTAGTCATTGTCTTGAATGCACTGTTCTGTATTTCAGGCTTCTGCAGCTCAGTCTCAGTGGGTCAAAGCCCTGGAAAGTCACGGACAAAGAGTGGACGCTCTGGAGGAGGCTGTGGTCAGTGCAGCACAAACACATGTGAAATACAGAAGATGTGTGTGTGTGTGTATGTGCGTGTGTGTGTGTACAATACAGAGGACATTAAAGAGCTACATGAAACAGAGCAGCTCCATAGCACTGTAGTCTGCAGATGTCTCTGGTTTGTCTGTTCCAGAGGCGTCCAGAGGAGGATGAGCGCTACGTGACCTGGGAGGCCATGAAGTCTGCCCTCATCACAGAGAGGCAGAACTTACAAAAGGTCTGACTTTCAAATATTCATATTCTAGCTATTATGAACATAATATTAATTGTAAAATCAACTTTGTAACAGTTTAGTAATACTGCCTATTCAGTCTCTCAAATGCTCATCTCATAATATTAGTAGGTGGTTGACCAAGAAACACTCCTTTGTGTCCATAAACGTCTTTCACCTAAGTTAATAATTTATACCTTATTAACTTAATAATTTCAGGGTTTTATTTGCACTCAGTCCACAATGAAACTAGGAGTTATTGTTTACGGCCTTGTTTATGTAGTTTTCACTGTAGAATGTGATCATGTTTTCCCAGGGCCTCATTCAGACCATGAAAGATGAAGATATGACCACAACAAAATCGAGGACTTCAGATATTTCTCCTCCATCTGAATCTCAAGCCAAAGAGTCCAGAATGGAGACAGAGGCCAAAGACGGTACGTAACACCAATTTTATGATAAATACTGCAACTGCTGATGTTATTAATATTCCCTTGGGGGTGTGCTAACTCGACGTACTGCTGTATGGACCTAGCTGGAACTACAATAGGTGAGCTGATTTGTGCTGTTAAACAAACCCTCTCAAATATATTACAGTCGCAAGCCAGTTTTTTTTCATTTAGTCACTCTCCCCTTTTTGTTGAAAATCAAACTCTAAAAACAGGACCATGAAGGTTTGTATTGATCACAGGCTAATGAAAATGTGCTGTTTAAGTCCATTTTGTACTTTTTCTTGAGTTTTCAGACCATCTAAGGACTTATCAGGTTGTGTTTGTGAATATGTGTGTATTGTGTCATTATAGTAACCGCTGAACATTCTCCCATCAACATACATGCAGCTCCCTACAATGTTACTGCAAAGTATCAATATTTTTTGCTATATGTTCTAATTAGGTCACTCTGATTTTTCACCTCTCTGCCCTGTTAGACCCGGGCCCTGGCTCAGCCCGGGTCCTGGCCCTGAAGAGCCTGACGCAGAAGGCCTGTGGGAGCTTTATGTACCAGGAGACAATGGAGGCGCTCAGGAACATCGGCCGCCTGAAACAGCGCTGTGACGGACTGGAGGAGCGGCTCTGTGCCCTGGACCTGGAGAGGAGCCAAGAGAGACAGGAGCTGCTCCGGCTACGAGACCTGGTCCACAACACAGGTATAGCAGCAGAGAGGGAGGATGGAGCAGGATGACTGTGTTGGTGGTTTTATATTGATCACATTCTACTTTGGAATATCCAAAAGGTAAATGCACAAATGTTGTACTTGATCATTTCTATCAGTGACTGGACGCAAGAACTCACTGTATTACAACACAAACTTGCATTTTAAAGAAGACCTATTGTGGTTTTGTCTGTTCTGTTGTTATAATCTATGACACCTGTGGATCACTGTTATAATTTGGACATTTTAAATCATAATGTTGATTTAAAACGACTTAATAAAACTGCTGTGCTTTATGGGAGCAGACGCCATAAACATCAACAAAACAAAGTGCCGCATGCTGTTGGCCCCTCCTATGGATAGCTACACATCACACTAGCGATCAGGAGATTTTGTTCTCATTTGTACCAAAATTACTATGCAACGTTACCGAATCCCACGAGTATCACCAATTAAGAAAATAAAATCGACAAGAACAAAGTGCGTACAGAGCTGTGGGTGTGTACCAGTGGCAGTGAAAATGGGGGCTGATTAGCAATATGGCGTCTTGAAAAGTACAATTAAACTTGAATTAATGAAATCCATCTCCAAATATAACTTCAAAAGGATGAATGGTGAGGGGAAATGTTTTACTTCTACACATTTATCAGTCTAGATTAGCTCTTACTGAAAATGATTAGGAAAAGGCAGAGCATTCAGACAAATATTTTAAGCTGATTGGTCGAAGCAATACAACAATGGAACAAGCCGAGAAATCAAACTTATGTTAAATCCAGTTGAGAGAAAAGCACAGACATCTCAGACCTGTTACAAGTAGCTATATGCACACACACAGCAAGTTTGAACGGCTTTCCTTTGACAAACACAAAGCCAGTGGAGATGTGGTGGTTTGGCGAGCTTAAACTACACTGTGCAGTGAGACAATGATCTGCTTCAACATTAGTGAATTTTTGGTTTTCAAGGATTTATCAAAACCAGTTTCTGGTCGTAAGACTAACACAGGCTTGGCTCCATCAATTCTTTACCATGAACCCAACCTTTTTGACTGCAGGTTCTGATGAGGCATTTGATGCCATGAAGGAGGAGCTGGACGAGCAGAGAGCGCTGGTCCGAAGCCTCCTGAGTGAGAGGGACAAGGTCAGTCAGAGAAAACACCAAAGAGGAACAATTATACTAGTCACATTTTAAGTGGAACTAAATCCTCTTTTTTGCTACTTAACTCTGTCAGCAAATACTGTTAAAACGCCATATACAATTTTATTGCAAACTAGGTAGATATGCAGCTTTTTGGCCAAAAACACCTATACCTCTAAGTGTCTGCTGCCTCCAGTGGCCTCTGCAGTTGCCAGTAGTTGGTGACATCACATAGGACTGCCCTAATTACAGGCAGGTGTTTCTGATTATAAACATCTACTTGTAGAGGCAGAGGTTAAAGTGTGGATAACCTCAGTTCTCTTTCCTCACTTCCTTCCTTACTTTTTTATTTCGCTTCTTGTTCCTCCATTTTTTAGCAATCAGTTAAATGTGCCA
The DNA here is from genome assembly GCA_019594935.1 of Periophthalmus modestus. Lineage (NCBI taxonomy): Eukaryota > Metazoa > Chordata > Actinopteri > Gobiiformes > Gobiidae > Periophthalmus > Periophthalmus modestus. The sequence goes on along the minus strand of JAIEZT010000019.1, from coordinate 7,161,134 downwards.
TGTTAAGTGGTGTCCCAAAGCTCAGAAGTAGTAAGGAAGCTATGGAGGAAACATGAGCGAGGGTTTGGGAGGCAGACATCAGATACAATAATACAACTGCATTTGTCTCACAGTGAGGAGCTTGTAGCACAAATACAGGGACAGTAGGATGTTTGCCACACTGCATAATTTTGAGTAAACCTTAACATAATCCTCACTACAGGGTAGTATCAACATTAAAAAAGTTACATTCACAGGACAGAAATGAACCTTTCCTGAATAGCTTTAGAACGATCCTGAGCTTTATCAAAACAAGCATAAGACCACATATTATCCTTATGGCTTTTCATTCAAATGTACGAAACCAATATTACCTCCTGAACTCAAACTCTGATTTAAAAATGACTTGAGGGCTGTTTTGTTTGCACTGTTTATGAAAGCTTGAGAGCTCAGTGTGGAAAAGCAGTGCGGAGGAGCATACAGCAGGGAGCAGCGATAGAGATCCAGGAACACAGCCAGACTCAGGACCACAGTCAGACTCAGGACTAGACCCAGGACTGAAGATGCTCCAGACTGAGGTGACCCAGCTGAGGAGAGGGCTCAGCAAGCTCAGGTAACAGGGACAGACAGAGGAGGGCTCAAGCAGGTACTGTGAAAAGTACATTTGTGTTTCTTTATAGATTAATTCTCTTATTCTTCTAATTCTGGCCCCATGTCAGTAACTTCTGTAGTCATTAGTACAGGTGTGTGTGTGACTCAGGGCACAGGTACGCTCAGTGGAGCTCAGTCTGAAGGAGCTCAGAGACAGAGTGGACGCTCCAGCTGAGGACACAGACCAGAGCCTCCAGGACCAGGTCAGACACATGGACAGAGACAAACAAAGGGGCACAGGAACACTCACGACAGCACAGCACCATAGGCTACAAGAGACATAATTAATTTACAAACAGAAATAAAAAAGCCTAAATCTGGCTCAAGTTCTACACATTTATCAGTCTAAATTAGCTCCAAACTTGCACAAATCAGTCCAAATGCAACTTCAAAAAGGTAAATGGTGAGGGGAAACTGAATTGAGTTCTATACATTTATCAGTCTAGATTGGCTCTTGCTGAAAGTAAGAAAAGGGAAAAGGCAGAACATTCAGACAAATATTTGAAGCTGATTGGTTGAACAACAGATCAAGTTACTGAGAAATAAAGCTTTTGTTAAATCCAATAGAGAAAAAAGTACAGACATCTTTGTTGTAACATCAAACCTGTTACAAGTAGCGCAATATGCGCGCACACAGCAACTTTGAATGGCTTTCGTCTTGACAAACACGACTTTAAACTAATGTCTCTAATAGACCTTCAGTCCTTGATGGACCTTCAGGCCGCGATGGACTTTCAGTCAGAGATAGACCTTCAGTTCCTTATGGACCTTTGTGTTAAACAGTGAGTGTAGGTGCATATGTGTGTATGGTTTTGTGTGTGTTCCTTAGCTGGATGCCCTGCGCGGGATGCTGCATCAGATGATGGAGTCTCTGACCTGTAAACTGAGCTTCCAGGACAGCCATGCTGAGGATGACTCTGAGCTCTCTGACTTCAGGGACACGGCCCTTAGCCTGGGCTCCAGACTCAGCCTCCTCTTCAAGGAACACGAACAGCTCCAAGAGACTGTCAGCGAACTGTTGCAGCAACAGCCAAGCACAGCAAGAGAGGGACTGAGAAGGAGAGAAGCCCAGGCAAGAGAGAGGGACTGACAGGGACGGACACCCAGGCAAGAGAGGGACAGACACAGGGAAGGACACAAGGCAAGAGACAGAGAGACACATGGAGGGATGTCCAGGCAAGAGAAGGACTGAGAGGGAGAGACAGTCAGGCAAAAGAGAGGCACTGACACAGAGGGGAGGGGAAAAGGGCAAAAAAGAGACATAAATATAAGGGAGAGTGAAAGTTTTGTGTCATTTATTGAGTATTTAATCACCATCCAAAGAATCCCTGTTAAAGTCTTTAATTTGGCCATGTTACAGTGGTCTTGTCTCTCCAAGTGCCATGTTGGCCATATTGCTGTGGTCCTGTTGCTAAGTTGGCCATGTAACTGTGGTGCATGCGTTCTTCATATGTTGTTTTTATTGTGTTTCTCAGAACACTGAACTGGTGAGCGGGGTGCAGAAGGCCATCCTCCATCTTCAGACCAAGTGTGAGAAACTGCACGAGACCACACAGTGTCTGCACGAAGACAACCGGCAGAAGCAGATGCACATCGAGGTATCATGATCACACAGACACAACCAGCAGAACAGATGCACATTGAAGTATCACACGCACACACACAACAGGAAGAAGCAGGCGCACATCGAGGTATCACACAACAGGCAGAAGGAAACGCACACTGAGGTATCGCACAAACACGCTCACATACAGCAGGCAGAAGCAGACACACATCAGGGTATCACACTTACAAGCACACACAATAGCTCATTTATACTTTGTAAATATTATAGTCATGTTTTTTTTTTAGGAACTGTGCAAGACTACAGAGGAGCTGGAGGAGAAGAAAGCCGACAAATATATGGTAGAAACTGAAATCGTAAGTTTAATGTTTCCATATTTACAGCTCAGTCATTATTATGAAGACATTTGATTATTTTTTTTTACAGTGTTACTGCCTAATGGGTTATCAAACTTGTTCACCAACTCAAAGGTCATAGAATTGATTTTTTATTTTTTTTTATTTTTTATGTCACTGTATCATTGGGCAAGACACTTCATCCATCTTGTCTCGTATGAAAATGGTGTGTGAGTGTTGTTGATGGTCAGAAGTGCAGATGACACAGATTGGCTGCCTCTCTTCTATCAGTTTGCCCCAGGGCAGCTGTGTGAATGAGAGCGCCCCCTGGACAGTGAAATTAGGTGGTGCAGTGTGATATTTGTTTCTGTTTTTTAGCTGTGTGCATAAGAGTGCCCTCTGGACATATTTATGTGTTTTTGCAGCGTGCAGATAAGAGCGTGTTGGACGGTAAAGTGAGCCGTGTGCAGTTTGACTCTGTGACAGAGCAGCTCAGTAACATGTTTAATGACCTCCTTACTAAAGTGACCGACCATGAGCAGGACTGGAGCAAACTCATGGAGAAGCTGTCCACAGAGATGGACTGTAAGGTACAGCAAACTCTCTGTAAAATCACTGTAAACTCACTGTAAACCCTCAGAAACCTTTACATGTGTCTGCAGCTTCTCTTAGTTAGCTAGTACCCATCATATTAATACTTTGCAGCTGATGTCATCAACATTCCCTGGGGGTGTGTGGTGTAGGCACTACTCTGTCTGAAGCTCTATTAGACTTTAATCTTTGTTTTAACACAATCTGACCATAAAGAACTAACTTAGCTGGAACTATAACAGGTGAGCTGATTTGTGCTGTTAAACAAGTTCCTTGCAACATTATTCACAAGCTAGCTAGCATTATCCAAATTTTTTTCATTTAGTCACTCTCACCTTTTTGTTGAAAATCAGACTTCTAAACAGGATCATGAACATTGACCACATGCTCCTGAAATGTGCTGTTTAAATCCATTTAGTTGAACCGTATTGAGCTGGACTCTATGAAGAAGCAGCTGGAGGCACGGTGGAAAACCATCCAGGAACGAATGAAGAACGAAGGGGCACTAGAGCAGGACGACGCCGCAGGAATCCGGAAGTACGACTCTTTTAACCTTGTAGTTTAGACCTCTACAAACATGTTCTGAAATGTCCTTGTGTTTCAGATGCCCTCCCTGTGTCTCCACAGGGTATTATTCTCTGTAAAAGCTGCTGACACTGTAGTTTTGACCCTTACAAACATATTTTGAAATGCATACATTTGTATTAGTTTAGAAGCTAAAATTTCAGTCTTCTCTCAGATGGTGATATTTTGAACTTGACATTGTGCACTAGAAACACAGTTCTGATTTTAAAATTATTAAATTCGCAATCATATTTTACTACTTTTCATTCCGTCCTGTTGTTGTCATCTTAGGCAGCTGGGGGAAAGGTTCCACTGTTTGTCCTGTGACCGCCCTGTGGTCAAACACACTCCTGGACCGTGAGTTACACCAGCACAGATCACGCACAGGCTCTGAGAGGGCAAGGGAAATATACACTGCAAAAAGTTATCCATATTTAGGTTGGATTATATTTGTGGGTCTAAATTTCACTTACTTTACCTTAAAAAATGCATTTATGCTACAAAATTAGGCAAATTAATCCAGAGTTACAGTCTCATCTCTCTTGGGGTGTTCTACATGTTTTTGCCAAAAATACATACACTAGTGAACACTGCCAAGAAATGTAAAATTGTCTCAAATCTTGAGAAAAAATACAAAATGGATTTAAGCAGTACATTTTTAGGAGACTGCGATCAATACAAGCATTCTTGATCCTGTTTAAGAATTTGATTTTCAACAAAAAGGTGAGAGACTGAAAAACTGTTGGCTAATGCTAGCTAGCTTGTAACTGTAATTTTAAGGGTGAGAGACTGGCTTAACAGCACAAATCATCTCACCTGTTGTAGTTCTAGCTAAGTTGGCTCCTTCTGAGCAGATTCTGTTAAATTGAAGCTCAGATGTCTAACTTGAGAAACAGAACTTCAGAGTAACCCTCCAATTAGGTTCACACCCCCAGAGAATGTTGATAACATCAGCTGCAAAGTATCAATTATTGGCCTATAGAATGTTGTGATGTCATCTGAAACACAGCAATACATAAATACTAAAATTACTATAGATTCTCTCCTGAATGTAGGATGTGTGAGTTATGTTTGTCTACTTTTATCCTTTTTGTCATTTTGAATAATCTTTTGTGTTTTGTTTGCAGACAGTTGCTGACACTGCCGGCCTCTCCTGGTCTCCAGCCGCAGAGATCCCTGAGACCCTTCACTGTGTACATGCTGGAACAGATCAGACAGCAATGCAGGAGGTTTGTACACACCAGTCATCTCCAACAAGGGGCACTATAGGAGGTCTGAGGGTTCTACTGTCATTGTGTTATAAAGCAAACCATCTGATCTCCAGCAGGGGGCATTACACGAGCAGGGTATCGGTAGTTCAGTTGTCTCAAGTGTTTTACATACTAAAACTTCAAACTCGATTTTGATACTAAGGAATAGATACTCAATACAGATTCTGATACCACAATGATAATAAAAAACACTCTTTCTTTAGACAGTAGAATGTGATTTTTCAACATTAAATAGCAGTACTGGGTACTTTATTTTATATAATCCCTCAGTTGTCCAGGTAGTTCCAGGGGCGTACTTTGTGTGTAGTGTGTTACAGCTCAATCTAAAGTATTCAGGAAAGGTTCAGAATCTTTTCAGTTTGAACTAACTGAACCATTCTAACATCAGCCTTTAAGATTTTCTATTCATTTTTGTATAAATGTATTATCTTATCTGTTCCAAATCATTTAAATGTAAATGTTCATTTCTTGGTGTTGACAGCCCTGAAACGGAGCAACGGATCTTGGTCCATGTAGTTCTGTCTGCTCATTAGGCACATTTATAAATAATTTATAATACAACCACACCTCTCATTACAGTCTAATATTTGACAGTAAAATAATAATAATAATAATAATAATCCTGACCTTAGACTCTGCTGTGTGTGTCTCAGTCTGAGCCCAGGGACCAACCGCCTCATATACTGCTGCAGGAGAGAGCAGCTCCAGAAGAGCTACCGTGCCATGTGCAGGCAGATGGACAGGTTCAGACAGGGCCCCAACCAGGAACTGAGCCAGGGACTGAACCAGGGACTAGACCAGAACCAGCCGTGAGTCAGGGAGAGCTCAGGGAGGGGCTTATTGTACAGATGAAGGAAATTTTCATCCATTGGTATAGAGCTCAAGATGGAACATCAAAAAGCGTCTGTTACCATAGAGATCCACCATGTTTGAAGCTATAATAAAGCTGCATTAGTAAAAATAGAGCTGCATAAGAAAAATAACATAGAAGGTAAACAGAAGAGCTGTGGCACAACTTGATCTTAAAATGTCCATTGCTTTAACATTAGTCTCTATCAGGTGTGACAACACAATACTAATATCCAAAAGAAAAATCCACCCATGTCTCTCTGTGGAGTGATGGTGCTGGAGGTGGCAGACTACAGCCTATACTTTGTCTCCTTGTGTCTCTCATATCTCCCTCCTGTCTCCCTGTCTCTCTGTCTCTCGCATATCTTCCTTCTGTTCCGTCTCTGTAGTGAGCGTGTGGTGGAGGTAGCAGACTACAGCCTGTACTCAGTCTCTCGCAGTTGCGGAGGCAGCCACACGGTGACGTCCTTTAACCAGAGGCACCGCAGCACAATGCAGCATAGCTCCCAGCAGAGCCGCCTGCTGGCCCAGATTGACGACACATTCGGACAGGTACAACACACCAACCATTACCATAACAATAAACTACATCAATACATTACAAAGGATCTGGTTAGAGCTAGTCCTGGTTTGGTCTGGGTTTGAGCTCAGTTTAGTCCAGATGAAGACTTGGTTTGGGCCTGTTCTAGTCCTGGTTTTGTCCAGATTCTAGATTTAGTTGTGGGTTTAGTCCCTGTTTAGTCCCAATAATTAAAATGTTATAGAAGGCCTATGATTTAACTCTAAGCTTGAGGACAGGTCAGAATTATATGGTGAATTTTGTTTTTTAAAGGGTATTATACAAAAACAATTTGCATTTTAGTATAAAATATATGGAATACCCCCTCTTTAATTGTCAGATTGTGTTAGATTGTGTTGACCTGGTTTATAGTTAATATTACTGGGCCTATCCACAAAACCTAAAACTAAAACATTACAAATGATCTAAAATTTAGACCATTTGTGATTTAGATTCTAAATTAGCCTGTGCTGTGTGTGTCTTCAGTCTGTGGAAGTAGACATTCTGGGAGTGGACGGTAACATTTACAAAGGACGCCTGAACGCAACACCAAGCAAAAACATGGAAACCAAACTCCCAACCATCGCCTCCAAAGACGGTAAATAATACCGTCCCTCAAACGTATAATAAACCTAGAGTGAATAAAATGTATCTAAAGCAGTACTGTGATTTATTTTTGATGTAAAGGGCCTGGTCTATTATAACGTTGCTTCCTCATCACAAACAGACCTGGAGTTGTGTTTTGTTTCATTCACACAAGTTTAACATACAGTCCTCTCTCAAATGGAAAACTATTTGTTCCACCTTGTGATGTCATTTGGTAAGTGCTCCTCTGTGTTTTTAAACTCCATACACCTTCACTAGAATCAGTTGGATAATTTCATCCTGGATTTGCCAATCTCTACTGAATTAAAGGTAAATGATAGCTGTAAACATCACAAGGTGGAAAAGAGCATTTTGAGCTTTGGAGACATAGACAGACTTATAATAAAGGGTTACTCAAACATGTGTGAATGCTAAAAAACAACTCCAGGTATGTTTTTGAGGAGGTAACAATGTTCTAACATGGCTTAAAGCTCACAAGAGTACATTTTGTGTAATATAGGACCTTTAAAACAAGAATAAAAGTTGTTATTGACCAATTTAAATATTAAGCAAATGGATAAGTGCAGAGGAAGAGGCTGCAGAGGATAGGGCTAGAGCGGTAGAAGACTGTGGACACCAGTGAGGGGACAGCCCAGAGGAGAACCAGGTCAAACACATATTCTGGGTGGACTCTGTGTGTCTCTGCTGTCCCTGTGGTAAATACAGTGTGTCTTTAGGATCCTACAGAAGCAGAGGCCGACCCCGGAGCTCCCCTTCCCCCAGAGAGAGTGCACCGAGCCCGAGTCTGCAGCGCCCCAGCCCCCCCTCAGGTATGACCACACATGGATACAGGAAGGGAAGTCCTCTTGGTTAAACCTCACGAAAAACATACTCAGAGTTGTGTTTTGTTTCATTCACACGTTGAGTAACCCAGCTCAAGCTTAAAATGCTCTGTTTCACCTTGTGATATCATGAAGTGGTAGTTTTCAAGTTAACAGCTACTATTTTACCTTAAGTTCAGTAGAGATTGGTAATTTCAGAGCTGAAATAAACCAAATGATTCTAGTGAAATGAAGCTTAAAAACTCTTTGTGTATTATCACATGACTTTACAAGGTGGGACAGAGTGTTTTCTGTTTGAGAGAAGAACTCAGCCTAAATATGCAGGGTTTGTGTGTTAAAAACAACATTATAACACTGATAACAAAATATCGTCTTATGGGGCCTTTAAACATTATGGACACCAGAATATTGGCTCTGATCCAGACTTTTGTTTTGCAGTGAATAAGGAATCTATTGAAGGCTCAGTTGGCTGAGATAGTTGCTAAGGCTGTGTTCACTCCATCACAATTTGACAAAACACGGAACAAAACCTGGACTAGACCGGGACTAAATCAGGACTCAGACTGGGCTCCAAACCATAACTTGAATGTTGGTGGTTCAGTTCTGACTGCTTGTCTTATGTCCTTCAGACCTGTACGGCATTTTTGAGGACTTTCCAAACAATAGATTACTTGTTTTGAATTGTTTTTGTTTTTTTTTGCTCTGAAATCCATTACCCCCCCCCCCCCCTTTACTCTCTCTGAAATCTCCTTTCTAAAACCCTCCCCCCCTCTCTCTTTCTCTCTCTCTCTCTCTCTCTCTCTCTTTCTCTCTCTCTCTCTCTCTCCTCTCTCTCTCTCTCTCTCTCTCTCTCTCTCTCTCTCTCTCTCTCTCTCTCTCTCTCTCTCTCTCCATACTCTCCCCTCCTCTCTCCTCCCTCATCTCTCTCTTCCCTCTTTCTGTGCAGGATGTTGCAGTTCTGGTCGGGATTGGTCAGTGTCTCCTCTGGGCTGTGCCTCTCAGAGCTCCCTTGTCCCGATGTCATCAAACGCAGCAGAGAGCTCCATATAAACTCCACACAAACTCCACGCAAACTCACCAGAAACAAACACAATTAAATCAAGTGAAAGGTAAAGATTGAGGAGTTTGAGACAGATGTTAGTTTTCATTCAAGTGCTGATAATCTAAAGGTGCGTTCACACCGGGGTGTCAAAAACGCGCTGGACGCCTCTGTTTGGACGCATGTGCATTTGAGGGCAGATGTCTTGGACGCGCGTCTAGAGCGTTGAGTCTTTTCCCGCTCCTTTTGTGCACAGTGACAGACCATGTTGAGAGAATAGCTTTGGTGTATTTACTGCACAAAAGTCATCAACGGAGGCGATTGGCTCGGCCGACCGATGCCTGGGTTCACGACATAATTCAGAGGCGTTCGGAATTTGGCGAGTTTCATCACTTGTTCTAGGAGCTCCGTCTGGGTGATCAGCGCTTCCAGCGGTATTGTTGAGTGACCCAGGCCCAGTTCGATGACCTGCTGTCCCGTATTGGTGCGCGGATAACGTCCTCTATTGTTCGTGTTTGTGACTCCAGCACTTCAGAATGACGTCGCTTTATCACTGGAGCGTGGTCTCTGATTGGTTGACGCTGCGCGTCGAACGCCTCAAAAGTTCAACTTGGTGAACTTGGTTGAACTTTTGGACGCCTGAACGCCTGGACGCTTGGACGTCTGGACGTGTAGACACCTGGATGCTCAAGACGCGCCACGTCGACGACATATTCGCGCCGCCTGGACGCTTGAAGACGTGCCGCAAAAGCGCAGCATGGCCAAAACGCGCGTCCACCATAGACTTTGAATGTGAACTCGACGCATCTGACGCACCGGTGTGAACGCACACTAAAGTGGTTTAAGTGACATTTAGGGCAGTTAATTTTACATATCAAACAACATCTTATGAGCTCTTTTCAAACATTACACACATTTTCAGAATAATTTTGGACTTGATTAAAAACAAATCTAATATGTGATTTTAGTGGCAAAAGGGGTGTGGGTGCAGCTATCTAGAATATATTACATTGAAAAATGTCTTGAAATTGGCTTGAATAAAAAGTGGGTATGAGCTTGGTCAGGGCATCTCAAATGTATCCACTTTTTGATTCTTCTTTGGTTAGTTTCTTTGAGAAAGTTTCTGAGGCAATGATATAGTCAAATTTTACGTCTAATTTAGCAACAATTCATACCTTTTAGAACAGGTTTAGACCTTGTGGCACTCCAAACCCCAATCTTTTCTTCGGTGGCACTAGTGTGAAAAGTTAGAGCCACTGAGCTAGGTAACAGTTGTCATACCTACGTATCTATACTCAACAAAATGCAACAAATTATGCATCTTATTGATTTAAGGTATTCTTTATACTCTAAATAATAGTTATGCTTTTTTCCATCTGTAAAAATGTAGCTCTCAAATATAAATATTAACATGATCATTTAAAGTGGAAGCGTCATCCGTAAAGTTAGTGTTACGTCACTTCTGCCCTTTTGATTCCCAGCCATTTGATTATAATTTAAACACAAAGCAGAGAGGAGCCAGTGGAATTTTACATAGACAAATGAAAAAGGAGCGAGAGTTTGACCCAGAGCCTACTGTAGTGCAACCAAAAGGAATCATTTATATTAAAATTAATTATCAACTTTATAGTGAATCTGTCCTTCTAAAGTATCTCATGTTGCACTTTTCTGATCCCTCAATCAAATCACATTTTTAAAATAAACTATGAACTGAAGTTTCTCTTGTGAAGACTGGATTTTAAATATTTACATAAACCATGATGATACAATAATGAGCTCCTCTGTGTTTTTAAAATCCATTTATCTTCGTTAGACTCATTCCAATCATTTTAGCTCAAACATGTCCCAGAGTATGGCATTAAAACATTATGATGATGGGGTGACCGAGCCAAGGTACAGGTCAGAGCTGTGGAGAGGCAACCTCTGTCATGTTAATAATGACTGCTTATCAAGGTATTTTTGACTAATAAACATATCTGTAGACAGAACTGATTAATGTCATACTGTGGAACATTTCAGACAATGTAAAAACATCTCCATGGAGGCAAGCTGGTGTCTTTTCTCCACGTGAAAAATTGTGTATTATATCTTTGACATCTGTTTAACCCTTTACAATTCACTCCATTATTTTAGCCCCAAAAGTGGTTAGCACACAGGAGTTGGACGATGATTGTGTCCAGAAAGGTGACCAATTAGGACAGTTGCAACAGTGTAAAACAAAATATTACATCTTTTGAATGATTAATGAGCTCCTCTGTGTTTTTAAAGGCCATTTACCTTTACTACACTTTTAGGCCAATTTAAATAACCTCTTTAGTTATAAGCATGTTCCAAGTGTGAGCATGAACAAAAAAAAATCATCCAAACCAATTTCTTCCAAAAAATGTCCAGCTCATGGCTTTATTAATTTCTTGAAACAAACTAAAATGGCTCCAGTGACAAACGATAAGAAAAGTACAAACAAACTCGAACACAACACATCTCCAGTTGTGTCCTAAACACACTCTCCCAGTGAGGTCCAGTGACGTCAGTAAGAGCCCTACACCCGTTTAGTGTCTGCTCCCCCTTATGGACACTTATGGTACTGCCAATCCAGACAAAACAATACACAAACCCCAACCCCCAATTCTTGTCATTTTCCCACCTAGACACAAAGCAAGTGTCCCACACACCTTGATTTAAGCAGTTTCACTAGTTTTGATTAAATTAGTTAGATTTAAATTTTAGTTTTCACATAATTTAGCTTGAAACGTTACTATTTCCCAATGGATTACATTAGCAACCGTCTCTCCAGATACACTTGCTTAAAAAAAACATTAAAACTACATTAAAATAAGTCCTAGCTAAATCCAAAATAGAAACAAGATCACACCTTTTACTCATTGCAGTGTATAGGCCAGACTACATGCATTAGTAGAGCGTTAGTAAAACAAAGATGGCCGAGGTAACAGCTGTAGCAGTAGAAATAGCTTCCCTAGTTTATGTTTATCCGAGGCGGTGGTCTGCAGGGTTAGATCCAAATAAACGAGAAGATGGTGAAGATGTTGTAAAATATTTGAAAGAGTAAAACAAACAAAAAAATCTCTAAAGTGGCTCTTGTTATATGTCCATTTTCAAAGATGAAGCTGTAGATCCAAAATGGCTCCTCGTGACTTTGTGGCTGTCTCCCATGATCCTCTTCTTTATTAATAATCCAATTCTCATTAATACATTTCTACAAATTACAGCTTTGTCACCCAATTGGTCGATGCCGACATGTCCGAATGGTGGGCTTGGTTCTGATTGGTTGTTTGTCTAAAAAGGGGCTGGATCAAACATGTTACTTAAAAGGTGGACTGTGTAACTTTTCTGGTGCAGAGTATGCCACTTGCTTGTCACCATAGAAATGTTATTGCTTTGCTTATAATGTGCCACAGTATGGCATTAAACTTTATGGTGATGGGATGACCAGGCCAAGTTACAGGTCAGAGTTGTGGAGAGGTGACCCCTCCCATATCAAGAATTTTGAGAATTAAACAAAATCTGTAATTAAATAAAATAAAAGTAAAAACATCTCCATGGAGACGAGTAAGTGTATTTTCTCCACCTGAAAAGCTAGGTATTGTGCTTTTAACCTCTGTTTTACGCTTTACAATTTGGACCGTTATTTTAGCTCCAGAAGTGTTTTTTGTTTTTGTTTTTTTACGGGGAAAAAGTCATCAAAATGTCGCATATAACAGGAAGCACAGAATATGATAGTGGGCGATTATTCAAACCAGGTCAATTCATTGACTGGAGTAAGTTAATTCGTTTCACATTGGCTTGCACTGTTCTTATGTTAAAATAAAAGCAATTTATAACGACCAGTCAGAGCACGCCATTCGCCAGCGTTCACTGTAAAAATGTTCTTTACAAAATCTCATTATCAAACCTAAATAAAGACGATTTTTTACTGTTCAGACCCCATGATCTTCAACCAATCACAGCACTTTTCAAAAACAAAATTGAGCTCTAGAAAATTTTTGGATAGAATACCTTTACAAAATTATAATAAAATTCTCCAGTTTAAGGCTACAATAACTCGCATCTTTTTGCTGTTCTACATTATAAGCAAACTCTTTATTGCAGTACCACAAATGTCCATGAGGAGGCGCTACCATATTTCACCCAGTTCTGTTGATGCGTCCATAATATATTCATTATCCAAGTCCGCAAAAATGCCGCCTCTTTCATAGCAGCCTCCCATGATCCTCTGCTTCAGTGTTAGTGTAGTCCCAGTTCGTACCAGCGGGGAGCGCTGTGCCTCATCTCTGCCCGGGCACAGGTTGCTGTGTTGCTGTGCCTGGCTGCGACACGGGGGGCCACTGGGGCTGGCAGCAGTGCACGTGGAGGTGAGGAGGGGCATGCATGTGAGCGGGGGCATGCACGTGCAGGTGGGAGGAGGGGGGCAGGGCCGAGGGCGGAGGTGAGCCGCAGTCCGACGCCCGAAGGTTTGAGAACATTGCCATGGCGTCAGGGAAACTGGGCGGAGTGGCAGGAGTGTTTCTCGGCAACTGAAGAGAGAGAGAAAGAGAAAGGGCGGATTAGGATCTGTACAGCTGAAAAAAACGCCATTGTAAAAAAAAAGAAAAAAAAAAAAGGACGTGATTGCAGCTCCATCGCTCCAATTCACTTCACATTGAAATATTATCACCCCTCCCTCTGTAACCGCTGCTATGAGTCTCGCCATTTTGATCTTAAAATGTTCATATTAACCCGCTCTACATGATCCTGGAGATTTTATTTTGCAAGTTTGTCCGTAAATCAAGATATGAACATTAATAACAGACAAATCTGAGGTGCCTCGTTTCCCTGAGGTCACTCCCGCTAGTGTTGCAAACAGGTTTGATTGACAGTATTGTTAAGCACCCACTCCCTACTAAACCAGCGGGGTGGGAAGGTGGGTGTTACCTTCAATAGCCCGTCTCCGGATTGGCTCTTTGATTACTATGATACTCGGGGTCCAAACTCGGCTGCAAATTGGCCCCTAACACTGCTGTAGCCTCGATGAGCTTCATTTGACTGGAGCCAAACGCTATGGGTGATGTCGCACTCCCTTAGTCCTTTATACAGTCTATGGGTCCAAAACATAATTGTGACTAGTACGGAAGCACCAATGTCGATACTGGTATCGAGTATCAGCTCAATACTAAAAAAAATTAAATGTTTAATTGCATATCGGTTCCATGATATCGGGTAAGCCGATCCCTAGTGACTAGGCGACTGTTAAAATGGTCATATTAAATTTCAATATGTCAATACTACCAACCTCTACTGTATAACACAAGCCAAAAGACCTTTATCATGAAGACAGTGGCATTATTTAATCAAACTGTCAAAAGAGAATAAATTATTTTGAACATTTTCAGTTAGTTAGTGTTAGTAAAAGCATGTGGTCTGGAGCAGAGCTCAGACTTTGAAGGGATAAATAAAGACTTTTATGGAAGTTTTGTGTTAAATGGCTCTGATTAAAAGTCTCCTGTTCCAGTGGAAATGTGGCCTAGGTTCAGTTCAAATTAAAAAAAAGTTGTCTTTGAGTGTGAGAGAGAGAGCACTGACCATCTGATGGGGGCTCGGGATGTTGGCCTCTTGGAAAAATGAACTAAGCGCCGTCTGCAAAGGAGAACAACAGTTAGAACAACAGTTAACCTTTCATGTTGTTAAAACATGAACTTCTAAGACGTGAACATGTGTGAACAAACTGGTCTTATGTATGGGTTATATATAATGGGTTATTGGGGATTTTTGAACAACTTTTTGGCATTTCACATTTTGCAGCTCATGTATTTTACCGAAAGTGAATAACAAAGTCATTCTGCCCTGAGGAGCTGTGAGGGCTTCCCCTCTGCTGGAGCACTCAGGGAAGTCAACTGAGGCCAAAAACATTTGACACTTTACAGCAACATCACGCTGGGGGCGTTCTATATGTATGTCTATAGTGGAATGTTCAGCAGTTACCATGGAAACACAATGCACACATTAGCAAACAATGTCAAAAAAAGATTGTCTGAAAACTCAATGGATGTAAACAGCACATTATCAAAGGCCTGTGATCAATTTGCGTGTTCATGGTGAGTGACTAACAGAAAAACTGTAACTGGCTAATGCTAGCTTGTGATTGTAATGGTATTTGAGGGACTTGTTTAAAAGCACAAATCAGCTCACCTATTGTATTTCCAGCTAAGCCAAGCATCTTTATGGGCTGATTGTGTTAAAATAAAGCTTAGATTAAAGTCTAACTTGAGCTGAGCTTCAGACAGAGCAGTGCCAACAGTTAGCTTCACACCCCCAGGAAATGTTGATGACATCACCTGCGAAGTATCAACAGCTGTAAACTTCAAAGCTGCATTGTAAACAACATTATGGTTAAATGTTTTTTAATAGATTCTTCTGATAGTCTCTTGAGCTTTCATCATATCTTCAAGGTCAATGTAAAACTGCTGCTGTTTGGTCTCAGACAGATTTAGACCAGGTTCAGGACTTGACCTGGACCCCCAGAGCTGAAGAGGGGGGTCATTCTGCTCTGACCCCTCCCCCTTCACCCCAAGTCCCTCCCACAGCCACTCAGGAATGTCTTGAACGTGACATACATCTGAACCACTGTTTACTCAACTCACTTTTGGACTTTTGGACTCTTCAGCTTTGGGATTTTATGTTTCATAGCAGAGCTGCATGATTTGAGGTAAAAATCTGACAAGTATTGTGATTGGATTTATGATTTATCTTCAGAAAGTAGGATTCTGTTCAGAGTGCACATTGTAAACAGCTCCAAGGGCATTCACATGTACTTCAGAACATGTCTGTAGAAGTCTAAACCACTGCACCTCTGTTGATGGGTAAACAACATTGTGAATTAAACTTAACAGAATAATACCAATATTTCTCAGAACAGTGTGATACTTTTCCAAAGCTGGTTCAGCTCTGTCTCATCTGACCTCTGACCCCAGGCTGATCAGCTGATGCCTGAATACACAGGTGTGGCCTGTGTCTAAACATGAATCAGCTGCTTTTTTTATAAACAATCATCACAGGTGCATAACAACACAAGCCATACGGGGACACCTTTAGACATTTATAGACCGGGTTTAGACCTAAACCAGGTCTAAGCCAGGTCTACACTAGACCTAGTTTAGACCCTTTTTTAAACATAGTTTAAGTTTCGTCCCTGGTCCAGTCCATTTTAAGACATAGTTTAGTCCAGTTTTTAGACCTGTTTGAGATGCGGTTTAGACCTGGTTTTAGACATGGTTTAGTCCTGATTTAAAGTGTGTTCACACTTCTTTGCTCCTGGTTTGAGCCCAGTGTAGCAGTAGACTTGGTTTAGTCCTGCTCTAGTACTGGTTTAGTCCCAGTTTTGTTGTGGGAAGTGTGTAAATGTGAATGCAACCTTAATCCACATTTAGATTTTGTTTGATTTCAGTTTAGTCAATCTTCCTACTGATTGATTGTTAGCCATAGTTTAGCCTTGAATTTGTTGCCTAGTCTAGTTATAGTTTAGTACAAGCCCTACTGGTAAATACTTTGTTTGTGGTCTTACTTTCTTGTCTTTGTGAGTAGAACTTGGTTTATGTTGACTTAGTTCCTGATTTAAAAGTAGATTAAGCCCTCAGTTTGGACCTGGTTTAGTCCTTTAGTTTCATTCTTGTGTTGGTTTACGTCCTGGGTTAAGTTTAGGCCACATTTAGTCCAGTTTCCACATTTTTGGTACTAGTTTTGGTTGTTTAGCTGTCCATATTTGTTGAATTTGTTTTAGTTTCGTTTCTGGTGTTTTAATTCATGGTTTTAACTCGTTTTTCTCCTGATTTTGTCCGTTCATTTCCTGAACAAACTTTCCCAAACAGTAGAGCATTGTAGACTGGTGCGGGCCTGTATCCGGCTGAATGTTCCGGTGTGTCAGCTAAACACACAGAGCTAGCGGTGACCAGGCTGAGCAGCGTGGCCCCGGGACAACACCAAAATACTCCTAAAGTAAAGCACATTTAAGCCCAATGCCGAACACTGCGAGACTGCAAAGACCTACGGGACAGACGGAAAGATAATTGGACCAGGGACCTGTGAGCTTAGCGGCTAAATCAGGCGCTTAAAGCCGCGGAGGAAGCCACGGCTCAGGACTCACCTCGAACTGCCAGTGGGCCGCTTGGAGCAGCTGCTGCGCCTGGTCCGCCGCGCAGCCCGCCGTCAACACGAACTGGTTTATCATGATCTGGTGCTTCAGCTCCTCCATGTCCACGGACATATCCACCGCGTCCACGCCGAGAAACAGTCACTCTGAGCGGCTGGTGGTCCCGAGTACACCGCCCTAGAGCCGCAGAGTCCGGATGAGCCGCGGCGGTTGAGCTTCTCTCGCGTCGTGTCGCTACAAACAAAATATTTTCATGCTGCCGTCACCATCAACAAAGAGCACGGCGCGATCTGATTGGTCCAAAAGGCTACTACGAGCGCGCTGATTGGCTGCCGACGAGACCCGTTCAAAAGAGTGAGGAGGGTTTGTTTTGGTGTCTGGGTGCGCAGGGGCGGGCGGGGTGCTACTGTGAAACATGACCCCTCTTATAAACAAATAAAAATATAAATAAATATAAATAAATATATAAATATATATATATAATAAATAATAAAATAAATATATATATATATATAAATATATATATATATATATATATATATATATATATATATATATATATATATATATATATTATATATATATATATATATATATATATATATATATATATGGATCAATAAAATACTAAATTATGAATTCAATAAATAGGTAGCTCAAATGATTTTAAAATACTTAAAAGACATTAAATTATACATGTAACTGTATTTATGTGTAATAGCAAAGAATGTCGATATGAGAAAATGTACAATCAAATATTTTTCATCAACGCCTCGTATTAAAACACAGACGAAGCAAAAATGTTATATTCTGTGTTTCTTTTATTTTTGTTTTTATAAGTACAATGTGCTCCTTTTTAATGCCTTACAAAAGCTGTAATCTACATATTATCTGTTTATGTCTGTTTGTATATGTCATTGCTTCTGCTAGGCTTTGTAATGTAAGCGTTTAATTAAAATAAATAAATAAAATACATAACACACACACACACACACACACACACACACACACACACACACACACACACACACACACACACACACACACACACACACACACACACACACACACACACACACACACACACACACACACAGTAAACCCTGGATTGTGATTGGCTCGTCTCGGGGCGCGCCGCTGATTGGCTCCTTGTTTCACGAGCTGTACAAACGTAAACACACAGAGCCATCACACAGAGCACATGTGACGGACAGAAAATGGAGGCGCACAAGGAAATAAGAAAGACACGAGAGACTCAGGGTTTAAAGCTCTGTGAGGGAACCTTTTCGAGCCAGCCTCCTCCTGCTTCTTTAGTGCCTTTATGCTTCCACTTTCACCAAATTCAAACGAGCACAGACGGGTTTAAATTTTTAGAGCAATCACCTCAAAACCATAATACTGTATAATACTGTCGTTGTGTCCTGGGACAACAAACGTCTTGTTTTTGCGTAAGTCTGAAATGTGAATAGGATGTTTGAGTTCTTGGTGTAAGTCAGAGAGGTTGCTGGCTTAGATTTGCAGCCAGGCCTTGGAAAGTCTTGGAAAGTGGTTTATACTCATGGTTTTCAGCATTTTGAAGGCTTTTGACAATTTTAAAAGATTACTTGTCTTGTTAATTGCTATGGCGACAGTGCCTCTTTATCACTCTGAAAACCTTGGATAAAACCATTAAAGTGAACTGGCCTATCTTACAGTAATGTTTTTTCTCACTGCAAGTTTTTAAGAGTCCACCTCGATAAAGCTAAAAGCAAATATTTAGTGTGTCCTGTGGATCAAAGCGTGAATAAAGATCTGGTGGCTCAGTCTAAGCTTTATAAAAGCACATGTTTTAATGGTGTCTGTGTTTTGACATATTCTGTTTTGATTTAAAGCTCTTGATGGAAACAGTCTGGGCAAACCTCAGCTTCATCAGTCTCTGTTCGCTGTATCAGAGTACACTGTGTGTGCTGGTTCTACTCCAGGAGATCCTCACGGGCCTCAGAGCGTCATTCAGAGGGTTTTGGCGCCCTCTGCTGTTCATCGGCAGTTTGACCTGATACAGCTGCGCTCCTGTGACTGACAAGAGCACTTCATCCTTACGTTTCAGTTTGACCCGTGTTAGATAAGTTCAGAAGTGTCTTGCTCAAGGACACAGCAACCCTCCAACCACTGCCTCCCCACTTCTGCACATCTGCACCTTTTCCCAGCCCCTCTCCCATCCAAGTAGTGGTGGAACATAACAAAGTAAAAGTAGTCAAGTACTGTACTTAAGTACAAATTGTATTTGTTTTTTAAATCTGTACTTACTTTTTACTTTTACTCCAGTACATTTGAGAGCAGGAATCTGTACTTTCTACTCTACTACATGTTTTAACAAGACTGAAAAGTAAAAATATTTTTTGTTATTATCAGAGACCTGCTGAAAAGGCTGAGGTTTATTTTTATCATATTTTTTTAGTTTGAGGAAACAAAAATATACAAATAACAAAGAAGAAAGTGAATTGTTTCTTTTGAACAAAATTCAGCACAAATCTTTATCAAAATCACTACATTTGAAGCTTTATAAAACTTCAAAATATGCACAAATCATTTTGCACGTGATGCTTTTACTGTTACTTCAGAATTTATTGCTCCAGTATCTGTACTTTTACTTAAGTAACAAAATTGAGTACTTCTTCCACGACTGCATCCCAGCACTAACCAGACCCAGCCCTGATGAACTTCTGAGATCAGACGAGATCGAACTTTCTATACAAGGTACGATTCCTAATTATTTTTGTACAGTATGTATTTTCTGACTTTGCAACTTTATTATAAGGGTCAAACTGCTCTAGGCCTATGAGTTTCTAGAGCCTGTAAAAATATTTTATTTATAAATGTGTAGTTTTGTTATTTACTATTTTAACAGCATCTGAGTTCTGCTCCAGTTCATACTGCTGCTGTGTCCATGAGCAAGACACTCCAGAACCTTACCTGAGAGTAATGTGATGTATGATCAGGTTGTGTGGCCAGTTTCATTGCTACATAAACTTTTGTTACAACATTTACTCAAGTACTTTTCTTCTGAAGTAATCCAGGCCTACAGTCTGCTCCTTCAGCTCTGACTCCTCATGTCTTTGGCTCCTGACAAAGAGTTTAAACCTTTCCGACAGCAGAAGAACAGAGGCTCGTCCTCCTTTGTTCAAACACATATATCGTCTTCTGTCATGGTCATGTAGCGACACCATGATGCCACGAGGGGTCAGAGGTCACAGGTCAAATCAGTCGACCTTGGTGACCCCCAGCAGAGGGATTAAAATCAGAGCAGCCAAGCGCAAAACCAGGCACACGTTTGATCAGGGGACTGAACCAAGACTGAACCAGGACTGAACCAGGACTAAACCAGGACTAAACAAGGACTGAACCAGGACTAAACCAGGACTGAACAGGGCCAAACAGAGACTGAACTGACACTAAACACGAACTGAAACTGAACCAGGACTAAAAAGAGACTGAACCAGGACTGAACCGGGACTAAACCAGGACTGAACCAGGACTAAATAAGAACTTAACAAGGACTACACCAGGCCTGAATGAAAAAATGGATTACGTCTCCAAACTGCCCAGCTCCTCTGCTCTCACACACACTAAACCCTTCACTACAGATACATCTCCTCCTGATGTCCGTTGTGCAGCTGTGGCAGAGAGGTTGGCACTGCCGCCACACAACAAGAACAGATTCTGAATAGAAACAAACTCGGAAAAGTCTAGAAATCTCTGTCTCAGGTTGGATTTCAAGACTTTTCCGAGTTTGTTTGTTCTTCCTGTGTCTGGGAGGGTTTCCATTGAGTGCTCCACTGACAAAAGTGTCACCTAATGTTACAAGCATTGTATTCAGAATCACTTTCTCTCTCTCATCCCTCCCTCCTCTCTGTCTCTCTGTCTCTCTGTCTCTCTGTCTCTCTGTCTGTCTTTCTCTTTCTCTGTGAAGGAATGCGCACAGTTCTTGTACAGACATTGGTCATTATCTCAGACAAAGAGTCAAAACCAGTTAAACCATAAATCTCACAAGGGGAAAGAGAGCGAGAGAGCACATATATGACCCTAAACATGTCCTCTGCACTTGACCCATCCTTCAGTGTCTCTGGGTTAAAAGTTAGATTCATTTCACTACAAATGTATAATTTTACTTCCTGGTTGGACAGGGGCAGCAGATATGACATACATAGAACTAGCTCCATAAGTGTTACCTAGCAACAGTAATGTTAACAAGGTCAAAACGTCTAAATTACACAATAGTAATGGTTAGATAAATAAAAATAAATTAACACTTTTATTTTGCTAAATTGGGATTTAAAATGTCAGAAAATGCCTTCCTTGTGCGTAAATGGATGAAGCTTTTATAGAGGTATCCGGCTCTGCTTCTTATAGGCTATTTTTGTATTTATTATGTTTTGTTTTGTTTTCCACAAACTGCCACTTAACTGATGTAAAACAATGACAAATAGTTTCCAGGTACTATCCCACCAAACTGAGAAGCCAAATAATCTGAAATAAAACATGAAACCCTGCCAGATGCATTTAAAATCTTGAAGATGGGATTATCTATGAGACTAACGCGGAGCTGAGTCCCCGTGAAGCCCTGGTACATTTCCACTGTTTGCCTGGCCCCTGTTTGAGCGCGCGGCCCTCACGTTGAGACACCGTGGAATGATAAAAAGCCCGTCTCCATGGACACGCTGAGGACGCACAGGAAGCTGTTTGCGTCGTCTCCATGGCAGCGCCTCGCTCCCTCCCCGTGCGTCGGACGGTCCCGGGCTCCAGGTATTATTAAACCCGAGTCCCGTTACACTTTTACGCACACCCCGGCACCCTTGGACACAGAAAGGAGACGCCAAAAAAGACTACAGGAATTTAACCAACAACCGCAGAGACGCGAGGGTCTGACAGCGGAATACACGAGACCTGGACCAGTTTGAGTAACTGTTGGTAAAAGGTGAGTTTAAACTACACATTATTTATTCATAATGGCTCATATTATCAATTGAATCTGGTTGGTGAAGGAAATTACACCGGATTAATTCAAATAAAAGATTGCAACTTCAAACTGACACCAAACGTTAGCTGTGTTTTAACGGTTTTAAAATAGGCCTACGTGACCCATCCTCGAGTCATGAATAAAATAGCCCAATATAATCTCCAAACCTAGTCTACACAAAATACTGAACAACTTTTATGGTTTAAAAATATATATATTGTATAAAAATCTACATTCCTTAAGTGCGCAACCAAACCAGGTCCAAACATTTTAGCCTATTTCTGTAGATTATCTTTGTATTTTTATTTAATTTAATTTTTTTTATTATTATTTTTTTTTTTACATCAAACAGGGTCCAACCTCTGAAGGCACGAGAAATATAGTAAGAGCAGTGGATATTGTAAACGTAAAAGCGCGCTTGTCTCTTTCAGGACCGTGCGTAAAAGGCCACATTCCTCTGGTGCGTCAGGTGCGTAACGGCTGCACATCTGAATGGGATTAACGAGTGGGATGAGACGAGTCAATCTATTATTTTCTATCAGTACGTAGCTTTATTTAAAACTATAGCTCGCAGAAATTGTTTATGGTGTTTTTGGTGTCTGCAAAAAGGCTATTTTGCGAGTAAAAAAAAAAAAAAAAAAGTAGACAACGTTCCTTTACACAAGCTATACTTGTAACTGTAATTGTAAAGAGTAAAGTGTGCATGTTTTGTTTTTCGATGGGTGTAAAGCAACAGTTTTCGACGATTTGCGCATTTTTAGCGTTTAGTAGGTTCAAATATGCAGATACAAATGTAAAATTCCTACTTGTCCGCGCGTAAACGGTTTCATAGCCTACTTGTGATACAACCTCGCATTATTTTGGCCTCGCTAACCCTTCACTCAGCTCTTCCCCGTGACACCAAGGGGTTAAATTTCCCGAAAGCATTTGGTAGGCCGCACAAATTATTAAAAATGCACCACGCGTTACACAAAAAACGTAACCGGAGCCGTGCGTCAGGTGCGTAATGGCCCTATCGTTAACCAATTCATTCTGGACAATTCCCTGAGGCCTGTTCCCTGGAATAAACATTTTATAAGCCCGGGGATGTTGATTAGAAGTTCATTTGGACCTCACAGAAACTTAAACAAGCTCTTTTAGGTGCACAAAAACGTCTATGGTCCGTGCGCAGTTTTAATTTAAACTCAACAAATTTCAGTTTTTATTTCTTCTGTTGACACTTATTGGTCCGAAACAGGTAAATGAGCGTGTCTCTGCTGCGTAATTGTTCTTTTGGTATCGTTTTGTACATTCACCAACGCGTAAACTTGATGTTAATTACACGAGTGGAGAATAGCAGGTGAAAAGTTTGTGAAAATTGTGGATTTATTAATTAAACAAAATCAAAAAAACATTCAGTCTCGTCGTTTTGTTTCACATTACTGTAAGTTGCCTGATATTTTATTTAACTTTATTTAACTTATTTTACTGCACCCTGTAACTATGAATGTTCCGCAGTGTGGCATTAAACGTTTCCATCTCGCATTAACATCATGACGTGTTTTTATGGGTCAGAAATACTTCGACGTCATCTGCTCGTATATTCACGTTTGATGAAGCAAAGCAATAACATCTCCATGGAGACCAGCGAGTGGCGCACCCTGCATCAGAAATGTTACATAGTGCACCTTTAATTCACGGGTTTGTAACAGAAAACAATGCTGCGTTTTAACCCCTCATGTTTTATTCATTCAAACACAAACCGAATAAGGACTGAAGCAGATCACAGGGTCAGCGGTGTTCAGCCTGTGTTCACCCTGGATTCACTCTGTAGTATTTGTTTGTAGGACTGTTTCAAACAAGACTCTGAAGTCTTTTTAAGTCGCGCGCTCCATACGTAATTGTGTCCCGCTGGGCCCGACACGTTTGCATATTTACCCCCGTAAATAAAACAGTACATGCAAAAGAAGGTTATAAAAGTGTAACATATTACGCGCTGATTTGCCCGATTGTTCGCTGAAATTGCTCCCACCCACGAAGCCCTCTCCCCGCGGCTCCGGGGGGAGACGGCCCTAATAAAAGTAGAATTGAGTTCGGGAAACTTCTGAGTGACGCATTATGCAGACAATGGGTCTCTAACGTGAAAACAATGGACATTTGGGTTTCAGTTTGGCCCTGACACCTCTGTCCTCAGCCACGCGTCACGTGACGGGCCCGGGCTGTGTTTTCTAATGGGTTTTCGCACTTTAAGGCAGCGCGCGCACTGTGGCGAGGAGGGGCCCTGCGTAAAGGTGGGCGCGGGGTGTCCGAGGGGATATAACGGGAGGGAGACGCGGACCAGAAGTAGAGCCTTTGACCTCAGATGGATGTGTTCAGGTAAGAGCAGATTTACAGGGACGAGAGGAGTGTCTCCAGATGATGAAGCAGCTTTGATTGAAGTCTGATTGACGTGTGTTTTGGTTTCTGATGAACAGCACGTGTCAAAGTTTCACTTGTGTGATTCAAAGTGATTTGGATGGTCATTTATTAGTATTGTGTATTTAAAATGTAACTGCTCTGTCTGAGGTCCTCATTTAAACATCACAGTTTGTAGCAGGTCTGTTTTAGGATGTTTATTGGTCCAATTCCATCCACCTCAGGTGAATCTGTCACTTCACTGTTCACATGTCAGTCTAATAGAACTTCCACACTGACCCTCTGCACCTGTCTCTGTTCCAGTGGCCACTCCAGCGTTGCCATCATGTCCCTGAGCTCTGAATCGTGTTTGGAGGAGGAGTTGGTGGTCACAGCTGCTCGCTTGGAGCAGAGAGAGCAGCAGCACCAGAGGGAGCTGAGAGAGCAGCCCCACAGTGGGGGCCTCTGTCTGGACGACAGCCTGACCAGCCTACAGTGGCTTCAGGAGTTCTCCATCCTGGGCCCGAGCCGGCAGCAGTCACCCTTGTTCGGGCACGTGGCGGCCGGGTGCCACCTGGATGCGCCCTCCTCTCCTTTGGCAGGAGACCCGGCCGTGTGCAGGGACCCCTCTGACCCCAGGCAAGCCCACGGCCGCTGCCCACTCTCGGGTGCCTCTGCCTGGAATTGTGGCTGTGGGACACTGCCCTGATGACGTGGACTATAAAACAAACCCATACGTGAAGCCGCCGTACTCCTATGCCACACTCATCTGCATGGCCATGCACGCCAGCAAGAAGAGCAAGATCACCCTGTCCTCCATCTACGCCTGGATCACCGACAACTTCTGCTACTACCGCCACGCTGACCCCACCTGGCAGGTATTTGTCATTACAACTCTTAAAAACATAACACACAGATTGTAGTTTGATTCATTTAGACATGTGGTGAAGAGGAAAAGGCCGAGGAGGCAGCGAGGGATTGTATTGTGCTGCTGCGGGGCTGTGTTGAGGTCAGGAGGATGATGGTGAAGAGTAGGAGGCTGAGGAGGCAGAGGGGGTGGTGCTGTGCTGCTGCGGGGCTGTGTTAGGTTGGGGTCAGGGGGGTGGTGAAGAGGAGGAGGCTGAGGGGGTTGAATTGTGCTGCTGCAGGGCTGTGTTGGAGGTTGATGTTTAAATGATTGATGGAGTGTGCGTTGCAGCTGTGCAGGGGGCAGATAATATTTAACAGCTGAAGAATCCAGAGTTTTTGAGGCAGAACGTGTGAAGGAGGAACAGACTTTAACTTCCTGTTTAAAAGACGCTGGACAAACGTGGGAGTTTCATTAGTGAGGCTTTAGTGAATATTTCAGTGTTTCAATCCACAAAAGATTCTTTCATAGTCCCATACACACTGAAGGTCTCAGGACTAAAGCAGGACTGACCAGGACTGAACCAGGACTGAACCAGGACTAAACCAGGACTGAACCAGGACTAAACCGGGACTAAAGCAGGTCTAAACCAGGACTAAACCAGGACTGAACCAGGTCTAAACCAGGTCTAAACCAGGACTGAACCAGGACTAAACCGGGACTAAACCAGGTCTAAACCAGGATTAAACCAGGACTGAACCAGGTCTAAACCAGGATTAAACCAGGACCAAACCAGGACTAAACCAGGACTAAACCGGGACTAAAGCAGGATTAAAGCAGGACAAAACTGGGACTAAAGCAGGGCTAAACCAGTTCTAAACCAAGTCTAAACCAGGAGTAAACCGGTACTATAGAAGAACTAAACCAGGACCAAACCAGGACTAAACCAGGACCAAAGTAGAGCTTAACCAGAATCAAACCAGGACTAAAGATGGACTAAACCAGGACTAAAAGATCTAATCTGAATAAAAAATCAGACTCTAATCAATATTAAAATTAGTATCAGATCCGGATTTGAGCATCGACAGTGAAAAAAAATGACCAACAGTCCAGAACAGTTTCATCTTGAGTTTAATAAACAAATTCTATTATTTTGTGTTGAAAATTACAATATTGTCTTTTAAAATGATCATTTGCATATCAAAATTGGTATGAGGTCTATTCTTTAGTATCAAAATCAAGTTTGAAACTTTAGTATCATGACACCAGTCTAGACTAAATCAGCCAAAGGGCTACAGGTAGGCCTAATGGATACTTTGCAGCTGATGTCATCAATGTTCCCTAGGGGTTTGATGCTAACTGTGAGCACCGCTCTGACTGAAGCTCTATTAAAATTTAATCTGAAATTTATTTTAACACAATCTGACCATAAAGATATGACTTAGCTGAACTACAACAGCTAAGATGATTTGTTACAGTCACAAGCTCACAAGTCACTCTCACCTTTTTGTTCAAAATCAAACTCCTACAGGACCATGATGCTCGGATTGATCACAGGCTCCTGAAAATGTGCTGTTTAAATCCATTTTGTATTTTTCCTTGAATTATCAGAGTTAAAACTTTTTGACAGTGTTTGCTAATGTGTCTATTAGCCCCCCCGCCCCAGCGTGATGTCACTGCAAAGTATCAATATAGACTTTAAGCAGTATTGTAAAATGCTAAAATCCTGGTTCTTTTTGAGGACTGGAGCTTGCGTCAGTGTTTGTCTCAGACTGAAACTATGTGGAAGTTTAGCTGCTCTTGGTTTAGCCTCTTGTGTCTCTGAGTAATAAATAAACTAAACTCTCCATTAACTTGGTCTGAATAAAGGCCTCAGCGCGAGCCTCCTGGTCCTGCTGGTTTCCCACAGCAACGAGAAAAACATTTAGCACTGTCACCGTTAGCGGTAGCATGAACACACAAGGCCGAGAGGACGACACAGGCCAAAAGTGTGGATTTTTTATATAGCCAGTGAAATTTATAGATGCACTATGTAACTTTTCTGCTGGAGGGTCTCGCCAGTATAGCATTAAACCTATCTATCATCATGGAGACAAGAAGTTAATGTTGCAAGTCAGTTACAGGCTAACTCACAGAGCTAGAACCAGAGGACCGGGGTTACAACTGCATCTACTTTTTATCATCTGAGAACCAGGAAGTAACATTAGCGCACAGTTAGCATGCTAGTTGTTGTCTTCATGACAGAAAAACTTGGCTCTCATCTCTGAAAGTTGTAAAAAGTTCTTATAAACTCATCCTGGTGAATAATTAGGATTCTCAGAATGCATATGAGGAATAACTTTGGACCACTGCAAACCGTTTAAAATTAACTGCTTCTGTTTTTCTTGTTTTTAAGACAAAAAAAATCAGGAACGCCTTTTTTCTTTTTTTTTTTGCCTTTAAGTGCCAGTGCAGAACAGAACAGTGTAAAAGTGCATTAAAGTGAGACTGAGCAAAATGCCAGGGTCAAACACGACGTCATTATAAAGGGTCGTGTGCAAACCTTGAGAGTGTGACAGTTATCTCCATGGAAACTGACTCTATAAAGTTAGCAAATAACACGTTAGCAAAGAACCAGAGGAGCCAAGTAGTTATCCTGTCTCCTTCTCTCAATGAAGAGGTTGTGGGTTAGACTCCTGATGTCTCTGAGTGGAGTGTGCATGTCCTCCCTGTGTGACTGTGGCAGAGTCGTTATCCTGTCTCCTCATGTCCTCTGTGAGAACTAAATGTCCCTGTGTATCAGATGCCCTCCCTTTGTCTCCATGGGGTCTTTTTCTGTGTAAAAGCTGCTAACTCTGTAGTTCAGACCTCTACAAACATGTTCTGACAGTCTTCTTGTATTAATTTATCATTGTAGCAGTTCATATTTCAACCATAGATTGTATATATAAATGGAAATAGCTAAGACGCTAGCCACCACATTCCAAATAGGAAGTGAGCATGAGCGGCTCCATCAATTTTGGATCCAATTCACTTTACACTGAAAAAACATTGCTTCTCTGTCTGTAACTGCTGCTGTCAGGCTCATCATTCAGACCTTAAAATGTTCGTATTAACCTGCTCTACATGATCCTGGTGTTTTTATTTTCACTATTTTGTCCCTAAATCAAGAAGAGAACATTAATAACAGACAAATCAGGCGCCTTCTTTCCCCGAGGTCGCTCCGACTAGCGTTAGCAACAAGTTTGATTGACAGGGTTGCTAAGTGCCCGCGGTGCGGGTGGGAAGGGGAGTTACCAACAACAGCCTCGCTCCGGATTGGATCTTTGGTTGCTATGATACACGTGGTCGGAATTCCAAATTTGCCCCTAACCGCTAGCTTTGATGAGCTTCATTTGGCTTGAGCTGAGCTCTATGGGTGACCCCTCCTTTAGTTCACTTCTTTATCTATGACTTCAACTTTAAGGTAATTGTTAACTTTAGCAGTAATGATGATTTTGTCTCGTCTCTTCGCAGAACTCCATCCGTCACAATCTGTCCCTGAACAAATGCTTCATCAAAGTCCCGCGGCAGAAGGATGAGCCGGGAAAAGGTGGTTTCTGGAGAATTGACCCTCAATATGCCGAGCGCCTTCTGAGCGGAGCCTACAAGAAGCGGCGTCCTCCTCCGGTCCAGATCAACCCTGCGCTACAGAACCGGCTACGGCTAACGCTTCCGCCACCCTGCCTCACCGCTAACACAGCTAACGCAGCTAACATGGCTAACGGCAGAGCTAACCTGAACCTGAGCGTTAGCCTGGAGTCGCACCTGCTACTGAGACAGTTTGAGGAGGCCACGGGAGCTGACCAGAACTACGACCCGCGTTTGGGTGAGGGGACGATGCTCGGGTCTTGGCCTGACGAGCGCGGGCGGAGAAAGAGGAAGCTAGCATCGAAAAACCGCAGTAAAAAAGTCCAGAAGAGATCAAGCTCGCCTCTGCTGTCCACCGAGGAGCCCAGACACCTTGGCCCACTTAAGGGAGACTTCGATTGGGACGCCATCCTGGACTCGGCCCTGAGCGGAGAGCTGAGCCTGGAGGAGGGGGGCGAGCCACTGAGCCCAACCCAGGGAGAGCTCACGGTGAGGGGGACGCACATCTGCCCCATCGAGGTGGATATGGGGCCTGGAGATATGCACGTCCTAGTGGAGACGCAGAGGGGGCAAGACATCGACGAGGAAACGTTTTTGGCAACGGCGTTTTTGGAGGAGCCGTGGTCAGAGGAAGAGGAGCAGAGACAGACGGACTTTCTGAGCACGTCCTCTGTGAATCTGGAGCAGCTGTTTGACCTGGGAGGAGCTCTGAGCGGGGACAGTGTGAGAATGGACAGTCTACTCTGAGGGACAGGAGCAGACAGGTGCAGAGACAGGAGCAGAAACAGGAGCAGACTTAGAACTGCAACTTGGAAAACTAAATTCTAAGCTTTTTCCCATTTTGCAGCTGCAGTTTTCATCAGGTATTGCTACAATGAACCAGCTGCATCGTATTATCAACAGCTACATTGCAGTGTCTTGCCAAGGAGCACAATAATAGAATGCGAATGGACTGAGATTTGAACCTGGGACCTTCTGGCTGGGAGGCGAATGCAAATCAGATTATTGAGATTCGAGACTAGTCAAAACTACTGAAGGTTTTTCTGTCCTGTCCCATGTCTTTGGTTGAGTGCACTTTTAAACAAAACACATTTGAGCCCCAGCGATCCGGACTGAAGCTTTGGAACTAAAGACTGAGCTTGTTTACATTGAGTTTAGATCTATTTGTTCATGAAAAATAAACTAGGGCCCGTCCACACCTAAACTGAAACATAAAAATAATTAAACTTAAAAGGCCCATATTACTCTACTCATCACAAACAGACCTGGAGTTGTGTTTTGTTTCATTCACACATGTTTAACACACAAACCCTGCATATTTAGGCTGAGTTCTTCTCTCAGACAGAAAACACTCTGTTCCACCTTGTGATGTCATCATCTGGTAATACATGAAGTGCTCCACTGTGTTTTTAAACTCCATACTCCTTCACTAGAATAATTTGGATAATTTCAGCCCTAGAACTGCCAATTTCTACTGAAGTAAAGGTAAAAGGTAGACGTTAAATTGAAAACTACCGCTTCATGACATCACAAGGTGGAACAGAGCATTTTGAGCTTTGGACATGTGTGAATGAAACAAAACACAACTCCTGGTATGTTTTTGAGGAGATACCAACATTATAACATGGCTTAAATCTCACAGGAATCCATTTTGTGTAATATAGGCCTTTAACTAAAAATATATGCTGTTATGATCTGTAGAATAACTGAGACCACTTTGACACCTGCAGCTACTGATTTAGCCTCATTTAATCTGGTTTACACTCCCCGCTGTAGCCAGAAGAGGGCGCAGGACCTATTCAAGCTATTTTTATGCATTGTAATCAGGGCTGAACTATTCCTCCTGTTTAATGACTTTAACAACAGCGTCTCAAAAATATACTTATTGTCTGCTATTTAAATCCATAAAATTGTCATATTTTGGTGTGTTCTGGCCTTTTCCTTGTTTAAAATGTGTAAAATCTCATTGCCAAATTCTTCTGTGTGTGACTGAAATCGTTTTGTGTAAAAGTGTGAAGATTGTTGAAACTCATTGGGCTGGCACGCACACCGCTCAAGGCAAAAAGTCACATTTGAGTTTTGATTTGGTGAATGAGTAGCCGACCTTCCCTGTGCCATGTGCTAAACTCCAAACCAGGAAAGACTGAGTTTTTGATCCTGGGGGGATTCCAACACTTCTGAACAACTTTGTGTAAATATTTAGTTTTTGTTAAGATTCTGAAGTGTGAATTTAAATCATTTTTGGATTAGCTCTTGTTTTAGCGGCTCTGATTAGCTGTGTACTTTTTCATAAATAAATAAATAAATAAATTGCATCCCTGTGAAATGTCTAACCCTGGTCTGGTCTGAGGTCACTGGTTTGAGTCTGAATGTGACATTGTTGTTGTGTCTTTGAGCAAGGCACACATTGAGTGCACTAAATACTTCCAGAAATCACTAATTAGCCTGGTTAGTGTTGGCTTAGTTCCATGCAACTGGTGACTGGGATTGTTCCCACATCTGACTTGAATAAAATGTTCTGGAACGCCGCTCGAACTGGTAATTTCCACTTATGAACTGGGAGGTGATCGAAGGAGGAAAAGTGGTTCTAATATGTTGGAGACATTAGTTTAACATTCCTTAAGTCTTCAGGTTAGCATTAGCCATACTTTTTTGGCCAGTTGCTGGAAAACTTCCAAAGGTCAAAAACATTCCAAGGCTACAGCTATTACCCACAATCACCGGCTATTTTATAAGAGGAAGAGTGGACAGGAGCAGAGCCAGACGAGCAGACAGGAGCCGACAGGAGCAGAGCCAGACGAGTAGACAGGAGCAGAGCCAGAGGAGAAGAGCCAGAGGAGCAGAGTCAGAAGAGCAGACACAAGTAGAGCCAGAGGAGCAGAACCAGAGGACAGTGAATAGGAGGATTATATCTCTTGCTTGTGTGTCACACTTCGTCCATTACTGTAAAGTGTAACCTAAAGCTAAAGCGCGTCTTTATCACCTTCTCATGTTCATCCCTCGCTCCCTCTCCTCCTTCCTCCCTCTCCTCTTCTCTCTCTTTACTTTATTTGCACTGTTCATACTGAGGCTATAGAGGACACATTACAGATCAGGCAAGTACTGTGGTGTTACTTCCTGGCTGTGTTTGAAGTCATTATCGTTTATTTTGCTTGGAAATAATAAATAATGTCCCTTATAACAGTAAACAGGACTGGGACTAAGACTGATCCCTGATGAACCCCATTAGAAATATATAGATTTTCATCATCCTGTACTATCATTCATTATTTTAAACTTCATTGTTATACCTTAGTCTTATTTTAACTTACTTAACTTAAGAAAACAAGTGAATTGTTTGATTGCTGTTGGTTGGTTATATTTGTACGTGTATTAAATGACAGCAGAGGGCGCAAGGACTGAGGAGTTAAGCAGTTTTAATCAGGCTGAAAATAGTAGCTGTTTATATTTAAGTTAGTTAGATGAGTTTCATGAAAAATAACATTGACATTATCATAAAGATTTTGGTGAAGGAATGTGGATTACCAATTCTGGATTACCACTTGATGATGTCTCAAGGTTATGTTTTTGTTGCAGAAACTAAATTATGACATGATTAAACTGCTCGTGGGCTCCAAGATGGTGACTGTCCATTGTTACCATTGCAATAAAGAAAAAATCAAAATGCTATATGTTTAGAAAAGGGAAAGAGTTCCTCACAAAAATCCATTTCAGGAAGTAATCATTCTAACTGCAGAATGTTGGCCTGTTTTAAAATGACAATAACCTGTAGAATGGTTGTGCTCTAGAAATGGATGATGTCATAGTTTTAGATGGAGGGCCTTTATAACTGTCTGGGAAACTTTTTTGAAAGAAATCTCCAAACTTGCGATCCATAAAAGCAGAACCATCATAGTAATCTTCTGGTTTCCTTTTTACAACACACACGTCTTTGGGATTGATAAATGGCTCCACTTTCTGAAGATATTTTGAAGTTTATTTTTGCTGACAGTTCAACAATCAACTTTGTGCCAGTTTTTGTTTTATACCCAGTAATTACAAAGATGTTACACAGCCAACTCCACCTGAGAATCTGATGTGTCCAGTTCAGTTTAAACTAGAGGGATTCTACAGTGAGCTGACGTCAAACGAAGCTATGAATGCATCAGACAAAACATTACTGTGTTTTTGTGGATTTATGGCGTGGGACGAGGCTCCACTCCTGTCTCCCATCACACTGAGGAACTTTAGCTCGCTGCGGGAGGAGCTAACAGGCTAGTCCCCACTTAGCATCATTAGCATCACACTGAGCCCCATTGATGGTGTGTTGTCGTGCTCTGTTCAGGCCTTTATGAAGCGGCGGGCTGCAGATTTACACCGGGGCCGCGAGGACGTGAGTCGATGCAGCTTCAGGGAGGTCTTTGTGTCTCGGGGATAAAGAGGTGGTGCGCGGGCCCTCAGAGGGACGCAGACAGGAGCTACACGGACCACTGTAAATCATGGCTCTGATTGGGGAGAAGGAGGAATCAGGGCTGTTCTCATGTCATTCTGTCAGAAAAGTACATTTACATTTGGATTAGTCCAATGAGGTGTAGTTGGTCTTCTTATAATTTATCTTTATCTGTGAAGCTTGTCATTTTAGTCTTAAAATGTTCGTTTTAACCCACGCTACGTGATCCTGGTAGTTTTATTTCACTATTGTGTCCGTAACTCAAGATATGAATATTAATAACAAACAAATCAGGCGCCTTCTCTCCCCGAGGTCATTCCTGCAAGCATTAGCAACAGCCATGCCCCGGATTGGCTCTTCAGTTGCTATGATACTCGCAGTTGGAATTCCTAATATATAACTTGGCTCTAAATTGGCCCCTATAACTGCAAGCCTCGATGAGCTTCATTTCACTGTAGCCGGACACTATGGGTGACATCCCTTAGTCCACTTCTTTGTACAGTCTGTGGTGCTAGCAATAGAAATGTTCCACAGTATTCTGAATGTCCACGCTACAGTGACGTGCGGTGAGGTTCATGGCTGGTGAGGCACTGATGTCGTCACAATCAGATTTACAAACATGTAAACCAGGAGTCAGCAAGTATATTTGGCCCCGGGACAATGTCTCTCCCAGTGACGTAGGGCCAGAATAAAAAAGAATTTCAAAATAAAAGTTCCAAAATATGAAATAGCTCTAATAGTATGACATAAAAAGCAAGCAAGGTTTAGTCTGGAGCAAACCATTTAGCTCCTTTAGCATTGGTCTTCCGTTAAACTGCGTGAGCTTTAATAAGTAATCTTCCTCCATTTAAAAAAGTAGGGCCAGACAAGAAGGAAAAAGTCAACGGATTGCTGAAGTTGACTTGCTAACTCTAAATTGTGGCTTGCTGTCACTATTCACGAGGTTCACGAGTGCCCCCTACCATGAGGCCAGGTAACTTCGTGCCTCACCTGGCGCCTTTTCACAGCCGCTTAAAGCAACAGCGTCACTGCTGAGCTACAGCACAGTCAGTCCACGGTGAGGCACGAACGGCTGATGTCTCTCTGCACGTCTCTTCACAGTATTTGAAATGTAAAAGTAAAAATTCTGCTATTTTGAATAAAAAAAAAAAAAATTTAATTGCAAAGTTAAATAGAAAATAACTTTATAGTACAAATCATTAGATAAATATAACCATTTCATTTAATTTTTCTCTGTGATGACAGGTGAGGCACATGCTAGTACAAATGGAAAAATAGCACATTCAAATCGTCATGAGAATAGGTCTAATATGCTACTTTATAATTACTACTTCTACATCACTATTCCAATATGGCCAATATTATAAGTATACTGGTAATGATTCATTTACCTCACCTGAGCCGTAGCCCCTCCCTCACCTGTATCAGTGTAGTAGTGTGCATTTGAGATGTGAAATGTTAGCCTGATTAGTGCCCCCTCAGAGCCCCCCTGTAGGCCGTAGACCAGGGTTTAGTCCAGGCCTGGTCCACTTCTGGGTCAGATGAGATCCCTCTGAAACCCAATGCTTCTGCTTCAGAGTGAGAGGAAAGAGGAGATGCTGAAACGCTAATCCTGCGCTAACGGCTAACACTAACGCTAGCCATTAGACCAGTCATAGTGATCACAAATACATGACACGGGCCCCAGAGGTTTACTGAGGGACCACAGTTAAATAAAAGGGATTTTTAAAACGTAAAACCAGCTAATAAAAAAAAAATAATTCTTCTTTTACATGTTCAGTTTTAAATTTATTGTAATTGTAAATATTTTGTATACAGAGGGAAATCAGTCTGGTCCTCTCACCCTCCATTGCACCTTGAGCCAGAACCAAACGTAATCGTTAATCAGATTTGTTTATTTCAGTGACACATGTGAAACAAAAGAGCTCATTGGTCATTTATCATTTACAAACAAAATCACATTTCTCTCACTTCAGATTAACAAGCAAACTCTACTAATTAAATAAATGCAAGATACGTTTAATGCCATACAACGGAACATCCCAAGCATCTCCATGGAGACATTAGAACAGGGTTAAAAGGCCTGTACCCAACTTTGAAGAGTGAGTTATTAACATGTTGCTGAGTGAACAGTTAATTCTGAAGTTGAACCACGACAGAGAAGCACCCCACAACGATTAAAGAGGGGGCATTTTACTTCTATGGGGTGTTAACTGCACACATACAACATATTTAGATCACCATG
The DNA here is from genome assembly GCA_019594935.1 of Periophthalmus modestus. NCBI lineage: Eukaryota > Metazoa > Chordata > Actinopteri > Gobiiformes > Gobiidae > Periophthalmus > Periophthalmus modestus. Next base: position 7,125,666 of record JAIEZT010000019.1, on the reverse strand, counting down.
TTACCTTTTATTGTTTTGAATATGCTATATTTGCTGAAAACAGTGTATTAACTGAGCCCCCCTCCCTCTGCTATCTGTGCTAAGTCACTTCCCCTTCAGACCACTGTCAGCGTGCATCCCGCTAATGAAACTACTGCACATCACATCAGGTTTGTCATGTTGCTATTTTTACAGTTTTGTATCATGTTTTTGTATATTTATTGAAAATTGTTGTGTGGGACCATGGGTGATGTAGGCCTGGGGGCGGAGCCTTGTACGAATCGCGCTCGGGAGAGATCGCTAAATTATTCAAACATGCATGGATGACATCTAAAACCTCTTCACCTTTTGATTATAACATGGTAGAAAGCTCCAAAAAGTCACATGTGCATAATACCCCTTTTTAAATAAAACTTTCTGTTCCTGGCAGTTAATTCATTCAGTCTCATTTTGTTTTTCACTATTTGCAGTAAAATGTGTTTTCCTAAACTAAGTTCGATATGGGTCCTTTAAAAGAGAAAAAGTCAAATTTGAAGAACACACTGTAGGACTCTGAATTACAAGTGATTCATCTGATAATAAACATGATACTAGACCGTGACCTTTTGACCTGGCGGAGGGTGAGCTCAGACCACAGAGATGGAGGTAAGGTGGAGGGGGCGGGGCTAAGGCGGAGGGGGGTGGAGCAGACGGGAACATGTGTTTATTCGTCTGGCAAGCGTCTCCATGGTGACGCTCCTTTGTGCAGGGGGCGGGGAGCAGCGGGAGCCCCAAGTTTATGACTGCGTTTGGCTGTGGTGCGATTCCCGTCAGACCACGGCTCAGGATCAGAGGGATCAAAACACAACGAAACAGGCAAAACCAACAAAGAAATGCAAAGAAGAGGGATATGCTTTTGTGATGGGCAGTGCCGGGAAATAACGTAACATGTACTGGAACTACATACACTACTTAGATTACTACGTTTGAGTAACTCCATTTCGGTACAGTTCCTAAAATCAAAGGAATGCAGTGTTGTACTTGGTCACACAATTTAGGCTTAAAAACAGTAAGAAAAATAAAAGACAGCTCTTACAGTGTGATTTTTCTTTCTTTAATCCATAATAGGATGGATAGCATAACTGCAGAACAAAACATGCACCAACCATAAAACTGTTTTATAATGCAACTTGTTTTTTAACACACATGTGACTTAAAGTGTAACTGTTCAGAATACAGTATTCTGATTACACCCATAGACTGTATATATAAATGGACATAGCTAACCTGCTAACCGCTATGTTCCAAACAGGAAGTGAGCTTGGGTGTGCTTCCAGCTCTGTCAACTCTGGCTCCAGTTCACTTTCTATTGAAAAAACATTGCCCCTCTCTTCGTAACTGCTGCTGTCAGGCTCGTCCTTTTGGTCTTAAAATGTTTGTATTAACCCCCTCTACATGATCCTGGTATTTATATTTCACTATGTCTGCTGTCAGGCTCGTCCTCTTGGTCTTAAAATGTTTGTATTAACCCCCTCTACATGATCCTGGTATTTATATTTCACTATGTCGTTGCTACATCAAGATATGAACACATCATACATTAATAACAAACCAATGAGCTGTACCTAGCGTTAGCAACAGGTTTGACTGACAGCATTGCTAACCACCCCCTACCAAACCAGTGGTGCCGCCAGGAAGGAAACCACCTGGCCGCTATAACTGCTAGCCTTGATGAGCTTCATTTGTCTGGAGTAAAATACTCCCTCTTTAACAGTATTTGATAAATGTTTTGTGTTTGTGGTTTTAAAAGATGAAATATGTAATGGTGAGCTCCCTGAGTCATACACATGAGTGTTTATGGAGACGACGGCTGTTTGCGCCACTGAAACATGAGGCTGACATTGGACCTGAGTTATACCTGCACTCACCTGCGCTCACACACACACACACACACACACACACACACACACACATATACAAGAACACGCTCACAACACTCCCATATACTCGCACAGGACACACATATATATCAATGCACGCACATGCTCACAGGACAGGATATAGGACACAAGCACGCACACACACATATACAGAGACACGCTCACAGCACTCACATACACACACACACACAGGACACACACACAGGATACACACACAGGACACACACACAGGACACACAAATATGCACACACACGGAAGCCAGGGCACTCCTAGAGCCTTGGAGACAAAACACGGGGACAATAACATTGTTTTAATCAAGTTTAAACCCAGTGTTTGACATAACGATCTGTAAATATGTGAAAACTAAACCAGGACTAAACCAGGACTAAACCAGGGCTGAACCAGGTCTAAACCAGGACTAAACCAGGGCTGAACCAGGTCTAAACCAGAACTAAACCAGGTCTAAACCAGGACTAAACTAGGGCTGAACCAGGACTAAACCAGGACTAAACCAGGACTAAACCAGGTCTAATCCAGGTCTAAACCAGGTCTAAACCAGGTCTAAACCAGAACTCAACCAGATCTGAACTAGGTCGAAACCAGGACTAAACCAGGACTAAACCAGGTCTAAACTAGGGCTGAACCAGGACTAAACCAGGACTAAACCAGGACTAAACCAGGTCTAATCCAGGTCTAAACCAGGTCTAAACCAGGTCTAAACCAGAACTCAACCAGATCTGAACTAGGTCTAGTTCACATTTGGACTAGAGTAACCCTGATGTACTGGAGATTCAGGTAGACACTGGGGTCAAAGGGCACGAGGTCGGCTGTCAATCGAAGTGCGTCTGAGTTTCTGAGGACAAAGAGGAGGACGTCCAGGAATAGTCTATGCTCTAAAGACTGGGTGACAGTGGTACAGAGTCTACCCACTGACCAGAAGCTTGCAGATTCTGTCATTGTGTCACTGGGCAAGACACTTAACCAGCCTTCCACCCAGGCTCCAGAATATGGGACGTCTTGCTTGTTTCACACACACATACATTTTTGTCAGTGGTTTTCAAACTGTGGAACATGTTCTGCTGGTGTTTTATTATTTTGTCGGTGTTAGGGTTAGTCCTTGTTTAGAATTACGCCTGTTTTCTTAAATCAGCTCAAATCTGTAAACTGGACTGATATAGTTGTTTCTTCTCATTGAGCCTCTGAAGTTGTGTTTGGAGTGATTCATGTTTGAGTAATCTTTAATTACTTATTATGAAGACTCCATTTTGCCGATCTAGCCACGTTTCACCTCCACCGGTACACGCCCACAGTGATATACGCACTTCCTTCTCCAGTTTTATTTTCTTAATTGGTGATACTCGTAGGATTTGGCAGCATTGTGTAGTTATTTTAGCACAAATAAATAAAATTAAAAGGGTTGCTCGCTAGTGTGATGTGCAACAGCATGTGACACTTTGTTGTGATGACGTTTATGGCGACGTCAGCTCCCATTGAGTACCCCAATTTTCTAATCAGCGGACTTGTTTCTTTTATTAAGACATTTTAGATGAATATTGTGATTTAAAATGTGCAAATTATAACATAATGATCCACGAGTGTCAGAGATTACAACTATAGACAGACACAAGCACAATAGGGCTGATTTAACAGACCACTTAACTGTAAAACAAACCACTTAAATGTAAAACTAAATATTCAGCACCAAACTAAGCGATATTATAAAAACCTGAACATTTCATCTGCACTTTAAAGATGTCCACCTCAGAATAACAGCTGTAAATACTTCCTGGACGCTGCACTTTTCGCTTCGTTTGTTTTGGAAATGACTCATCTCAAGCGTCTCAAGTTCAGATTCAAAGCATTTTATTGTGAATTTGAGACGAGTCCAGACCTGCCCGGGCTGACGACCGAACAGCAAACACAACATGGCGACAACTCCCAGTGAAGCAGCTCCTCTGAACCAGGCAGACAATGCAAAGAATATACAACTCATCTGAGCTCAACAACACAGAGAAAACATCCAGACGTAAAGCTCATAACACTTTTCTGGTTGCGGGTACTCCATTTGTTGATCTCCATGGAGATGTTATTGCATTTTCATGGAATGTTCCCCAGCATGGCATTAACCTTAGCATATTCAGTACTGGGAAATAACTGAATACATGTACCAAGAATACTTACACCGAATGCTGTTTTCCAGATGTGTTTATTACACTGGAAAACATAGACAAACTTACGGTGACTGGGCTTGCATCTCCGCAAACCTAACTCTTATGTAGCCTCCTCCTGCTTGTCTCCATATTGATGTTGTATAATATTCCACAGTAATGCATAAAACTTGTCAATCTATCTCCCTGGAGAATGTTCCGTATAGTTTTAACTCTCTGTTTCCATGGAATCCTGCAGGTAACAGGAGGTACAGGTAACTTACACACTGTAGCTTTAATGACCACGATACATGCAATAAACACACTGAGCTTATTTATATCTGTTTTCCACATTCGCTCTCACAAACATGATTCATACACCTGAGTACATCACCAGAGGTGTGCAGTGTCTTGCCCAAGGACACAATAACAGTGTGCGCTAAAACACTTAATGCTGGTTAATCTGTTATTGGCTAATGTTTTCTTCCTTGCTGCAGATTCCTTTACTTGACGTCTTTGTGAGCGAGAAGGAAACAAACAAGATACAGGAATTGGTCGAAATCCTCAGATTAAACTCTGGTTCAGTCCTTGTTCAGCCCTGCATCAGTCCTGATTTAGTCCTGGTTTAGTCCTGGTGTAGTCCTGGTTTAGTCCTGGTTCAGTCCTGGTTTAGTCCTGATTTAGTCCTGATTTAGTCCTGCATTAGTCCTGGTTGAGTTCTGGTTTAGTCCTGGATTAGTCCTGTTTTAGTCCTGCATCAGTTCTGGTTTAGTCCTGGTTTAGTCCTGGATTAGTCCTGTTTTAGTCCTGCATCAGTTCTGGTTTAGTCCTGGTTTAGTCCTGGATTACTTCTGGTTCAGTCCTGCATCAGTCCTGGTTTAGTCCTGGTTTAGTCCTGGTTTAGTCCTGGTTTAGTCCTGCATCAGTCCTGGTTTAGTCCTGGTTTAGTCCCAGTTTTTGGAGCGTGATGTGATCTGAGTAGACGTGTGCGTTGTGTCACTGCTTGACTATTTTAATCCTGTTTGTGAAAAGTGAATGAAAAGTGTGAATGGACCGATTCTCTGAGATCAACGCCGCCTTAAAAACAGACCAGCACCGCCTTAAAAACAGACCAGGTCCTCTCTGTTCTTAACGTGTTAGTGGGATTGGGTGGTCAGGGAGGGCATGGTGCTGAATAGCCCTGGTCCTGCCCTAGGGTAGCTCTCTCTCTCTGAAGGTGTTGCTGTCAGACTCATCATTTTGGTCTTAAAATGTTCATATTAACCCGTTTTATGTGATCCTGGTATTTTTAGTTTGCTGTTGTGTCCGTAACACAAGATATGAACATTAATAAGAGACAAAGCCACCTGCCTTCTTTCCCCGAGGTCGCTCCCGCTAGCATTAGCAACAAGTTTGATTGACAGCATTCCTAAGCGCCTACTCCCTGCTAAACCAGCGGTGTGGGCAGGAAGGGGTGTAACCTTCAACAGCTTCGCTCCGGATTGACTGTTTGGTTGCTATGATACTCGTGGTCGGAATTGTAAATATGGACCTGGGCTTCACATTCACCCTTATAACTGCTGTAGCCTCAATGAGCTTCATTTGACTGGAGCCAAATGCTATGGATGACGTCACACTCACTTAATCCACTTCTTTATACAGTCTATAGCTGGGAGGTACATCGCTCTCTCTGTTCTCCATGGAGATGTTTTGCTTTGCTGGGAATGCTCCACAGTATGGCATTAAGCTTATTTATCTAGTATGTATTCAATTACAGGTGATTAAAAAATTCTTGAAAAATATGTATTCTTACCATAGACTGTATACAGAAGTGGACTAAGGTCGTGTGATGTCATCCATACCATTCGGCTCCAGTCAAATGGGTAGGGTAAATCTGGAGCTAGGCCCCATATTTGGAATTCTGACCACGTGTATCATAGCAACCAAAAAAGCCAATCCAGACAAAGGCTGTGGAACGTAACACTCTTTCAGCAACACCGTCAATCAAACCGGTCACTAGTGGGAGTGACCTCGGGGAAAGAAGCCACTGGATTTGGCTGTTATTAATGTTAATATCTTGATTTATGGACGCAATAGTGAAATAAAAATACCAGAATCCTGTAGCACATGTTTAATACAAACTTTTTAAAACCAAAACAAGCCTGACAAGCCTGGCAGCAGAAGTTACAGAGAGAGGGGCCACAGTTTTTCAATAGAAAGTGAATTGGAGCCATAGTTGATGGAGCCGGGAGCACGCATATGCTCACTTCCTATTTGGAACGCGGTGGCTAGCAATTAGCTATGACCACTTAGCTACACAGTTTATGATTCTTACTGTGAGTGAGGTCGCCTCTTCACAGATCTGACCTGTAATTTCGCCTGATGCGTCATCGTCTTCTGTACTGTGGAACATTGTAGTTAAAGGAATAGCATTTCCATAGACACAAGCAGAAAAGTTACACAGTGCAACTTTTTACTGTCTTTGTGATGATCAGTGCACAGCCACACAGACATTACTGTCTCCAGAAAAACACAAAACTTGTATTTAAATCTGTCCCTAAACGTGTCAGTCTGTTGGTGACCTCTGACCTCTGTAGGAAGCCTCCCCCTTGTTGTGTGTTTATCCAGAGAGTGTGAGCGGAGCAGGGGTCAAACGGCAGAGGATTAGCCCAGATCAGAGCACTCTGACGGGGGTAGAGAGGCAGCAGGAGGGGGTCCTGGAGGCCGTCCAGGAGGGGGGTATACAGAGGTGGCACTGTAGCCCAGAAGAAGGCACATACAGGGAGATAGAGAGGGCTGTGTGAGGGCGTCCTGGAGAGGATCCTGGTACAAAGAAGGTCAAGTGAGGTCAGGTAAAAGGTGTGAGTGTGTGCATGTGTGAGTGTGTGTGTGTGGTTTGTGTGGTTGGTGATTCTTGTGTCTAAATAATCACAGATAGGAAGAGGAAGTGTTTGTATTTGAGATTATCAGAGGATTTGAGTCCGCCACAAGAGCTGCTCTCAACTCCACACTTTAACATGAACTTTCTCCTGTCGTTCGGGCAACAGCTGTGTCACTCATCCCTAACCCGGGTCTCTCCAGAATGACATGTGTACCTCTCTGAGTAGAGCCCTACATCAGTCTGGGACGGCTCCACTGAAAGAGATTGGGACCAGTGACCGGATCATTCAAACAGATACTTCATGCTGATTGGTCAAATTGTCACAACAGCAGAACAAGATGAGAAACTTAAGTCTCATCCAGATGAGAGAAAAGCTCAGACGAGTTTCCTCCATAAAAGTGCACAGCTCCTCCCTCTGCACCATTCTCACAAATGACAGTCTGTGTTTCTGTAAAAAATAGACTGAAGTAGATCTGTCTGCACCATGTTTGTTTTGGTTTCTTTGGCGCTGTTTTCTGCACAAATCACAGAGCTATGATTGGTCAGTTTCAGACCTATCACATGTGAACGCGTCAGTCAGAACTGATTCTCAAGAGTCTGTGAACTCACAAACATTATGAGAATTCCTCTTGTTGATAAGGCTAACTCATCCCATCCCCACAGGTGCACTGGCCCTCTGCATTTGACCCATCTTTCACGCAGGAGTAGTGGACCTGGTTGTGGGTTAGTTCTGCTTTAGTCCAGTCCTGGTTTAGTCTTGGTTTAATCATGGTTTAATCCTGGTTTAGATCTGGTTCAGGCCTGGTTCAGTACAGCTCCCTTTCACTGTCAGGAGCAGTAAAAGAAGTGAGCCTACTGGTCTTAAGTTAAAATATGATACCTAAAATAGACCAGGCAGAAAATCAGTGGAACATACAGACGAGGTTCTCACCCAAGAAAATATCTGGCCTTCTGAGTAGCACCACGTCTAAACCAGGATTATTCTAGGTCTAAACCCAGTCTATTACAGATCCAGACCAGGACTATTCTAGGTCTAAACCAGGTCTAAAACAGAACTCTTCCAAAAGAATTCAAAATTCACCTGACCTGCAGACGACGTCACAGATTCCAAGTCGAAGCTTTGCAGTCCGGGAATCAAACCCGGGATTTGCACACACACACACACAACTTTGCAGGAGGTCAGTGAATGCCACACACACACACACACACACACACACACACACACACACACACATGCATATACAGTTGTAAACACTTCGCATCTCGTTCGTCACTTTCAGAACAAAACAAAGAGAAAGGGAAAACATTTGACCCATTATCACAGACACAGTCACAGTTTAAGGTCCCATATTACACAAAATTGCCTCTTATGAACTTTAATGTCCCTAATGTTCCCTCCTCAGAAACAGACCTGGAGTTGTGTTTTGTTTCATTCACAGGTTTGAGTCACACTTTAGTATTAGTCTGTCTACATCTCAAAAGCGCAAAATGCTCTGTTCCACCTTGTGATGTCATGTAGTGGTAGTTTTCTTCTAGTCTAGTCCTGCTCAGCCCTGTTTTAGTCCTGGTTTAATCTTAGTTTAATTGTCCTGTTTGGTCTGGCCCTGTTTGGTCTGGCCCTGGTTTGGTCCTGTTCCTGGTTTAGTCCTTAGGCCTTAGTCACAGTTGAAGCTGCACTACATATTGGCCTCAGGTCATGTCTTTAACATTAACACAAAGTCCTGGTCTGGTCCTGGTCTGGTCCTGGTCTGGTCCTGGTCTGGTCCTGGTCCTGGTCTGGTCTTGGTTTGGTCCTGGTCTGGTCCTGGTCTAGTTCTGGTCTGGTCTCTGGTTTAGTCCTGGTCTAATCTTGCTCTGGTCCTAGTCTAGTCCTGGTGTGGTCCAAGTCTCTGGTCTGGTCCTGGCCTAGTCTTGGTCTAGTCCTGGCCTAGTCCTGGTCCAGTCTGGCCTGGTTCTGTTCTAGTTCTGGTCTAGTCCTGGTCTGGTCTTGGTCTGGTCTTGGTCACGGTTGAGGCTGCAGCAGATCTTCACTGAGGTCATGTCTTTAGCATTAACATAATCTGGAGTTATTGGATCAACCATTAAACTGAAGCAGGGACTTTCTCTTTCACACAGTCACATTGTTATTCTGAGTGGGGTCGCCTCTCCATAGATGTGACCTATAACTAAGTCTTGTGGCGTCACCTGCTTGTCTCCCTGAAAATAAATACATTTAATGCCGTATTATGGAACATTCTTGGCAATAATAAGACAGTAAGTAATAAACAGGACCCTTCATTAGAGAAGTTACACAGAGCTGTGCCTAAACCTGGTGTCACACTCACATACATTACACACTATTTAAACGAGATAAATGTAAATATTTTAAATTATAATATTCATTTTTAATATTTATGTCTGAAATCATTCACCAAAAACCTTCTAAAGGATGTAAAATGTACTATGGAGATACAAATACTTACAAAAAAGACCAAAATGACGAGTCTGACAGCAGCAGTTGCAGAGAGAGGGGACACAGTTTTTCAATGTAAAGTGAAAAAGAGTCAAGAGTCGATGGAGCCGGAAATGCAGCCCATGATCACTTCCTGTCTGGAACGCGGCGCTAGTAGGTTATTCCATTTATATATACAGTCTATGCAGTGAAGTTGTGTTTATAGTGATTGGTACATATTTGTGTAATCTTTATTCTTCTGTTTTCAAGACATCATTGCTCTGTGTATCTCCACCGGTACACGCCCACTGTGACGTTCGTACTTCCTTCTCCAGTTTTATTTTCTTAATCGATGATACTAGTAGGATTCGACAGTGTAGCATATTAATTTTGGTACAAATGAAAAAAAAAATTGGCAGCTCACTAATGCGATGTGCGTCTATCTAGAGGAGGGGCCGATAGAATGCGGCGACGACCACCCATTGGGCACCACAGTTTTCTAAAGTAGAAGTCAGTGGATTTGTTTCTTTTATTAAGTCGTTTTAGATGAATATTGTGATTTAAAATGTGCAAATTATAACCTAATGACTCACAGATGTCAGAGATTATAACTATAGAGCGACACACAAGCACAATAGGGCGGATTTAAACATTGTACCAGTCGTGATCTATATAAAAATAAATCTTTCCTATTGCTCACTCATTCACTGAAATGGGCAGTGTGTGGGTGAAGTGTCTTGCCCAGTTGCACAAAAGCAGCTCTGTGGCTGGACCCATCTTTCCTCTTAAATGTAAAGCCCTCCCACAGTCCTCTGGTTCCACATCGATCCTGTTTTTTCTCATAAAAAGTTTAAATTACATAGATTTGTCTCACAGCAGTTTGTCTGTGACCTGTTCAACTTTTCCTCTGCTCTGATGTATAGTGGCCTCATTATGTCCCGGTCTAATACTGGTCTAGTCCTGGTCTAGTCCTCATGGGTTACTCCCAGTCTAGTCCTGGTCTAGTCCTCATGGGTTAGTCCTGGTCTAGTCCTGGTCTAGTCCTGGTCTAGTCCTTGTCTAGTCCTGGTCTAGTCCTCATGGGTTAATCCCAGTCTAGTACTGGTCTAGTCCTGGTCTAGTCCTCATGGGTTACTCCCAGTCTAGTCCTGGTCTAGTCCTCATGGGTTAGTCCTGGTCTAGTCCTCATGGGTTAATCCCGGTCTAGTCCTGGTCTAGTCCTGGTCTAGTCCTCATGGGTTAATCCCGGTCTAGTCCTGGTCTAGTTCTGGTCTAGTCCTCATGGGTTAGTCCCGGTCTAGTCCTGGTCTAGTCCTCATGGGTTAATCCCGGTCTAGTACTGGTCTAGTCCTGGTCTAGTCCTCATGGGTTAGTCCCGGTCTAGTACTGGTCTAGTCCTCATGGGTTAGTCCTGGTCTAGTCCTGGTCTAGTCCTCATGGGTTAATCCCGGTCTAGTACTGGTCTAGTCCTGGTCTAGTCCTCATGGGTTAGTCCCGGTCTAGTCCTGGTCTAGTCCTCATGGGTGGCCTTCCGCAGACTGGGGGAGGGTGGTCTCCATGGTCGGGTCTGGACTCTCAGAAGAATCCTGGTCTTTACTGGAACTGGGTTTATTGACTCAGGACCAGAGGGAGGGGCACTCACTGTCCGAGCTCCTGAGTTAGTCAAGTTACTCAAAGTTATTTCAGTAACATTTAAAAAAAGTTATACTTTTCAGAGTACTTTTTTGCATCATACTTTTACTACTACTTCAGTAACATTTTTATTGAAGTAACAGTACTCTTACTCAGGAATATTTTGTACAGTGTAACAGTACTCTTACTCGAGTAAAGGTTGTGGTTCCTCTTCCCTCTGTGAGTAAGTTTAAAGTGACTTGAGCGTTACGTTACAATATGAAATAATTTGAACATTTGTGCTTCTTCTTGCTTTAGTTGTGGCTCTTTGAAAATACCACATTTCGTGATGTATGTCACGTTTTGTCACATTCACTTCAAATCATAAATCAGATGTCACAGCCGAACAGTTACTCTTTAAGTTACTCTTACTTAAGTAGTACTTTCCCCAAATACTTTTTTACACTTACTTGAACCATTACTTTGAACTTCTGCTTGAGTAATATTATTATGAAGTAACGGAATGAGACAAGACACAGACCAAACAGATCAAAGGAGACACGAGACTGGACTCACTGGACTCACTGGACTCACTGGACTCACTGGATGCCCTGGACTCACTGGACTCACTTTCACTTACTTAAAATTAGTATTTTCAGTACATGTATTCAGTTACTTCCCAACTATGTCCATTAATTTGTTATAAATTGCATGAATAATAAACAGTGAGCCCTAGTCCAGTGCGTCCAGTCCAGTGAGTCCAGTGAGTCCAGTGCGTCCAGTGAGTCCAGTGAGTCCAGTGCGTCCAGTGAGTCCAGTGAGTCCAGTGAGTCCAGTGAGTCCAGTGAGTCCAGTGCGTCCAGTGAGTCCAGTGAGTCCAGTGAGTCCAGTGAGTCCAGTCAGTCCAGTCAGTCCAGTCAGTCCAGTCTCGTGTCTCCTTTGATCTGTTTGGTCTGTGTCTTGTCTCATCCCTGGTATAACTTTTTGAATAAATTCACTTATTCATTAGTAGGGCTGGATCTCCAGTCTATACAGTCTATGGGCTACAGAAGTAAAGCAAAAGGGTCCATTTCACCCTCTTTTGGAGTGTCTCTCATTTTAGGGACTTCAAATTACACTATATATAAAAATAGACCTTTGAAACTCTGATGCATCATTGTCCTTCTGTTATGTCTGTTATGAAACCAGCTAAATCTAAATCTTATCTAATCTGTATTATCTTGCATTCATCTCATCTGAGGTTTTAACATAATCTTTTTTTTTAGAAGAAGAAATCTAAAATCAAGGGCCAAATTTTAGTGTTTGGCTTCCTCTAGTGGTCACAACCGGCATCTGAAATTAAAACTCACAAAACTGGAAAACCTGACACCTCTATGTTGGATAAAACTGGCACGAATAAACAAAAGTACAACAGAAATGACCAACCGGACGGTTTTTGTTTGAGAATGAAAAACTTTGGAGCGTCTGATCAGCTGACCTCTCATCACGTGACTTCTCCTGTTCCACGCTTCCTGTTTTCTTTTCTGCAGCTCAAACTCTGCATTTTTGGAGACTTTTTTGGAGATTTTTGCTTTTCATCAAACGCTTCAGGTTAATTTTATTTATTTTTTATGGTCTGTTGTCGTTTCTATGGCCGTCACGTGACTTGCCCGCGGGACGCACCTTTTCATGTTGACCTATTTCATGTTTTTACTAAAATTATTCGTCCAATTTCTGCAAGATTTTTAGAGACTACTGGACTATTAACCATGCCGATATTTTCCTGACATTTTAAAGATTTAGAATCGTATTGACGTTATAACCTCTTTGTCAAACACTACTTGTTAAAACCAGGTGAGTATTAAATCTTCTTATTTTTAATTGTAATTTGGTGAAAGGCTTGTGAATGCAAATATATTGTACAGTTTACTTGTAAATAAGCAGTGACAGCGGTTTAAAGGGTCTCTGATCTAAAGAATTACCCTGATTTTGTTTAATAAAACCAGATTTAAAAACATTTGTAGTTTAAACGTTTGGCATGAGGTCAAAGTTAAAGTACCTGAGGCCCTCCCACAGAACGAGATAAGACACCGCAGTAAAGTGAATGTGCGGGGATCAAACAAAGATGAGCCAGATAAGGATCTATTACACAAGTCTGGAAGTTTGCTGTCAAGTCTACTATACATCTATATGGTACTATATATATACACACACACTATATACTATTACTACTACTACTACTACGACTACTACAATTACTATTTACAATTACTATTACTACTACTGTCAATACTAGTCAATACTGCCAATACTACTATTACTATTATTACTACAACTACTCTTGGTCAAATCTGATCTTTTGATCTTTTGGTTCTTTTTTTGTGTAAAGATCCACTATGTAACTATTTTATTGCATACTTGGAATGTTCCACAGTACAGTATTAACAAAAAAACAAAAAAAAAAAACAACAAATTCTTACTGTGACTGCGGGCTCACTTCTCCACAGAACTGACCTGTAGCTTGGCCTGGGGGTGTCTTCCACTTGCCTCCATCAAAATGCATAAGTTTAATACCATACTGTGGAACATTCCAGGCAAAGCATGAACATCTCCATGGAGACAAGCATGTGGCAGACCAGAAAAGTTACACAGTGCACCTTTAACATTTTCCACATAAAATAAAAGTATTGAATTGTTTTTAAACAAAGAAGTCCAAACCACAGTTTCAATACTAGTTTTAGTATTTAATTCATATCTGAGTTTCAGTACTTTTGACCGCCCTACTGCTAATACATCCCACAACCATCAGGCACAGATTTTTTAGAAAGAAATGATCATTTAGAAAGAAAATATAATTACATGGTGATTTGGCAAGGTTTACGTCAGATGCCCTTCCAGCCACATGTGCTGTGACTGCAGTGGCTCTGAGAGTGAAGTGTTTTGCTCAGAAAAACAAAGAGGCAAACCAGAAATCTCTTTATTTTATTTCCTAGTTTTTCTCTCTGAGGAAAAATGCCGTCAAATAAATCTGTGTCTGACGCCCCCATCTGTCAGTTTGTGAACTGCAGGATCCTGAGAGACCACAGACTGCAGAGGTAACACAAAGTATCACAAATACTCCTCCCTCAACCTCTCTCTCCTCCTGTCCTTCTTTCTGTCGTCCTCTCTCTCTCCTCCCCTTTCCCTCTCCTTCTCTCTCTCCTCCTCTCCTCTTCCCTTCTGAGGGTCTCTCCTCCTCTCCAGTCCTCCCCTCCTCTTCTCTCTCCTCCTCTTCCTCCTCCTTCTCTCCTCCTCCTCCTTCTCCTCATGTACTTGTATATTTGTGTACTTATGTATCTGTGTACTTTAGAGAGGACCTGTGGGTTCGTGAGGGTCGGATCTTGGACCCAGAGAAGCTGTTTTTTGATGAAAAAGGATTTGCAGATAAACAAGTCGACTGTGAAGGCCTCATCATCGCACCAGGATTCATTGATGTACAAATCAATGGTACAAGTACTACGACTACTACGACTACTGCTGCTGCTACTACTACTGCTGCTACTCTTGCTACTACTACAGCTACTACTCCTACTGCTACATAAAAGTGTTTTCAGCCAATATGGTCTCTCAGTGCAAACTCCAGCTTTAGAGCACAATACCATCTCGTGTGCACAACACTGGTGCACACAGGACTTTTAAAAACTTAAGAATGAGTAGCAGTCCATAGGAGAAAAGTGTCCCTGCTCCGTCCTCTGTGTCCTGCAGCATCAGCCTCCAGGGGGAGCCAGGTGGTTTTTTCTAAGCCTCACTCTCTGCTCTGTTGTTTCAGTCAGTGATGAGACGGGACATTCCCTCTGAAACGTCTTCTGCCACATTTGGTGTAAAAAGTCGGTAGCGTTTCGGAGCCAGCTGGTTAGCATAGCTAGCCCCATGCAGGGTCCCCATGGATACAGGAATAATAATTTGCTCAAATCACACAATCCAACAGTTCTAAATTTCCATCCTTTTAACTGGACAAACTGCACTTCTTAGTTGGTCAGATCCCAAAATGTTAAAAAAGTTAGATACAAATTTAAAAACTGCTCACTATGCCAGCAAGTCAGCTACAGGAGCAGCCAACCATGACTTTGGCAACCACGTGTATACATGTCCATGTGGCTTTCTAACTTTTGTAGCTTTTTACTAACCTTAACTCTCTCCGCCATCTCCCTCCACCCCCTCCTCTCTCTCTCTCTCTCTCTCTCTCTCTGTCCTCTCTCTCCTCTCTCTCTCTCTCTCCCTCTCTCCTCTTTCTCCCTCTCTCCTCTCGCTCCTCTCTCTCCCTCTCATGCTTCTCTCAGGTGGTTTTGGGGTGGATTTCTCTCAGCCCTCCTCTGATGTGGCCTCAGGAGTTCGTCTGGTGGGACACAGGATCCTGGAACATGGAGTCACATCCTTCTGTCCCACACTGGTCACCTCTCCCCCCTCCATCTACCACCAGGTCCCCCTCCAGTCCTATTTAGACCTGATTTAGTCCTCCTCCATCCTGGTTTAGTGCTGGTTTAGACCTGGTTTAGTCCTGGTTTAATCCTGTTTTAGACCTGGCTTAGTCCTGGTTTAGTCCTGGTTTACTCCTGATTTAGTCCTGGTTTAGTCCTATTTTAGAAATTATTTAGTCCTGGGTCAGTTATGGTTCAGTTCTGGTTCAGTCCTGGTTTAGTCTTGGTTCAGTCCTGGTTTAGTCCTGATTTAGTTGAGTATTTTTGCTAACCTGGTTGCGTTCTGCTCCCTTAGGTTCTGCCTCAGATTACAGTTCAAAATGGAGGACAGCACGGAGCTGGAATCCTGGGTAAGTCTGAGTGATGTCAAAATGCCACCGTGTTTCCCTAAGCTGATTATATTAGTTATTTAATGTTTTGCCTATGCTTTAATTGGTCGTATTAATCACCCTCCTTGAGTATGCCCGATCTCCTCAGATCTCTCTCTCAGATTGGCCACTCTAACTGTGACACCTGGTACTCTCAAGGAGTACCAGGTGTCACAGTTAGAGTGGCCGATGGTACAAATTAGCAGCTTCGCTTCCACCAGTATGTCCCAGGGCAGCTGTGACTACAGTCGTAGCTTACCACCACCAAGTGTGAATAAATAATACAATGTAAAAAGTCTTTGAGTGTCCAAAGAAAGCACCATATACTGTAAATCAAATGCATTTATTAAAAACCTGTTTATATCAAGTGTACACGTGAATAACTCTGTGTGTGTGTGTGTGTGTGTGTGTGTGTGTGTGTGTGTGTGTGTGTGTGTGTGTGTGTGTGTGTGTGTGTGTGTGTGTGTGTGTGTGTGTGTGTGTGTGTGTAGGCGTGCACGTGGAGGGCCCGTTCATCAGCGCTCAGAAGAAGGGGGCACATCCAGAGCAGTACCTCCGGACCTTCACGTCTCCTGGACTCTCTGACGTCCTGCAGACCTATGGGACCCTGGAGCCTGTGCGTGTGGTGACCTTGGCCCCAGAGCTGGAGCATAGTGCGGGGGTGGTCAGGGAGCTGAGCCAGAGGGGAGTCACCGTGTCCCTGGGTGAGTGGACACTTAGGACACACCTGCAGAACTATCTCTCATTTATCTGATTGGTTCATCTGCCTGTCAGTCACAGCCATGAGAAATCAGGCAGACTGAATATGGTTTCAGACCCACACGTGAAGGTTTGTCACTGAAAGTGATCAGAGAACATGGAACATCATGATGATTACTTTTTATGTGATTTGCCGAAGTGTTACAGAAGCAGAACAAACAAAAAAATCTAACTTTTGTTACATTCAGTTGAGAGACGTCTTCCCTGTCCACAAATGCACAAAGCTTCTACACGTTTTTTCACATTAATAGGCTAAAACTAAAATAGACTGAAGTCGAAGTCTACATTGCCATGTTTGTTTTGGTTCTTCAGCTCTTCTCCTTTGGCTTCTGCACAAAGTGGGAGTCTCAAGATGGATTCCTGTGAGTTTGTGAACTCACACATATTGCGAGAATCCATCTTGCCTGTAGGGTTATACTTACGTATGTCATAAGTGAGGTCTAGTTAATTTATAAAGCACATTTAAGATGTCATCACGGCGCAAAGATTAAAACATTATGATAATAATGACCAATGACTGCAATGCGATAAATAGAACTGTGTAAAATGCACATTTGTCTAAACTGTCGTCTCTCCTCTGGGTTTAAGGTCACTCTGCTGCAAACCTGAGCCAGGCTGAAAATGCGGTTCAGAGCGGAGCCTCATTCATCACTCACCTGTTCAACGCCATGCTACCTGTGAGTCGCATCAGAGCGCACATAATCTGATCAAACTCACTGGGCTCATAAATTGGTTATAAAACAGTTAAACCAGAGCTTTACAAGGCCAGGGCTGTAGTGGGAGCACTTAACTAACTGGGTGTGTTCTGGATCAGCCTGGAAAAGGACTTGTGTCTGTCAGAAAGAGAGTTCAAGAGATCAAATAGCCACAGGAATCACTGGGAATTCTGATTTAGTCCTGTTTAGTCCTGGTTTAGTCCTGATTTAGTCCTGGTTTAGTCCTTGTTTAGTCCTCGTTTAGTCCTCGTTTAGTCCTCGTTTAGTCCTCGTTTAGCCCTCGTTTAGTCCTCGTTTAGTCCCTGGTTTAAGTTGGTCTTGGTACTAGAATGTTCATATTCACCCACATGTTCTATCAGAGGGTAGTGAGTGTGCTTGTCCTCAGTTTCACCACAGAGACCCGGGCATAGTGGGGCTCCTGACCAGCGACCGAGTGCCCCCAGGGAGGACAGTCTTCTATGGAATGATCTCAGACGGCATCCACACCAACCCAGCAGCACTGCGCATCGCCCACAGAGCTCACCCGAAAGGTACCACCCACCCATACTCCACCCATACCCCACCCATACACCACCCACACCCCAGGAGAGCTCACCCTGAGCCCTCCCATACTCCACCCATATCCCACCCATACTCCACAATGCACCATCCATCTACCAGCCATACACCACCCATACACAATCCACACCTCAAGAGAGTTCACCCTAAAGGTATAACGCATCCACACCAACCCTGCAGCACTGCTCATCACCCACAGAGCTCACCCCAAAGTTTACACCTAACCCTCACTCCAGGAGAGCTCACCCTAAAGGTAACACACACCCATACCCCAGGACCCACACCCCAGGAGAGCATTGTTTTTGAAAGAAATATCCTAACCTTAAATGTACTTAAGTGTGTCGTTCCCGTGTTTGTCCAGGTCTAGTGTTGGTGACAGACGCCATCACGGCCATGGGGCTGCCTCCAGGACGCCATACTCTGGGACAGCAGGTCCTGGAGATCCAGGGCCTTCACGCCTACGTCGCAGGTCTCACTCTTCATTTATCCATCTGGTCATCTGACAAGCACTCGCCAGTGACAGTGAAGTGTTTATGTTTTAAATGTAAATTTAATGCTTTTCTGTTTGTCTCAGGCACAAAGACGCTGAGCGGGAGCATCGCCACCATGAACATGTGTGTGCGCCACTTCAGACACGCTTCAGGTCAGAGCCAACACGTCAAGGGAGGGGTAGTTTTGAAGAAAAAAAAAATCTGAAACAAACTAAGGTTGTTATACACAGCCAGATCGACTTAAATAAGCTTCAAGAGTGGTGCTTGAGCCGGTGTGAATCCAGCAGTCAAATTCTGATTCTCATTAAATGGCCCCTTTTCTTCTCCTCGCCTTCTCTTCTCCTCTTTCTCTCCTCCTCTCCTCCTTTCCTCCTCTCCTCCTCTTTCTTTCCTCCTTTTCTTCTCCTTTTTCCCTCTCTCCTCTCTCTCCAGGCTGCAGTGTGGAGGAGGCTTTGGAGGCGGCCTCTCTGCACCCCGCTCAACTCCTCAATCTCAGTCACAGGAAGGGGACGCTAGACTACGGCTGTGATGCAGGTTTGCCGTTTTACAATGTAATCTCCTGACCTCTGACACACAAATGTCGCTTTGTGTCAGATGCCCTCCCTGTGTCTCCATGGAAAAGCTGCTAACCCTGTAGTTTAAACCTCCACCAACATGTTCTGAAATAAATTGGATTTTTGGATTCGTCTAAAGATCAGATTTCATTCTTCTCTCTTACTGTTTAAACATAAATCACACATCTAATCTGTGTATTTTTCGATTAGATTTCCCAAATTGTGCAGCCTTAGTTTAAGTGCAGTTTGAGGAGAGTAGCAGCCCGCAGGACAAAATTGTCCCACTCCTCTGTGTCCTCTGTGTCCTGCAGCATCTCAGCAGCCTCCAGAGGGAGGCGCACTCTCACTCCACTCGGTCAGTGATGGAACGTCTTCTGCCATATTTGGTGTAGAAAGCCTGTTACATTGGTGTAATAAGTCTGTTGCATTTCAGAGCTAGTTAGTTAGCATAGTTAGCTCCATACAGGGTTGCCATGGATACAAGAAAAACAATCTGCTCAAATCACACAATCAAGAGTTCTTAACTTCTGTCCTTTTGAACTCTACAAACTGCACTTCTTAGTTGGTCAGAATTCCCAAATATTACGTTGTATATATGTAACATAAAAATGTAAAATTTTAAAAACTGCTCAGTGTGCCAGCCAGTCAGCTCCAAGAGCAGCTAGCCACAACTGTGACAATCACTGTGATATCTTTGTTTCTTTCTCTGTCTCCTCTGCAGACCTGGTGTTGCTGGATGACGATCTAAACGTAAAAGCCACGTACATTTCTGGAGAAGAAGTTTGGAGGAAAAAAACGTGAGCTAAAAATGCCTTAAATGTGCTGATGACTCTAAAGAGCAATGACGTCATTCTGCCAAATGGTGGCGAGAGACAGTATTTTTTATTGATTACATTGTACTTTGTCTTGAAATATCCAAAAGTTAAATTCACAAATGTTGAACCTGATCATTTCTATCTATTTCTATCAGACCCAAGAATTCTGTATTACAACACAAACCTTACAACTGTATTCAATTTATTTGCCCTCATCTGTATTAAACATTATTGGCCTGTAGAATGTGGTGATGTCATGTGAGACACAGCCAACTGTTTACTCTTTACTGTGAAATTAATCTTTGCTCTTCCTGAACATAAGTTTAATTTTTTTTTTTTTTTTTTTTTTTTTTTATCAAATTATTCAAATTGTTTATACAAGGCTTTATTTTGATAATAAAGTTCTATAAATTTACTTTGAATTTTTCACTTATAATAACACCAAACCACCAGGGGGCAGTATAGTCTCAGTTCCATTCTGATTTGTGTGCACGTGTTCCATATGTGTGTGTGAGGAAGAGTGTGGTCTGTGTGTTTAATCTAAAGAGGAGGAAGATTAAAGCTTAAAGACACAATCAGAGTCAGCCCTTAAAGAGGTTAGATTAACAGAGTGTAGATTAAAACATATGGAGACAGAACTACCACAGACTGAAACACAACAGCAGAGGAGTATGAGTACACCAGAGGAGTATGAGTACACCAGAGGAGTACGAGTATATCAGAGGAGTATGAGTAAACCAGAGGAGTATGAGTACACCAGAAGAGTATGAGTACATCAGAGGAGTATGAGTACGCCAGAGGAGTATGAGTACACCAGAGGAGTATGAGTGCACGATTACATCAGAGGAGTATGAGTACACCAGAGGAGTATGAGTACATCAGAGGAGTATGAGTAAACCAGAGGAGTATGAGTATATCAGAGGAGTATGAGTAAACCAGAGGAGTATGAGTATATCAGAGGAGTATGAGTACACCGGAGGAGTATGAGTACATCAGAGGAGTATGAGTACATCAGAGGAGTATGTGTCATATCAGGCATTATTCTGACTGTTCTGAGGTTTAGTCTTGTTCTTTCTGTACTTTTCCCTTCAGATTTTTGCAGTATTTAATGGTTTGTTGTTCAAATTACTATAAAGCCCCACCACATCACTTTTTTGCTAATACATGTTTTGTTTTGTTTTGTTTTTAATTACACAAATGTCTTCTTACTGTAAGCGGGCTTACATCTCCACAGACCTGACTCTTATTTGGATTTTTTTAAGATTGTTGAATGTCACACTACAAAATGTGAGGAGTTTAAATGATATCTGACAGCTCTCTCTTTCTCTCTCTCTCACACACACACACACACACACACACACACACAACACACACACACCCCCACACACATACTGTCCAGGGGCCCCGGAAGGCCCCTGGACCGCCCTTTGGGACTCTGTGTTGTGATGTTGTTTTGGGGAATGTGGAGAATCTGAGGCTTAACTGTCAGAGTGACTCAGCAGCAAAACTCTCATTCACAAAGACGAGAGCACAGCATCAGCACAAACCTGAGGCCGGCCTGTATCTGCCTATTTTACATTGTACCACATCAGTCTGAGAGAGGTTCCACTGTCTAAAGTGAACCGGCCTGGCTCGTATGAGGGACCCAAGTGACCTGTGTGAAGGGTGGCCCGTGTGAGGGGTGGCCCGTGTGAAGGATGGTATAACCTCTCAGTGTAGCTCTACTACCTTCCAAAGCTCTCAGTATAACTCTCTCAAACTCTCAGTATAACTCTCAGTATAACTCTTTCAGTATAACTCTCCGTACAGGCCTGGATTGCTTTAGTTAAGAAAGTGATGAGACAAGATGATTGGATAGGAGAGCACACAGACTGACTGTAGCCAAACCCAGTGTATTACATCAAGACATAGAGACTAAGTGTAGACTCTGTGTCTTTAGTTTAGGTTCCAACTGAAACACTACAGACTGTGGGATTGGCTAAATTTAACTATTCAAATGATTGTTCAGCACAAATTTACTGCCTTGAATTCAGTCTAGAGCAGAGCTGACTGACACCCCCCTTTCTCTCTGTTTCTCTCTCTCTGCTCTCTCTCGCTCTTTCTTTCTTCCACTCTCTGGCTCTTTCTTCTCTCTCACTTTCCTCTGACTTTGGCCTCAGATGAATCCACTTTCTATTAAACACGTTTTGACATCATGTTTTTTTGCCTCTAAACTCCTGGACTCTATCTCTATCATCCCCTCCCCTTCCCGCTCTCACTCTATCCCACCCCCCCCTCTCTCTCACTCTCTCTCGACTCTAGACTGCGACACCGACTCATGAATCTCCCTCTCTCTCTCCCTCTCCATCATTCTCTCTCCCCCTCTCCATCTCCATCTTTCCTTCGTGACTGGTCCCGGTCCAGGTCCAGTCTCTGGTCCAGTGCACTGATTAACCTGCTGTTTGTAAAAGTTTAATATTCACCTCAGTGTTCCACAGACGACATCAGAGCCACAAGAACCCCGTCAACTCTGCTCCTTCATCTGCAATTTTTAAAGAGAGGGTATTTTGCAAAATCACATTTTTACAGCTTTTTATCATGTTATAACTCTGTTCCCTCATGAGAAACATGCCTGAGGTTTTTAGATGTTATCCATGCATGTTTGCGTAATCTAGTGATCTCTCCCAGGCTATTATTCGAACCCTCCTTACGGTCACACGACAATTCCCCATAAATATACAAAAATGTGATACAAAACTGTACACAGCAACTTGACAAACCTGATGTGATGTGCAGTAGTTTCATTAGTGGGATGCAGCTGATTCTGTTGTGATAGAACTCTGAAGGAGGAGTGACTTATCACAGAGAGCAGTAGTTTCATTTGTGTAGCTAAGTACAGTAGCTTGTGACTGTAATTTTATGTGAGAGACTTGTCTTACAGCACAAATCAGCTCACCTGTTGCACTTCCAGCTAAATCAGTTCTTTATTGTCAGAGTGTTAAAACAAAGTTCAGATTAAAGTCTAACTTGACAGAGCTTCAGGCAGAGCAGTGCCCCCAGTTAGCATTACACCCCTGACATCAGCTGCAATGTATCAATAGGTCAAACCCTCCAACTAAGGTAGTACTGACCAAGACTAGCTCAAGATCTGGAGATAGTTTCCACTGCTCCTGACGAGTTTAACCCAGAGACACTGAAGGACGGGTCAAACGCTGAGGGCCTGGAGGAGGGGTCAAAGGTCGAGTAGGGTCTGTACCAGCTTGTGTTTACAGTCTGTTGTTTCCACGGCGACTTTGATGAAGTGACAACGTTAATGTGCAGATCCTGATCACAACTGTAAATCGCCCTCCTCTCTTTCTCTCTGTGCCCCCTCCATCTCTCTCCTCTCTCTCTCTCTCCTCTTTCCTAATCCCCCTCTATGCCTCTATCTGTTCTATCCTCCCTCTCTCTCTCTCTTTAGTACAGTGTTGATTCAGTGTGTCTCGCTCTGGTTCCCTCTCTCTTTGGAGACAATCCTCCCTCTCTCTTCACCCCTTGACTGTTCTGTTGCTCTCCCCTTTATGGGTGCTCCCTCCCTCTCCATACCTCTCTCTCCCGTTCCCTCTCTCTCTGTCTGTGTCTCTCCATCCTGGGTGCTACCTCCCCCTCCCCCCTTTCTCTCCCCTCTCTCTTTCTCTCTCCCCTCTCTCTCTCTTCCCTCTCTCTCTGTCCGTTCTGGGTGATACCCCCCCCCCCCCCCCTTTTCTCTCTCCCCCCCTCCCTTCTCTCTCTCATCTCTCTCTCCTTCCCTCTCTCTCCGTGTCCGTTGATGGGTGCCCACGCTGGCACCCATGGGTGGCATATTTACAATCTGGACCTGGACATAGCTCCAGGTGAGAGAGGCCGTTCATCTCAGAGTTTAAACCTTCACCTCAGTTCACTCCTCCCCTAAGCCAAACCCCTAAGAGAAACTGCCCTTGTGCCTCTCGGCAAGACACTTCAGCCTCCTTTCCTGTCCACATCTAAAATGGACCCCAGAGCTCACACTGGAGCCCAAAGCAGAGCCTCCTCCTCTTCACCAATCAGCTCCATGACACTGAGGTCAGGGGTCAAAGGAGTGATGTCATGTGACCTCTGTGGTTACCATGACGACAGGTGAAGCGGCTGCAGTGATGTCAAGGTCAGGCCAGGACTGAACCAGGACTGAACAAGGACTAAATTAGGACTAAATCAGGACTGAGGCATCCATCTGGATCTGGACAGGACCATAACTCCAAAGCAGACAGCACTCCCTCTCTGTCCTCCCTCCTCCTCTCTCTTTTTTCTCCCTCGCCTCTCTCCCTCACTTCTCTTCTCTCTCCTCTTTTTCTCTCTCCCTCCTTCTACCCTCCCTCCTTCTCCTCCTGTCTCCTCCCTCTCTGTCCCCTCTCTCCCTTGTGTGCCTCTCTCCTCTTTTTCCCTCTCTCCTCCTCTCGTTTTTCTATCTCTCACCCTTCTTATTCCCTCCTTCTCTCCTCCCATCCTCTTTCCTTCTCCTTCGTCTCTCTTCTCTCCCTCCTCTTTTCTTCTCTCTTTCCCTCCCTCTTCTTCTCTCTCTCTCTCCTTTCTTCTTTCTACCTTTTATCCTTCCTTCTCTCCTCCCGTCCTCTTTTTCCTCTCTCCTCCCACCTCATTGAGTACTGCCTCTCATGTTCTATTGTCCTGTAATGTTCCACAGTATAAAGCATCTGAGGTGATTTTGCTTTGGGCAGAGGGACGTGATCTGGACATAGCTCAGTGTTGTCTGTTGTCATAGAAACTAAACGGACTACAGAAAAATACATCAACAGGCTTTTCTTAAAAACAGCTTTTTCCAAACGTGTAAAGTTACAAAGACATTTGTGCGAGCCAAAGTCCAAAACGTGCTGGCCCAGTAGCATGTGGGCCTTTTAATAAGGAGTTTGCATGTTCTCCCTGTCTGGTTTTTCCTATCAACCTCAAACATGCACAATAATCCAACTAGGTAGGGTCCATAAGTTTAATGCTGTACTGCGTAACATTCCTGAGAAAGTTACATCCTGCATTTTTAAATAATTATTTGACTGACTGAGACACTTTTACATGATTGGAGTAATGTTAAATCAGGTGTATCTACTTTTACTCAAGTAATGAAAAGAGTACCTATGATTAGAACCATAGAGTGTATCCATAAATGGACACAGTTAACCCGCTAGTCACTGCATTTCAAACAGGAAGCATGGGTGTGCTTCCAGCTCCATCAACTCTGGCTCCAATTCACTTTCTACTGAAAAACTGTGGACCCTCTCTCTGTAACTGCTACAGTGAGCCTCGTCATTTTGGTCTTAAAATGTTGATGATCCTGGGGTTTTCATTTTGCTCTTGTGTCCATAAATCAAGTTATGAATATTAATAATAGACAAATCAGGCGCCTTCTTTCCCCAAGGTCGCTCCTCCTAGTATTAGCATCAGGTTTGATTGACAGCTTTGCTATAAGCACCCCCCACCAGCCAAAATAGCTGTGCAGGCAGGAAGAGGTGTTCCCTTCAACAGCTTTGCTCCTGATTGGTTCTTTGGTTGCTATGATACTCACAGACAGAATTCCAAATAGGGAACTTGGCTAGAAATGCATCCTTATAACTGCCGAACGCTATGGATGACCATTCCATTATTATTATTCCAAATGAAAAATCCAAACAAAAAAATCTTCTCTTTATTTCTTGTTGTTAAACTCTGCCAAAAGTGAAGCGCAGATCAGGCTAGCGCCAATAAACTTTGTACAAGCCAAACAGTAAGGTGCCACCTAGTGGCCACTGCAATCATTACACAGGAGCAGAGAAGGCGTGGGACTGACGCAATCTGATTGGTCAGTTCCAACACCAGGGCCCTTTGCATGCCGTCTGCAGGCCTAGCGAATGAGTGAGCAGTTCTGAATGTGTAACCCCCAAAACAACACCAAATCCGATTGGACACTGAAGTTTTCTGAACACAGGACAGTACTTCTTATTTATGAAATATTTGATAAAAATAAAGCCTTAAAAATATGGTTTTATTGAGGCATTTTGTGCAATTTAATAATCTTTCTAATATAATAATTTCCAATATTACCACTACTACTACTACTTTCTACTACTATATGACTATCACTACCACTGTTACAACTACTGCTATCAGTGCCAATATTACTGTAGTAAAAGTAAAAAATACTCTGTGATAACGTCAGTGTTGTTGCTTTAAACTGCTCTGTGCTGGTATGTCTTTGTGTCCTGTCTCTCTTTTGTCCCATTCACTCTTTGCTCCTGTCTGCTCCTGTCCCCCCTCTGCACCCGTCACTGTCCTCCCTTTATAAGCCCCTGTTCTCCCCCCCCGCACCCTCGGGCCCCCTCCTCCTCCTGTCTCCCTGCACCCATGGGCCCCTCCTCCCTCCTGCCTCCCCCTGCACCCTCGGGCCCCTCCTCCCTCCTGTCCCCCCTTTATAAGCCCCTGTCCACTGTGTGCTGGTTCTATTCCCTTCTCAGCACAGTGCAGCCATGGAGACCCAGAGAGTGCAGTCCTCATACCGTAGGCGTTTTGGGACCCAGAACCCGACCGCCCTGCGCCTGTCGTCTGCCCGCTTATCCTGGCACGGGACACCACGGAGCCTCACCCACTCCAGCCCCATCTCCAGGTCTGTGCCACGTTTACTACAGAAATCTGATCAGAACTGGATTTTTGGAGTTATCAGATTAGTCAAATGTAACTGGCTCTCAAAGTCACTCAAAATACAATTATTATTATAGAGGTTTTGTGTAACAAAATTACTACTACTGTGACTACTACTACTACTACTACTACTACTACTACTACCACCACTACTACTACTACTACTAATAGTACCTCTACTACCACTATTAATACTACTACCACTACTACTACTAATAGTGCTATTACTACTACTAATAGTACTACTACTACTGCTACTACTAATACTACCTCTGCTACTACTATTACTACTAATATTACTACTAATAGTGCTATTATTACTACTAATAGTACTTCTACTACTACTACTACTACTACGGCTCCTATTACTACTGTTCAACTATTGTACTACTACTACTACTACTACTGCTGTCACTGCCCATCTGCCAATATAACTGATTAATACTGTTCCTGTCTGCCCCTGTCTGCC
Organism: Periophthalmus modestus; assembly: GCA_019594935.1. Classification (NCBI taxonomy): domain Eukaryota; kingdom Metazoa; phylum Chordata; class Actinopteri; order Gobiiformes; family Gobiidae; genus Periophthalmus; species Periophthalmus modestus. Next base: position 7,098,895 of record JAIEZT010000019.1, on the reverse strand, counting down.
ACTGAGTTACAACATTACTACTACTACCACTACTACAACTGCTACTGCTGCTACTACAGTTCAAATATTGTACTACTACTACTACAATTTTTACTACAAATGCTGACACTGCCCACTGCCGATATAACTCAAGTATAAGTAAAAGTTGTGGAGCTCAACAGTGCGCTCAGGTTCAAGTAAATGTTCCATTCATTTTTCCCATAGAGTTTTTTAAAAATCAAGGAGCCAGGAGATTCAGTGATTTTTTTTTAATAACACAGCTGTTTATAAAGTTTCAGACAGGTCTTGTGGTCATTAGTTCCACAGAGCTGATCAAACCTGAGCTTTCAAATTTTTAATATCACTTTTTTCAGAAAGTCTATGGAAAACATTTATGAGAAATAAACTTCTGGAAACAGGGGCATGCGGAACTCCGTTGAGCTCTACCATTAATGCTGCTCCTGTCTGCTCCTATCTGCCCCTGTCTGCTCCTGTCTGTTTCTGTCTGCTCCTATCTGCCCCTGTCTGCCTCTATCTGCCCCTGTCTGCCTCTATCTGCCCCTGTCTCCTCCTGTCTGCTCCTATCTGCCTCTATCTGCCCCTATCTGCTCCTGTCTGCTCCTGTCTGCTCCTGTCTGCTTCTATCTGTCCCTGTCTGCCCCTGTCTGCCCCTGTCTGCCCCTATCTGCCTCTGTATGCCCCTGTCTTTTCAAAACAATAAAAGTTAACGTGGTGATCTAGAAGTGTAATACCGCCTCTTTAAACGTTCTTCTCCAGATCTTCAGTGGGCTCTCTCCTCCTTGGCAGTCCTGTGGACCGCCTGGACTTCTCCGTAGACTCTGCCCTGAAGGCCCAGTTTAAAGTGAGTTCTGACAGGTTCTGACATTCAGTCATTTTGGCTTAATGTGGTGGAATAAACCTGTTTAAATATAGGTAAGAATTTTAAACCAAACAAGAAGCAATTTGAGAAGAAACGTTGAAAAATATGTTGAAGATGACACGAAGTAGGGTTCTATTTTTGAGAGTTCCATAATGATGGCATCGCTCTAGAGAGAGTCTATACAAAAGTTTATTTATTACACAAAAGAAACACATTTTTACGATTCTTTAAACTATTAGATTATTTCAACAACATAAAGTTCTGTTTATCAAATAATAATCTCTGTGTACGGTAGAGGAGTCCTGGTCCAGTGTAAAGCATGGTTGCTAGGTAACAGTTATGGAATTCCCTTGCATGAAACCCGGAAGTAACATTTGAAACCTAAATTATAGCCAAACTGGGAAAATAATGTTAAAATCTTTTGTAAAAACTTAACTGTGTTTTTGGTGAAATGAGTAGTCCATCCTGTCATATGCAATTTTAGGAGACCAGGACCAATGAGAAGGTGGAGATGATGGGCCTGAACGACCGCTTCGCCAGCTACATCGAGAAGGTGCGGCTCCTGGAGCAGCAGAACAAGGTTCTGGTGGCCGAGGTGAACCAGCTGAAGGTGAAGGAGCCCAGCCGAGTGGGCGAGATGTACCAGGATGAGCTGAGGGAGCTGAGGAGACAAGTGGACCACCTGACCTCCGCCAAGGCCCGAGCTGAGGTGGAGCGGGACAACAGTACCGCCGACCTGGACAAACTCAAACACAGGTAAGAAAGAGTATTATTATTACTACTACTACTACTACTACTACTACTACTACTACTACTACTACTACTACTACTACTACTACTACTACAGATACTACTACTCCAGATACTATTACTACTAGTACTACAACTACTGAACTAACCTCAACAAACTGAAGCACAGGTAAGAGAGTACTGCTGCTACTACTATTGTCAATACCAAAATAACTACTACCATTACTACTGTGCTGCCAACCTGGACAAACTCAAACACATAAGTGACAGTAAATGGACCCATCTCCAGATCTGGAGCTGCTCAGGACTACCTCAGCTGGAGGATTTGGCCTCTGGCCTCTGGCCTCTGGCCTCTGGTCTCTGGTCTCTGGTCTCTGGTCTCTGGTCTCTGGTCTCTGGTCTCTGGTCTCTGGTCTCTAGTCTCTGGTCTCTGGTCTCTGGCCTCTGGTCTCTGGTCTCTAGTCTCTAGTCTCTAGTCTCTAGTCTCTAGTCTCTAGTCTCTGGTGTGTGTTCTCTGGTCTCTGGCCTCTGGCCTCTTGTCTCTGGTCTGGTCTGGTCTCTGGTCTGGTCTCTGGTCTGGTCTCAGGTCTGGTCTCTGGTCTGGTCTCTGGTCTGGTCTCAGGTCTGGTCTCAGGTCTGGTCTCTGGTCTGGTCTCTGGTCTGGTCTCTGGTCTGGTCTCTGGTCTGGTCTCTGGTCTGGTCTCTGGGTCTCTGGTCTGGTCTCTGGTCTCTGGTCTGGTCTCTGTCTGGTCTCTGGTCTCTGGTCTCTGGTCTGGTCTCTGGTCTCTGGTCTCTGTCTCTGGTCTCTGGTCTCTGGTCTCTGGTCTCTGGTCTCTGGTCTCTGGTCTCTGGTCTCTGGGTCTCTGGTCTCTGGTCTCTGGTCTGGTCTCTGGTCTCTGGTCTGGTCTCTGGTCTCTGGTCTCTGGTCTCTGGTCTCTGGTCTCTGGTCTCTGGTCTCTGGTCTCTGGTCTCTGGTCTCTGGTCTCTGGTCTCTGGTCTCTGGTCTCTGGTCTCTGGTCTGGTCTGGTCTTTGGTCTCTGGTCCCTCAGTAAACACAAAAGCCTGTGAGCTGCAGATGTTTGCTGAATGAAACTCCGACGTCAGATTTTTAATGAGTCTTTGAACGAGACGTGACCCGAGTCTGAATGAGGCGAGGCATTCAGGGACAGCTGACTGGACTGTCGGGCGTCAGGGAAAGAAAAAAAATGTGCTACTACTACTACAACAACTACTGTTACTACTACTACTAATACTGCTGTTATTACTACTACAACTACTGCTACTACTACTACTACTACTGCTTCTACTACTATTACTAATATTGCTGTTACTACTACTACTACTACTGCTATTTTTAGTGTTGCTACTACTAATACTAAAGCTACTACTAGTATTTCTACTTCTATCCTTACTTCTACAACTAGTACTATTACTACCGCTGCTACTACTACTGCATTATTATTCCATGTTTTTGAGCAGCTCTTGAACGCACCATCAGAGGCGTGGGAGATGTCCTGCTGCTGCTCTGAGGACAAACCCACTGAAAACTCCATCCCCACAGGTCAAAGGTCACAGCTTTTGTCGCTAACTCTCCCTGAAGCTGCAGATGCTCCATAGAAGAAGAGCATATGGACCAGACCTGCACACACAATATTAAAGGCGTTAGTTTACATGTTAAAGCTCCTATATACTCTTGTGAGCTTCAAGCCATGTTATAATGTCGTTATCTCATCAAAAACATATCTGGAGTTGTGCTGCGTTCCACCTCGTGATGTCACATAGTGGTAGTTTTTAAGTAAACAGCTTTTACCTTTAGCTCAGTAGAGATGGGCAATTCCAGAGCTAATCCAAATGATTCTAGTGAAGGTGTGTGTAGTTTGAAAACACAGTGGAACACAGTGGTTTTTGTTTGAGAGAGACAGAACTCAGCCTAAATATGCAGGATTTGTGTGTTAAAAATGTGTGTGTGAAACAAAACACAACTCCAGGTCTGTTTGTGACGAGGAAACAATATTATAACACATCAGAAAACAACGTAATATGTGCCCTTTAAAATTTTGTCTGTGACTCCTGAAGCTTTCAGGAGGAGGGAGGGAGGAAGGTGAGGGAGGAGCGGAGGGGAGGGGAGAGAAGGGGGAGGTGCTCTGGGGCTTTTGTGTCTCTGTGGGAACGGCCCCCTGCTCTGTCTGAGAAGCACTCAGGCAGAAGAACTTTCAGCTGAGCAACGCAGAGAAGCAACAGGCTGTCCAACTGTGAGGGAGCGAGGGATGAGAGGGAAGAGAGAGACAGAGAAAGGGAGAGACAGGGTGTCCAACTGTGAGGGAGAGATGGACACAGGGACGAGAGAGACAGAGAGAGGGAGAGACAGGGTGTTCAACTGTGAAGGAGAGATGGAGAGAGGGAAGAGAGAGACGGAGAGATGGAGAGACAGGGTGTCCGACTGTGAGGGAGAGATGGAGAGAGGGAAGAGAGAGTGGGAGAGACAGGGTGTCCAACTGTTAGAGAGAGAGGGAAGAGAGGGAAGAGAGAAGAGACGGAGGGACGGAGCGAGGGAGGGGGAGAGAGGAGAGACAGGATGTCCAACTGTGAGGGAGCGAGGGAAGAGAGGGGAGAGAGAGACGGAGAGAGGGAGAGACAGGGTGTCCAACTATGAGGAAGAGATGGAGAGAGGGAAGAGAGAGAGGGAGAGACAGGGTGTCCAATTGTGAGGGAGTGAGGGAAGAGAGATGGAGAGAGGGAGAGAAGGACAGACAGGGTGTCAAACTGTGAGGGAGAGAGGGAAGAGAGATGGAGAGCAGGAGAGAGGGAGAGAGGGAGAGAGAGGGTGTCCAATTGTGAGGGAGAGAGCAGAGAAGAGAGAGGAGAGAGGAGAAGGAGTAGAAAAGGAGGAGAGACAGGGAGAGAGCGGGGAGCAGAGCGCTGCAGGAGGGAATCCATTAGATGTGGCTGTGCACAGTTTGAGTCCTGTAAATGTAAAAGCTCTCATCAATATCCAGAACCACGTCAATAAGTGCTTTTACATTTGGCACTCATGTGGATGGGCATCTGACGTAATGCTCAAAAGTTTATGTAGAGAAAGGACCACATGGAAGAACAATTCCAAACATCCATAACCTTATTCTATATTCCACATGCTTCATCCCACAAACAGTTTACACCTAAAACACAGTAGCCTGGCTGAACCAGACTCTTATCTCCTCCAGTTTGTACAGAGTCTGGTCCCCTGCTTCACGATGTCAGCTGCTGCTGTTTGCTGTTTGCATAGTTTTGCATTTACATTTTCAATCAGTCCAGTGCAGTTTTCAGTCACTCCATGGCTGCTGTTTGTCAGTGGAACAGACCTGAACAGAGATCAGGCCTCTAGGGGGCGCTGTGTGAGGGGATTTTAATAGGGTTTGAAATGCACGGTTTCGATTTAAAGTTGAGCTTAAGTCTTGGTATGGAACATTTGTGACATGTTTGTGTGTTTTCAGGCTGCAAGACGAGATGGTTTTGAGACAAGAGGCCGAGAACAGTTTGAGCGCCTTCAGACAGGTACCTCTACTACTACTACTACTACTACTACTACTACTACTACTACTACTACTACTACTACTACTACTACAGCTACTACTACTCGTGCTGCAACTACTACTACTACTACAATAATTCCTTTTTTTTTTTTCCGTTCCTTTTCCGTCTGCAGGATGTGGACGAGGCCGCTCTGAGCCGGGTGCAGTTGGAGCGGAAGATCGAGGCTCTTCAGGACGAGATCAACTTCCTCAAGAAAGTCCACGACGAGGTTAGTCTGAGTTTAGCTCTACAGATATTTTAGGTTAAATACTGTATTTCAGACGATGTCACCACATGAAAAGTCCATATGGCTAAACTTAGTGTTACACAGTGAGTTCTTGGGTCTAGTCACTACTAGAAATGATCAGGTTCAGCATTTGTGAATTTACCTTTTGGATATTTTATGACAAAGTACGATGTAATCAATAAGGAAAACTGGGTCTTACCTTCATCTGGGATTATGACATCATCATGATCTAGAACGTGAACGCAGAAAGATATGTACATCATATGAACATGATTATTCTACACAGTAAAAGAAGAAGTTAAAGTTCCTACATCCTCTGCTGGCAACAATGGGGGTCTTCAGTTGTTTTTAAAGGCTAAAAACAGCCGCTAGTACAGTCAAAGTTTCACTACTTTGATTCCCCCAAATTTAGTCAAAAACAACACATACACAGACAAACTACATCTAAAATGTTATCTAATTATTTCACTCTTCCAACATGATATTTTAGGTCAAATATGAGCCAAATGTGAAATAATAAACCTGAACAAACAGATTAGTGCAGAGAAAAGTTAAGGGAAACTACTACTACTGTATTAAACTTTAAGGCTATATATTAACAAAACAGACTCCTGTGAGCTTTAAGTCATGTTATAATGCTGTTACCTCCTCACAAACAGACCTGGAGTTGTGTTTTGTTTCATTCACACATGTTTGCGTAACCCTTTGGTATTAGTCTGTCTACTCTGTTCCACCTTGTGATGTCATGAAGTGGTAGTGTTCAAGTTAACAGCTTCTTTTATGCTAAGTTCAGTAGATATTGGCGATTCCAGAGCTGAAATTATTCTAGTGAAGGTGCATGGATTTTAAAAGCACAGTGGAGCAATTCCTGTATTACCACATGATGACATCACAAGTTGGAACAGAGTGTTTTCTGTTTGAGAGAAGAACTCAGCCTAAATATGCAGGGTTTGCGTGTTAAAAATGTGTGAATGAAACAAAACACAACTTCAGGTCTGTTTGTGATGAGGAAACAACATTATAGCAGATCAGAAAATAGAGTGATATGGGCCCTTTAAATAAATGCAGAACTAAGGCTACACCTGATAATAGCACCGTTCATAGTTTCTGGCTAATGGACTAGCATGAGCAATACAAATACTGTATGGGAAATTACTCAGACGGGGGAATGACTCTCCTCTGTCCTCTGTCCTCTCTCCTCTGTCCTCTCTTCTCTGTCTCTCTCTCTCTTCTCTGTCCTCTCTCCTCTGTCCTCTCTCCTCTGTCCTCTCTCCTCTGCCCTCTCTCCTCTGCCCTCTCTCCTCTTTCCTCTCTTCTCTGTCCTCTCTCCTCTGCCCTCTGTCTTCTCTCCTCTCTCTTCTCTCCTTCTGTCTATCTCTTGTCTGTATGTATATATCTGTGTGTTTATGTTATGTTCTCATTGCCCCAGGAACTGCGTGAGCTTCAGGAGCAGATTCTGGCCCAGCAGGTCCACGTGGATCTGGACCTGTCCAAACCCGACCTGACGGCGGCTCTGAGGGACATCAGGGTTCAGTACGAGACGATGGCCTCCTCCAACATGCAGGAAACAGAGGACTGGTACAGGTCTAAGGTATGAACTACGCAGTAAAAACATGACACAGGACTGGTACAGGTCTAAGGTGTAAACTACTCTGTATAAACATGGCACAGAGGACTGGTGTAGGTCTAAGTTGCGAAATACATGGTAAAAACATGACACAGAGGACTGGTACAGGTCTAAGGTATGAACTACACAATAAAAACATGACACAGAGGACTCGTACAGGTCTATGATGTGAACTACTCTGTAAAATCATGCAGAAGACTGAAGACTAGTACAGGTCTAAGGTGTGAACTACACTGTAAAAACACACAGGAGACAGAGGACTGGTACAGGTATAAAGTACAGATTATACACAGTGCAATCACATATATGCACCAAACACACACACAAAAAAAAACTGGGACTAAATTTGGACTCTAACCTGAACTAGACCAGAACTAAGCTGGACTAGAACAGGATCGATCCAGGGCAGGTCTGAATGCACTGCACCAATGAAATAACACTGATGAGATACTCATCTCTGATTGGTCCACAGTTCGCCGACCTGACTGACGCAGCCAGTAGGAACGCAGAGGCTCTCCGTCAGGCCAAACAGGAAGCCAACGAATACAGACGACAAGTGCAGGTGGTGACCTGTGACCTGGAAGCGCTCCGAGGGACGGTAAGTAGCCATGACAACGCAACAAACATGTACCACAAGCATACAAACATAGTGCTTAACATGATGCAAAGATATTGATATAAGTATACACAAAGACTGTGGTGTACTACTACTACTACTATTATTACTGCTACTACGACGTTGTGAACAGATTTGAGACATGTTTCAGAGTGAAGCATTACTGACGTAGAAAAAATGATAGTACTGCAAATAACTGTGTAGAGTCTATCAGCCTGAGACGGAGAGTCTTTAGAGTCTGTAGCTCCGACCTCTGACCCTTGACCTTTGGCTTAATGAAGCTCCTCCATCACGGCTCTGTGTCTCATGAATCCTGTGAAATGGACCTCCTCCAAACTTAAGACATAGATGTGAGAGGAGAAGGAGGGGTCCAGTTTGTGCTAATATCACTCAACCCTGTGGAGACTCAGTGAAGACAGAGACAGGGGCAGAGACAGAGACAGAGGCAGAGACAGAGGCACAGACAGAGAGAGACAGAGACAGAGGCAGAGACAGAGACAGAGACAGAGACAGGAGCAGAGACAGAGGCAGAGACAGAGGCAGAGACAGAGACAGGAGCAGAGACAGAGGCAGAGACAGAGACAGGAGCAGAGACAGAGGCAGAGACAGAGACAGGAGCAGAGGAGAGAGAGACAGAGACAGGAGCAGAGACAGAGGCAGAGACGGGGCAGAGGCAGGGACAGAGACAGAGACAGGAGTAAAAACAGGAGCAGAGTTGCAGAGTGCCCTCTGGTGGTGAGGTGCATGATGTTCAGGGACACATAGAGCTGCTGCTTCACCTGCACATAATGGACACTGAGTTTTCTGTTCTTTCACTCCTCTCTCTCCTTTCTTCCTCCTCTCTCTCTCTCCCCCTCCTTTCTTTCTCATGGGTCTTGGAGAGCATGGCATACTTTAATTACTTTTCAAATCACCCGAGGCCCTTTACAGAACATTATTTATTCACTCCACACTCAGTGGTAGTGAGATACCACTGTAGCCACAGCTGCCTGGGACAGACTAACAATAGACCACTCTGACCACCACCAACACTCACACACACCACATTCATACTTGGAAAGGTGGGTGAAGTGTCTTGCCAAAGGACACAACAACAATTTTTAGCACTGGTGCCCCACTCACCTGTAGGGTTGTTGATTAAATCCCCTCCTCTCTGCAGAAAGATTCGCTGGAGTGTCAATTGCAAGCTCTCCTCTCTCTTCTCTCTCTCCTCTCTATCTCTTTCTCTCTCTTCTGTAGAGTTTTTGGTTAAATCCCCTTTCTTCTTCTTTTTCTTCAGAACGAGTCTTTGGAGCGTCAGTTGCGAGAGCAGGAGGAGCGGGCAGCACTGGAGAGCTCGGCGTACCAGGAGAGGGTGAATCATCTGGAGGAGGAGATCCAGAGCCTGAAGGAGGAGATGGCCCGACACCTCCAGGACTACCAGGACCTCCTCAACGTCAAACTGGCCCTGGACATTGAGATTGCCACCTACAGGAAGCTGCTGGAAGGAGAGGAGAGTAGGTGAGGAAAAGGGCACAAGTACAAATACTTCTACTATCAATGCTATATGATCAGTGGGGTTCTGCATGCATGTCTCTGGAGGAATATTCAGCAGTTCCCATGATGGCATAAAGAACAGATTAGCAAACGCAGCCAAATAAGTTCTAAGCTCTAAATCTAAAAACTCAAGACCAAATAATGGATTTAAGGAGCACATGTTCAGGAGCCTGTGATCAATGCCAGCATTCATGGTCCTTTTTAGGAGTTTGATTTTCAACTAAAAGGTGAGAGTGACTTACTGAAATCCTGTTGGCTAATGCTAGCTAGCTTGTGGTTGTAATGTTATTTGAGAGGGACTTGTTTAATAGCACAAATCAGCTCATCTGTTGTAGTTCCTGCTAAGGCAGTTCTTACTAGTCAGTAGGGATGGGACGATATTAAAATTTAGACTCGTGATTATCGTGACCAAAATGATCGCGATAAACGATATTATTGCCATAATTATTACTTTTTTTTTTTAGATTTTCCGTAAACAGACGGAGTTTACCGAGTAAACGAAGTGTGTTAATGCGGATCATTCTAGGCACTGTTGTTTTGCTTCTAAACATGATGAAACGGACAAATTGGACAAAACAAAGGAAGTACGAGATCGAGGACACTGTGGATGTTTGTACAAGTTAAACTAGTAAGAACTGCCTTAGCAGGAACTACAACAGATTAGCATCTCTGACCCGGAGCGGTTCGTGTCAGAGTGAAGACGACTGTGGACTCAGGAGGAGAGGAGCTTATTTTTGATGGATTAGATGCTGCTCTCGATCGGTGAGCGTAGTTTATTCTGCTATTGACATGATTGTAGGTAAATATATATCGTGTGCGTGTCTGTAAAATGCTGTTTAGCTACTACACACAACACAATCTACATTCAATAGTTTATGTCACTTATAATGAATATTTTCAGCTCAAGTTTGTCAAACAATGCAGGGTGTTTGTCTCGTAAATGCGCGTGTAAGTTGCTCGTGTTTTGCCCTTGGACCCGCAACATTTTTTCGGCAGACTCTGCCACCAGAACAGACACAGACAAGTGTCATAGCTGTGACAGAGCGCCCCCTAGTGAGCAAACACCAAAACTAGCATCTAAACATTGTATTGAAACCAGAAACATGAGGCAGTCTGGTGTCGTAAAGACAATTATAATCGTGTGCGATGATCACGATTATTTATTTATTTTTAATGCCACGAACAATTAATCGAGGACCTTTTTTATCGCGATTAACGATGTTATTGTATATCGTCCCATCCCTACTAGTCAGATGGTGTTAAATTAAAGACCAGATTAAAGTCTAACGCCTCAGATGGAGCAGGGCCTACAGTTAGCATCACACCCCAAGGAAAGTTGATTAAACTAGCCGCAAATCAATCAATCTTATATACTACTCTACCAAAGACCAGCCAACACCAGCAGAGACAGAAGCTTTGTCCCCTCCACAAATGTCCTCTCTTAAAGGAGCTGTCTGTCTCCTGCCTTTGACTGTTTTAAAACGTTACTACAGTCCCATCTGAGCCTGTGTCCAGAGCTTTGACTTGTAGATGGAGACACAAACAGGTGTGTCTCATTCTCAGTCTATGCACAGGCCTCATGTGAAAGAACGTCCAGAATTCACTCACTGAGCTGCAGAGGCTGCACTAGCACTGAGTCATGATTGGCTGCAAGTGCTGGGGTTTAGGTAGTGACCATTCAGATCAGAAAGAGGCATTTTGGATTTCAGCTTTGAAACTGGCAACCCAAATGAGGGAGTCATGTGAGGCTCATTCTGCTTTCTGACTGGAAAATTGTCTTGAACCAAAACACCAAATTATAACATACAAAAATGGGGCGTCATGTCCAGTGTTTCTGTATAAATCAGGTTCAGAATTGTCATCAGTAAAACTTATATTTGAGTTGAACAAGTTTACCTCGTATCTGGTGACATAGTGAGATCATGCTTATAGAATATCAAATTCTTACATTCGATACCTTTAAAGCTACAGTATGTAACTTTCTTTCTTTTTTGAGGTACGTCACCTGCATGATTTCATGGAAATAGAACGTTAAAGCCATACTTCGAAACATCTGTTTTTAGTGCAATAAACTCAACCCAAAATAAAAAAAGAAAACTACAAAAAAACATGCTTTTATTTTAGTATATTTTTTACTAAAATGTTACATACTGGGGCTTTAAATAATTCTGTATATATTTCCAGAATCACCATTCCGGTTCAGAGTTTTTCCAACCTACAGTTCAGAGGTCAGTGATACATCTGTTTTGTGTTTATTTGTAGTTTTGCGTTTCCAGATTGATGCATTAATAATAATAACACATTCATATTATAACTCAAACTGCATCTACAGACACCGGGCTGGACACCAAGACCCCAGAGGCTCACGTGAAGAGGAGCATCCTGGTGCGCACCGTGGAGACCCGCGATGGAGAGGTCAGAGGTTATTATGAAAGACTCTCCAAAAGATAATGCTCAAATGTTTAATATTTAGCCAACCACAACTCCTGGGAGGGCATCTGACACACCAGAACACTTACAGATTAACTACAGGCATTTGACCTGCCCCCATCTCAATCTAATCTGTCTCAGCTCAGGTTAAACTGAAAGGATTTTAATGCGATGATGTCACTGTATTTCCTTGGTCTGTTTTGTCCCCTGTCCATTCGCACCTCTCTGCTGTGGTCTCCAGAGGGCGCTGTCTCGCCTCATTCCCCTGTGTCTTCCCTGGTTTAAATCAGACTTGTTCTGCAAACTGGACTTTTCGGCTTTTAACCACGTTCTAGTCGTTTCTTTTCATTGAGGCTCTGAAGTTGTATTTGGAGTGATTCATGTTTGAGTAATCTTTAATCGCTTATTTTCATTTATTATTTGATCTACCCCACCTCCACCGGTACACGCCCACTGTGACGTACGCACTTCCTTCTCTAGTTTTATTTTCTTAATCGGTGATACTCGTAGGATTCAGCAGCATTGTTTAGTCATTTTGGCATGAATGAAAAAAATCATCTGCTCGCTAGTGTGATGTGCAGTTATCCATAGGGGGCGCCGACAGCAAGCAGCACTTTGTTGGGCTGATTTAAAATAATATTCTTGTCATTTGTTTTGTTTCAGATTATCAAAGACACCATGACTGAGCACAAAGACCTGCCCTGATCACCTCCATTTTGGACAACACCTGTATGGGCTCAAACTTCAAAATATTAATCTAGTATGACGAGTGTAGAGATTAGGGCTGTCAAAGGTATCAAAAATCAGATACTAATCGATACTAAAACTAGTATCAAAACTAGATACTCATTTGAGCAGGTATCGATACTAAAAAAGTCACTTTCACAGGGCAGAAAATGAACCTTTCCAAAATATCTTTAGATTTGAGCTTTGTAGGACAAGTATAAGACACATAGACTAGTATACACCCATGAACCACTATGAACCTACCTGGACACTGAGGGATTACACAGATATAAGGACACATGGGAACATAAAAGAAAGTACTACAATTTAATGTTGAAAATTGCATTCTATTGTCTAAAGAAAGAGTGTTTTTTATTATCACTGTGGTTTCTTAATCGGTATCGGGTATCGAGTCTATTCCTTAGTATCAAAATCGAGTTTGAAATTTTACTATCGCGACAACACTAGTAGATAAATATATTTTAGTGGATCTCTAAATACACTGTAGTTTCTCCCAGTGCTCACTATGTAACTTTTCTGGTCTGCCACCTGCTTGTCTCCATGGAGATATTATTGTTATACCTGAAATGTTCCAGATTATGGTATTAAACATATCCTGCAAATATTCAAAATTATGTATTGTTCAAACATACCTTGTAAACTGCATTCTGACAGTGAGTGGACTCTCCTTTCCACAGACCTGACGCAACCTGGAGTTATCTAAATGTAATGTCAAACTGTGGAACATTTCAGAATCCACCACCAAAAAAGTTACACCGTGCACCTTTATAGACTCACCACACTTTACTTTAGTTGCTCTTGAAGTTAAACTATATTCAAAAGATAATATGTTTTTAGAGATCAGATTAATATTTAAATTTAAATCAGGCCTGTTCTGCAAACTGTTCTGTTCAGATCTTTAACCATGTTCTTGTCGTTTCTTCTCATTGAGCCTCTGAAGTTGTATTTGGAGTGATTCATGTTGGAGTAATCTTTCATCTCTTATTTTCAAGACGCCATTTTGTCAATCTACCCCCGTTTTCACCTCCACCTGTACACGTCCACTGTGATGTACACACTTCCTTCTCCAGTTTTATTTTCTTAATCAGTGACACTTGTAGGATTCGGCAGCTTTACATAGACATTTTGGTACAAATGAAAAAAAAAAAAGTGCTGCTCACTAGTGTGATGTGCAACTGTCCATAGGGGGCGCTGACAGTATTGTTGTTGACACTTTGCTGTGACGACGTTTATGATGACCTCAGCTCCCATTGAAATCAGCTGATTTCTTTCTTTAATCCAGTTGTTTTAGATGAATATTGTGATTTAAAATGTGCAAATTATAACATAATGATCCAGGGTGTCAGAGATTTATAACCACAGAGCGACACAAGCACAACAGGGCTGATTTAAGTCATTTAAACTCACATTTTAAACTAAATATCTTAGACATGTTTTCGGTACAAATTCTGCCTTTTGATTTTTGAATTAATTTTAGAAAACTTTACGATGCTCTTTCATGTTTTATATTAAATCTTGTGCTTTATTATGAAATCCAACAGTGCCTAAACTAAAACGCTTTTATTTTGGTGGATAAAAATGGAATGATCTCACATTTATTTTACGCTGGTTTGAAACAGTCCTAGTCACACTATGAAGGCTTAAACTCATCACTGTTTAACATGAGCCTGAAGCAAACACAGGTCTGTTTGAAACAAGAGGCAAGATTTTTTTTTATTTTATTTTAGGCTTTTTAGTATTTTTAACCACAATTTTATAATTTTTTTAAAATCAGTTTTAGAACTTTTAGAATTTAGATGTGGAGGTGTCTGTCGTTGCAGGTTGGTGGTTTGACTAAGACTGAAAGTGAAAATTGAAAAAATGAAAACCGACATAAAAAGAGGGAAAGTGAATGTTTCAGTGGATTTAAGAAGAATTTATGAGAATTTTAGATTTTTTATATAATTTTGATTAAAGAGGAGGTATTCTGCAAAATGTACTTTTTTTTTTTTTTTTTTTTTTTTTTTTTTAGCTTTCTCCCATGTTATATCGCTCCAAAAACATGCCTGAAGAGGTTTTAGATGACAGCCATGCATGTTTGAGTAATCTAGTGATCTCTCCCAGGCCCTATTCAACCCCTCCTTATGGTTAGCTGTTAGATTCTGTACATGGCTCCACCCACAAGCCCACGTCACCCATGCTCCCACTCGACAATTCGCCATAAATACGCAAAAACATGATACAAAACTGTACACAGCAACTTGACAAACCTGTTGTGATGTGCAGTAGTTTTCATTGAAGTGAAATTTATAAAACATGTTAATATGTTGATTTGGGTGAATATAGCATTTTCAAAGCAATAAAAGGAAACATGGTGATCTAAATATGTTATGTGTTACAGAAGTAAAATACCTCCTCTTTAAGTGTCTCTTGTAGACTTGTGGTATCGCTGCTGTTCTGTGTAACCTGCTGCTCAGATAAACCTGTTTTTTCCAAGTAGAACCTGCAAATGACTTTAATAAATGGTTCTTGTGTTAAAAGTGATGTGCTGTGTTTTTGGAGTTTTTAAATTCTTTATTCATGTTTTTCCATAACTTTAGTTTGGTAAATCTGTATTTTAAAATGCATTTCACAGTAAAAAGACGTCAAAACATCAAAGTGAATGTTACTGTCTGTACCTGATTTTTACCGTCTTAGAAATGAGGGAAGCAGAACTAGTTCATTTTAAACAGTTTGCATTGGTCCAAAGTTACTCCTCACTTACCTTATGCATTCAGAGCATCCTAATGATTCACCATGATGAGTTTATAGGCGTTTTTCACAACTTTCAGAGGCCAGACCGGAGTTTTGCTGTCACGGTAAACCTAATATCAATTAGCATGCTAACACACACTTCCTGGTGGTAAAAATGCTTTGTAATCAGATGCAGACAGTACACAGCGGACTTGTTGTGACCTCATGAGCTGTTTATGCAACATGTCTGCACTGGGGCGAGACACATTTTGCTCAAATGCACAGGGAGAGAGAAAGGGAGAGAGCAAGGGAAGAGGGGGGATAGGTGTGAAAGAAGAGAGAGAGAAGGGGAGGTAGAGAGAGAGGGACTGAGAGAGGAAAGAGATGGGGAGAGGTTTAGGTGTGAAAGAGGAGAGAGAGAAAGAGATGAGGGAGAGAGAGGGGTAGAGGGGGGAGGCTGAGAGAGAGAGATGGGTAGGGGGAGAGAGAGAAAAGGGGGAGGGGAAAAGAGAGGGGGCAGAGAGAAGAGAGGGTGTAAAAGAAAGAAAGGTGGTAGGCATGAAAGAGGAGAGAGAGAGAGGGAGGGGGTTAAATGTGAAAGAGGAGAGAGAGAGATGAGGGAGAGAGGGGGGAAGAGAGAGGGGGAGAGTCTAGGTGTGAAAGATAGAGAGGAGAGAGAGAGAGAGGTGAGGCAGGTGTGAAAGAGGAGAGAGACCGAGGGAGCGAGAGACAGGGAGAGAGGAGAGAGAGGAGGAGAGAAAGAGAGACTGAATGCAAGAGACAGGGAGAGAGGAGAGAGAGAAGGAGAGAAAGAGAGACTGAATGCAAGAGGCAGAGAGAGAGAGAGAGAGAGAGAGGAGGAGACAGTGAGAGAGGGAGAGGTGTGAAAGGAGAGAAAGAGAGAGAGGGGTAGGAAAGGGAAAGAGGTTGATGGAGTGAGAGAGGGCACAGAGACAAGACACAGAGAGGAAATCGAGGCAGTGAGAGAGAGAGAGTTTGGGGTTTAGGTGTGAAAGAGGAGAGTGAGAGATGGAAGAAGTGAGAGATGGAGGTGTGAAGAGGCTCACAGCTCCTCTCACCTGCTCCTTGTTTAAGACCACACACGCCAACCAAACGTGCGTTGCTCATAGACACTTGAGCAGCCGGGAATCTAACTCTCACCCGTCACAACCAGGACAGCCTCAGATTAGACAAGTGTGTGATCCACGTTTATCTGTTTACACCTCAGAGTGATGGGAATAGAACCCTCACACTCTGTACACATAGAGCACAACAGCCGGGGAAACTAAACACAAGCCCGGGGAAGGTCTGTGGTTTATACATGAAATTAAAGCCACAGTGTGTAACTTTTTAGACATTCTGGTTGTTTATCTCACTGAAAAACATTGAAAAGCGTGTGTGCCTAGTGTAAGTGGGCTTGCATCTCCACAAACCTGACTCGTTTGGCCTGGAGGAGGGCCTTTTTCTGCTTGTTTCCGTGGAAATGTTATTTCTTTCACAGTAATATTCCACAGTATGGCATAAAACAGCTGTCGAATGGAGAATGTTCAGAAGTATAGCTTTAACTTTACTTTATGATTAAATAAGAACAAAATAATCTTTTGAATAAGAAAAATATTTAATGTCAAAGAGCTGTGATACAAAATATTGTGGGGAAAAAATAGAACCCCTTTAGTTTACCTGACAGAGACGACGCTGAACTCTGACTCAGTTTTTGTTTCATGAGGACAGGCCCAGTGGTCACAGAGATATGAACATAAACCAGGTCAACGGTCAACACCTCTGCAGTCTGATTCTTGCTTTACATGTGCAGAGGAGGATGAAGTACTCCATTTTGTTACTTTAGTAAAAGTACAGATACAGAGGTCAAAGTAAATGTATCACATGGAAAAAAATAAATAAAAGTATTAAAGTACCTGTTGAAAAATGTGCTTTAGGAGTAAAAGTTAAAGTATTTCACACAAGTGTTCATTTGTTAGTGTAAATGTAGTGATCTTGATTCAAAATGAGACATTTTTTGTTCAACTGTAACAATACAAATCACTTTCTTCAGTTTTTTTAATGAATTTTGTGTATTTATTTTTGTTTGCTCAAAGCCGAAGCTTGAACTTGAAAACTTAAGTCAGGATGTATGCACGAACATGGTCAAAATAATCCCTCAAATCATATGAAAAGTACTTTTCGCTTTTCAGTCCAGTTCAAAAATGTAGTGGAGTAGAAAATACAGATACGGCTATCAAATGTAGTGAAGTAAAAGTAAAAAGTAAAGTACAGATACATAAAAAATCCGCTTAAGTACAGTACTTTACTACTTGTACTTTTTTATCTTCCACCACTGCACAGGTCTATGGTCTATACTTCTCAAAAAGTCTCTACGTATTTCACTTCTGTTTAACATGATCTCATTCCAACATAAAGCCTTTTTATCTTATCTGTCCCTCTTTGGCCCGTGTGTCTCTGTCCCTCATTGACCTGGGTGTCTCTGTCCTTCTTTGACCCGGGTGTCTCTGTCCCTCTTTGGGTCGGGTGTCTCTGTCCCTCTTTGGACCGGGTGTCTGTGTCCCTCTTTGGCCCGGGTGTCTCTGTCCCTCTTTGGACCGGGTGTCTGTGTCCCTCTTTGGCCCGGGTGTCTCTGTCCCTCATTGACCTGGGTGTCTGTCCCTCATTGACCTGGGTGTCTGTCCCTCTTTGACCCGGGTGTCTCTGTCCCTCTTTGGCCCGGGTGTCTCTGTTCCTCTTTGGCCCGGGTGTCTCTGTCCCTCTTTGGGCCGGGTGTCTCTGTCCCTCTTTGGACCGGGTGTCTCTGTCCCTCTTGGGCTCGGGACCGGGTGTCTCTGTCCCTCTTTGGCCCGGGTGTGCACATACCCGCACACCGGCCCGTGACGCCGACCCACGCACATATTTCCCGCTTCTCCGGGTTATCGCGGACAGTATGGAGAGATACAGGCCGCCGCGGCGTGTTGGATCTGCGTCTATTTTTGGGTCGAGGTGCCGGTGATGTGGAGCGCTCCCGGAGGTCTGCGCTCTGTCACTGTCACCGTCAGAGCACCGGCGGAACCCGCGCATCCGGCCCGGGGCTATCATAATAAAACACCTGATGCCCTCCCATCATCCTGTGTGTCAGATGCCCTCCCATCCTCCTGTATCCTTGCATGAAATTGTTGATCACTACTATGACAACGGTCCCAATTTCTCAGCACTCTGAAATCCATGGACACCCCTGTTTGTCAGATGCCCTCCCACAGCACTTGAATCTGGTCTGGGGATGCTTGTCTTTGTCTAAAATGTTGAAATGCTTTAAACCCAACTCCACGAGGGCAACTTCCAGGTCAGATCTGCGGAGAAGCGGCTAGAATGATGGTATTTCAAGATATTTTAGAAACAAAAACAACATGTGTAATGAAATAAATAAATGCTTGATAGATCAGTTTAATGCCATACTTTGGAATATTCCAAGCAAAACAACATCTCCATGGAAACAAGCAAGTGATGGACCCTTAGCAGAAATGTTATGCAGAGCAAAAAGTGCAGAAAAGGCTGCAGATCTACACCAGTACATACCGTAGTACCTTTGTATTACCAGGAGCCATCCAAAGCAGCAATGACTTTATTATGAAACGCCCTCTCCGCGCTTCCGGTCTGTCCCCCGGGTCTGAGCTTGACGTGTGGCCGCCTCAGGAGCATCTGCGCGCGGGCAGAGAGACAGGGCTGCGAGCATCCGTCTGGAGGAGCGACGCACGGTCCTTTTTTACGCTTCAAAACTCTCCAACGACATCAGCAACAAGTCCCAGCGCAGAGACGGACGTTTTCAAATCCAAACCACTCACTTTTATTTGATATCTTTGACTTTTTCACCTTTCATCTGTGTTTCTTTCGCCCGTCGCGCGCTCACGTCTCCTCTTCGCCACAGACTTTTGACGCACGGCTACGCACACTACAATCAACTTGTGAAAGATTAATCGGCTGCATTTTTAAATATTTATCGATTGCTTTATAGCGTCTAAAGCCCTCGGTTCATGACCCCGGGCCGGAGCTGCTCCATAACCGCAAAATGCCTGTGCGCCGCGGTCATGTGGCGCTCCAAAACACCTACCTGGACACCATCATCCGCAAGTTCGATGAGCAGAGTGAGTATGCCATATTTTTGCATTTTAAATCATTTTCAATTGTATATTATCAGCGTATTGTCGGTATACTTTCACTTTGCGCGCGTCTTTATCGACTTTACGCGTCACTTGGGTTTAAACTGGACGGACAAATGATTAGAGCTCCATTTTAAAGTCGATAAATAGATCGCGGTTCTTTTATTTGCGCGAGGCTGTAGTTTAAGTGTGGCGTTGGACTGAGCATGTGCAAAGTAGTTTGGGTCATAAAAAAAGTACATTTATTATCGTTTTTAATCGTAAGGATCGATGTTGTGTTGTAACTCCATAGTAACAGCTTCTCCAAAGTCCCCAGAGACAGAAAGGAGCAGGAAGAGAGTCACTGAAGTCGATTTGAGTTCCGAGTTAGACTATGTTTAGTCCTGGTTTAGACCTGGTTTAGACCTGGTTTAGTCCTGGTTCAAATCCTTGGTTATTCCTTGTTGATTAGAGCTGTTTATGTTCTGGTTTAAGTAGTGGTCCTGCTTTAGATCTGGTTTAATTCTGGCTTAGTCCAGGTTTAAATCCTTGTTTAGTTCTGATTTTAGCCCGGGCTTGGACCTGGTTTAGTCCTGACTAGACTATGTTTAGACTTGGTTTAGTCCCAGTTTAGAAATGGTTTAGTTCTGATTTAGACTATGTGTAGACCTGGTTTAGACCCAGTTTAGACCAGCTTTAGACCAGGTTTAGTCCTGGTTTAGGTTTAGTTTTAGTTCTGGTTTAAGTTATAGTTTAACCCCAATTTATGCTCTGTTTAGACTTGGTTTCTTTATTCCTGGTCCTGCTTTAGACCTTGTTAGGTCTTGGCTTAGTCCTTTCTAATTTTAGACCTGTACTGATTAGGGCTGGGTATCACCAATAAGTTGCCGATACGATACGTACCTCGATACACAGTCCACGATACAATACGTATCTCGATACAGTGCCATTTCGATACGATTCGATATATATTTCAAATCGATACGATACGATTCAGAAAAAAATAAGGGCCTTTAACCTTACTTAAATGGTCAACCCAATTTTCACCAAAAAAAAAACAAAAAAAAACAACAGACAAAAAAACATTAAATGGTGCATTTATCTTCCATTTATTGAAGATTAAAAAACACAATGAAGTACTTTTTGATTAATGCATGTTTCTAACTAGAGGGAGGAAGGCAGTTGAAACATTTTTTCTGACATTTTCATTTCTCTTGCTTCTTGCTTCTCTTCTCCCTGTAAAGAGTAACGTCTGGGGGGAATATCGATATCTATACTAGGAAACAAAGACTCGATACCGTATCGATTTTAATAATCGATACATATCGGTGTATCGATATTTTAGCACACCCCCAGTACTGATAGTCCTGGTTTAGTTCTGCTGTAGTCCTGTTGAAGTACATATGTAATTCCTGAGTTAGTTGTCCACTAGTTTAGTTAGAATTGGTTTGGTCTGGTTTGGTTCTAGTTTAGACCTGATTTAGTCCTGGTTTAGTCCTGGTTTAATCCTGTTTTAGTCCTGGTTTAGTCCTGCTTTAATCCTGGGTTAGTCCTCATTCTGAATGATCTTGGTATTAGATAATAGATAGGGTTTTTAATATTGTAAAGTTTTGTTGTAATGTAAACCCACACAGGGCACTGGACTCTGACTGGACCTTGAAATTTCTCTGGATAAACATAGGATTAAAGCCTTAAAAACATTTAAAAAAAAAAAACAGAACTGGTTCATTTTAAACTGTTTGCAGTGATCCAAAGTTATTTCTCACTTATCTTATGCATTCAGAGCATCCTAATTACTCACCATCATGAGTTTATAAGCACTTTTCAAAACTCTCAGAAACCAGAGTGGAGTTTTACTGTGACAGTAAAGATAACAGCTAGCATGCTAATACTCACTTCCTGGTTATCAAACAATAACGCGCTTTATAAATAGATGTAGACAGAACACAGCAGACTTATTTTGACCTCACGAGCTGCTTATACAATAGATCTGTACTGGGGCATTTTACTCAAATACATGGGGAAAAAATCAGGTACAGGAACTCTGAATCAGCCCTATTCAGGAGTAGTTTTAAGCTGTGTGAAAAACATATGTACTGGTCAGGAAACCACTGGTCAGGAAACATGGCGAGAGCACTCTAGTACATAGCAAGTCACATGGTCAGGAAAAGTTAGTTTCTGTCATGACATGTGTAACGATCCATCACTGTGTAATAACTCATACCTTGTACCAAATATTAGCTCATAAATGTCCCAAATGAAATAGATTCAATTACAGTGTACCCAAGTAAAAGTAATGGCAAGTGGAATCAAATAAATTTAATCTCTGTTACACATGTGTTGACCTCCTCCGTTACACGCCCACTGTGACATACGCACTTTCTACAGTTTTATTTTCTTAACCGGTGATACTCGTAGGATTTGGCAGCATCGCGTCGTCATTTTAGTACAAATGGAAAAAAAATGGGCTGCTTGTTAGTGTGATGTGCAGCTATCCATAGGGGGCGCCGACAGCATGCGGCACTTTATTGTGATGAAGTTTGCAACAACGTCAGCTCCTATTGGGCACCACAGTTTTCTAACGCAGCAGTCAGTGGACTTGTTTCTTTTATTAAGTCGTTTTAGATGAATATTTCAATTTGTCCAAAATACAATATAATGATCCACGGGTGTCAGCGATTATAACTATAGAGCGACACAAGCACAACAGGTGATTTATAAAGACTCAAGCTGACCCCTGACCTTTATACATCACTTAAATGATTAAAGTGAGTTTTTTATCCTTCCTCCTTAGACATATTCTCTGTGTCTTTGTGTGGAGTGGGTGCAGGACCAGGGCCTCGTTTGGACACTTACACAGAGCAATGTTTTTGACAGCATCTTATGAAACGCTCCGCTCACAATCATGAATTATTAATGTCAATCTGTTGCTTCAAACCTGCCTCTGTTTCACACTTTAATATTTAGTGTGGACCTCATTACCTCCTGTTTTGTCAACAACTCAAAACATCTGCATACTGGACACTATGGACCTTTAAACTTTGACCCCTCAGCTTTGGTCTCTCACTGTAGAACCCTCTGAGATCCTTCTTCTCCAGACTCAATAAAAAGAGGAAATATTACAACAGGGTAAATGTAGTGTATGGCTGTCATAGCACTAAAGACATGTACTGCCCATCGATGGGTTGAATAAAAATGCGGTGTGGCAAAAACTCTTAAAACTATTACTATCTGTGTATCTGACCTGCAGGGGGAGCTCATGCAGAAACTACAGTTTATGCAAAAAAAAGTACTAGGAAACAGTGTATTTGTATAAAGATTAAACTTGTGAATCGTGAGTTTAATCTGACCTTTTATTAGGTATGGGAGATATATCAGTTGCAGTATCGGTATCAGCCAATATCGATACAGGTTATTTGATATTGATACTGATATTCAAAACGGACTAATGAGTTAAAATAGAAATGGAAGAGTGTTTTGGCAAATTTTATTTATATGGCACTTTTCCACCTTCAAGTCTCAAAGCTCTTTACATCAAGGAACCACTCACCCATCCACACCACAGTCTGTGTAAAGAAGTGGACTAAGTGAGTGTGACGTCGCCCACAGCGTTCAGCTCCAGTCAAATGAAGCTCGTCGAGGCTAGAGCGGTTATAGAGGTGAATTTGGAGCCCTGTTCCATATTTGCAGTTTTAACCGCAAATATCATAGTAACCAAAGAGCCAATCTAGAGTGAGGCTCTCTTCTCTCTTCCTGCCCACATCGTTGGTTTGGCAAAACTGCTGCTAATGCTAGCAGGAGCGATCTCAGGGAAAGAAAACAGCTGATTTGTCTCTTATTAATGTTCATATCATGATTTACACACACAATTGAAAAATAAAAAACACCAGGATCATGTAGAGCGGGTTAATATGAACATTTTAAGACCTGAATGAGCCTGACAGCAGCAGTTACAGAGAGAGGGGCCACAGTTTTTTAATGTAAAGTGAATTGGAGCCAGAAGTGTGCCAGTGATCACTTCCTATTTGGAATGAGGCGACCAGCTGCTCCGTTATATTCATTTATACATACAGTCTATAATTTACACACACATTCACACACCAGTGTACCAGACACTTAATTAATTAATTACATAATTTAAACGCTAAATATTTGTTATTCATATCGATCCATTCCTACTTTTTACATATAAATACCAACAAATGCCAAACCTTCAGCTCACTCTCTCACTTACTCACTCTCTCTGCTGTTGTCCCATGCACGAGGGAGTGTGACGTGAGAGTGTGCATGTGTGTCTCCGTGCACGCCTGGCTCAGGCACGTGGAGCTGCTTAGCAACAGTCTGACATGTGTGCGATTGTGCCTTTGAGTGTGTGTGCGCTCCTGCATGTGTGTGCATGTGTGTGTGCATGTCTGTGCATACATGTGTATGTGTGTCTGTGAATGAGGGTCTGTGTATACATGTGTGTGTGCCTGCCTGTGTATGCGTGTCTGTGTATGCATGTGTGTGTGTGTCTGTGTATGCATGTGTGTGTGTGTCTGTATGCGTTTCTGTGTATACATGTGTATGTGTGTCTGTTAATGAGTGTCTGTTTGTACATGTGTGTGTGTATGCATGTCTGTATGTGTGTCTGTGTATACATGTGTGTGTGCGTGTCTGTGTGTGCGTGCGTGTGTGTGTATGCTTGTGTGTGTTTGAGTGTGTGTGTATGTGTACATGTGTGTGTTTTGTGTACATATTAGACTATATTCATAAATATTCTCTTTTTAGAAGCCTTCACTTGCCAGGTTTGAAATGTGTTTAAAAAGTCTCTGTGTGCAACAGAAATAATCATTTGACTAATCGACTAATGAAATAATTAGTTTCAGCCCTAGTGTGTGTGTGTGTGTGTGTGCGTGTGTGTGTGTGTGTGTGTGTGTGTGTATGTAGACGTGTGTTTGTGTGTGTGTTTGGTCGTCATCAGGACTGTGACTGTTCCTGGCCTCTGCTCCACAGGACTCTTGAGTGTCTGTGTGTATGTGTGTGTGTTTAGATGCCTGTCTGAGTGTGTGTCTGGTTTGGCCCTCTGCTCTACCGGACTGAGTGTGTGTTTGTGTATTTGTAGGCGTGTGTGGTAGTGTTTTCTGCAGGTTTCGGAGTGTTTGAGCATGTGACGTGTGTGTATGTGTGTGTGTGTGTGTGTTTGTTAGTCTGGTTCAGGCCTCGGCTCTGCAGGCCTCTGAGTGTGTGTGTGCTAGCATGTGTATGCGTGTATGTGTACGTGTGTCTGGTTTGGTGCTCCACAGGCCTCTGCTCTGAAAATAAACCTCTGATTATCATATATTCTCATATTTACATAATGTTGGAGTTTGATTTGTGACACAGCAGCAGACTGAGGACTCACATTCGTATGTTTATGTTTGAGAACACTCCACTTATTCAGCTTGTGTTTTTGTGAAAACTCTTCAGAAGTGCTTTTACTTTCATTGTTACTGTCACAATGTTTGTTAAAATACTGGTGTATTGTCATTAATAATTATTGCTAAGTTTCTATATCCAGTTACGTTTAAAGATCAAATTCTGATGTCCCTTCGTCAGATTTAGAAAGACAGCTGCTCATCTCCTCTTCTCCTTCACATACCCTCGTCTCCTCCTCTCTCCTCCTTTGTTCCTCTTTTCTCCTCTCTCCTCCACCTCCTCGTCCTCTGTCCCTCTCTCCTCTTCCCTCCTCTTCTCACTTCCTCTTCTCTTTTCTCCTCCTCATAACTGAATTATGGTGTTTAATCATAAGGCTAATCTCAGCATTTCACAAAGACTTTAGTATTTCACAGTTTGTGGAGCTGAGACATAGCTAAGGGTAAAAAACTCCAGTATATTGTTCGTATCGTATTTCTGTGTTTATTTTAGAGATTGGCCTATATGGGTTTTTCCTGGTGGAGGCTGTTGGTGGATGCTACTGATTGTTTAGAGCAGCCGATGGTCCATCAGCAGGAGGAGTGCTGATTTAGATTATTTACTCAAATTTGCACAAGCTCATCCACAGCTTTGTTTTACTTCAAACTGGATAAAACAGCAGTGTAGCTACATTTTGTGTAGTGTTCTCTTTGCGCTAAAATCTTCAAATAAACTTCTAGTGAGCTCTTTAGGCGTCTGCTCGTCCCAAACTAAATATCACCCTTTGCTGGAGATTTAAGGCTCATATTTGGGTTTGGATGTAGTGGTCTGTCTCTATAGTTATTTCCCTTCTCTGCTCCTCTACACCACGTTCCAGCCTTTTTTTATGAAATGCCCTGGGTTTGGCTCTTGTTAGAGACCTTGAGCTGGTTTCTTACCCTCAAACGTGCCGGTGCGGGTCTCTTTAGTTTAACGGCCCGGTGCGGGTCACTTTAGTTTAACTGCCCGATGCGAGTCTCTTTAGTTTAACAGCCCGGTGTAGGTCACTTTGGTTTAACGGGCCGGTGCGGGTCACTTTAGTTTAACTGCCCGATGCGGGTCACTTTGGTTTAACGGCCCGGTGCGGGTCACTTTAGTTTAACGGGCCGGTGCAGGTCACTTTAGTTTAACTGCCCGGTGCGGGTCACTTTGGTTTAACGGCCCGGTGCGGGTCACTTTAGTATAACGGCCCGGGGTCGGTGTGGGTTGCTTTAGTTTAGACAGAAGAGACGCTTTCAAACCGATCCAAAGTGGACCAGTGGAAGTGGGCCTGTTGTTGGGCAGTAACAGGTGTAAAGGTGTGAGCTGTGGAGCAGACAGCTGTGACTGAAGACTGTCCTCTCTCCTCCTCCTCTTCTCCTCTTCCCCCTCTCCTCCTCCTCCCCTTCTCCTCTTGTCTTCTCTCCCCTCTCTCCTCTCCTTGCTCTCTCTCTTCCTCCTCTCCTCCTTAACCTCTCCTCTTCTTCTTTCCCTCTCCTCTCCTCCTCTTTCTTCACCCCGCTCCTCCTCTCTTCCCCTCTCCTCTCCCTCCTCCTCTCTCTCCTCTTTTTTCTCTGCACCTCTTTCTCCTCCTCCTCCTCTCTCCTCTCCTCTTCCCCTCCCCCTTTCCTCCTCATTCTTCTCAGACCCTCGTCATTCTTCTCACACTCTGGATATTTTTAGAACCGCTGGAGACACTTGTGATAAACTGTTAATTTGGATTTAATTTCAGATTTTTTGTTGAATCTCATGTGTCTTAGCGGCTGTGATATCTCTGGAATTAATGGGCGTATCCACACGAAACAAAAACTGACACAAAAGGGGAGATAGATAGATAATGCTATTATTAAAAGACCAGTTTAGCAGCAAAAAAGTGGATGAGTGTTTAGTTCCACTTTAAAGCTATAACCTGTAACATTTGTGTCCACAGACCGAAAGTTCCTGATCGCCAACGCTCAGATGAAGAACTGTGCCATCATCTTCTGTAATGAGGCGTTCTGCTCACTGTTCGGTTTTACACGCGCCGAGGTCCTCCAGCAGCCTTGTACCTGCCCCTTCCTGGTGGGACCTGGTACCATGAAGAGCGCCCTCTCTCTACTGGCTCAGGCACTGCGTGGGAGCGAGCAGCGCAAAGTGGAGCTGCTCTATTACTCCAAAGAGGGTCAGAGGAACGAGCACAGTATACACCTGCTTTTATTACACATGTTTATTTATTTTAACATATATTTAATTTTAAATTTATTTATTTATATATGTATGTATGTATATGTATGTATGTATGTGTGTGTGTGTAGGTATATATATATATGTGTGTATGTATGTATGTGTATACACACACACACACATATAATAATTTATTGATTATTTCATTTATTTAAAGCCCCACTGTGCAACAACCAGACTTATGCTGTGTTCCAGTTTCCCTCGGAGGTTGGAACTTGGATCTCAAATTGAGTTAAACATGGCCATGCCTGGTCTAGTGTCAAGTCGGAAAAACTATGGCCAGTACATTACAGTACTACTTACTTACTTTAGTGAAGCCATAAAAACTCGGAAAGTGCAAAATCAGACAAAAAGAGGATTCAGGACAGTTCAGTTCATGTCATGCCCTGGACTCTGTCATTGCTTTAACAGTTAATGAAGTAACGTATTAGCATTAGCGCCACGTACATGTTGTTGACATTAGTGCTGCGTACATGTCATCATTAGCATAACAGCACATTTGTAACTGCAGAGGCTCAGTGTACAGGAGCAGGTTCACAGAAGCATGTGGACAGGGTGAGCGACTAAAGGCAAAATAACACAAACACAATCAATATTCTAACTGTCGGACATCAAAGTTTAAAGCTCCGACTTTCCCAGTAGAATCACCAAGATTGTGGCATATTCCAGGTGTCATGTACAAGTCAAAACTCGGAAAGTTCGAGGACAACTGGCCTGGAGGAGGGCCTCCTCCTGCTTGTCTCCATGGAAATGTTTTCTCTATAATCTTCCACAGTATGGCATAAAAAATCTCCATGGGGAATGCTCTGAAGTATGTTTTAACTTTATATTTCCATGGAATAATGCAGGTGTTGTGCCACCTCATGAAAGTTACAGGGTGTTGTGTTAATTACATTTTCTTTTTGTTTTGAATTAATTTTTAATTCCGTTCACAGTTCACATTGACACCTCCAGGAGCATGCACATCTGAAAGACTAAAATATGAAACTGCTAAATGAACTCATGACACACAGGGAGGGCATCTGACACACAGGGAGGGCATCTGACACATCTGACACACAGGGAGGGCATCTGACACACAGAGAGGGCATCTGACCACACAGGGAGGGCATCTGACACATCTGACACACAGGGAGGGCATCTGACACACAGAGAGGGCATCTGACACACAGGGAGGGCATCTGACACATCTGACACACAGAGAGGGCATCTGACACATCTGACACACAGAGAGGGCATCTGACACACAGGGAGGGCATCTGACACGCAGGGACATTTCATAACATGTTTGCCCAAACCAAAGGATTATCAGTGTTTAGTTTTTTATTTGCTTATAAAATATACGGTCCATTTATGTAGAAAAACATGATTTTGCTCCTTTGCTCAGCCCTCATCAGAGAAACGAGATAGGACTCATTATCGCTCCTGTAATTTCCCCCTTTCTCTTCCCCTTCTCTCTCTGTCTCTATCTCTCCTTCCTTCTTCCTTCTCTCTCTCTTCCTCTCCCCTCTTCTCTCTTTCTCCATTCCTCTCCTTTTTTCTCCCTCTTTTTCTCTTTCTATCCCCTCTCACCCCCCTCCTCCTGCTGTCTCCCTCTCTTCACTTTCTCCTCCTCTCCTCCCTACTTCTCCCCCTCCCTCCCTTCTCTCTTCTCTTTTCTCTCTCTGCTCCCCTTCTCTGTTTCTCTCTTGTCCTCTCTGCCCACATCCTCTCCCCTCTCTTCCCTCTCTCTTCCTCTCCTCCTGCTCTGTCCATCTCTCTTGAGTGTTCTTTATTATTTCATTGTAATACCATCCTCCTCTCCTCCGCCTGCTCCTCTCCTCCGGGTCGCTCTCCTCTGAGTGCTACAGGTCTATGGCTGTTGTAGTGCCGTTATTATGGGATGCCTGCTGGACCGCCCGTGTCCTGTGGAGCGTTTGGACACGAGGCCGTTGTCATGGAGACGAGCTGCTCTCAAACACACAGAGGGCTCCCGCTGCACTCAACAAACACTGTAAAACATAAGTGTGCACGTCAAACACACTGTAGAAAATACATGTGCAGTAGTGACCATGTGGGCGGTCAGCTGTTTGTCCAGAGCACGAGTGGACATGTGTGCAAATATCACAATTTATATCACTCCCAGTGTCAAGAAATTTGCATATTTCTCCATTAGCTTTGAGTTACGTAGCTCAACAGCACCCACCCCTGGTTCCCTTAGACTTTACAAAAAAAAAATGAGATTAAAAGTTTGAAAGGTCAGAGCTAATCAGCTATGTGCTAACTAATGGCCACAATAGCTGTACTTTTATACAGCACTTTTTATTTAAAATCTGTTACGTTACTAAAGCATTTTGCCAAATCTTTAGTTTTTTTGTTTGTTATGGATATTAGTTAGCACGTAGCTGGTTAGCCTTCGTGATACCGTTTGAAAAGTGTATGGGAAAAATGAAGGGAAACTTTACTTCCAGAACCACAGTGGGCAGTCGCTGTCGAGCTCTATATTATGGTTAAGTGTTATGTCACTTCTAGACCTAGGCGCATCAGCTGATTGAGTATTTGGCTGCAGTCAGATGAAGCTCATCGATGCTAGCAGTCATACCGGTTAATCTGCAGCCAGGGCCCATATTCTGAAATCTATGCATGAAAACCAAAGAACCAATCAGGAGTAAGGTTGTTAAAGGGAGGTTTGGCGGGGGCGGACACTTAGCAACAAGGCTGTCAAGCAAACCTGTTGCTAACGCTAGTGAGAGTGACCTTGGGGGAAGCAGGCGCCCGATTGGTCTGTTATCAATGTTCATATCTTGATTTACTGAAATAAAAACTGATTGGACTTCTGATTGGACCCAGAAGTGACATCATCACTTAACAAACACACTCACGTCCCCCACGGCACATGGACTCACTACGCTGATGCTCAAATGCAAAATACAGAAGTAACACAGACTTCATTGACATGTTTGTACTACACAGAGCAGGAGGAGAGCCATGGACAGCACCCAGAGATCACTAGGGGGCGCTGTTTGTAAAGGGCTTCTGTCTTTCTCCTCTCTTGCATTCAAATCGAAAACACAGTTTGAATGGACTCTGTCTTATTGCCCCTCTCTTCATTAGTATCCCCGTGTCTCTCTCCCTCATCAGTCCTTTTCCCTTCTGTCTGTGTCCCTGTTTCTCTCATCCTCATCCCTCCTTCTCTCTTCTGTCTGTCTCTGTGTCCCTGTGTCTCTCTCCCTCATCCCTCCTTCTCTCTTCTGTCTGTCTCTGTGTCCCTGTGTCTCTCCCTCATCCCTCCTTCCCTCTTCTGTCTGTCTCTGTGTCCCTGTGTCTCTCTCCCTCATCCCTCCTTCCCTCTTCTGTCTGTCTCTGTGTCCCTGTGTCTCTCTCCCTCATCCCTCCTTCCCTCTGTCTGTGTCTGTATCCCTGTCTCTCTTTCCCTCATCCCTCCGTCCCTCTTCTGTCTGTCTCTGTGTCCCTGTGTCTTATCCGCGGTGGTCTATATTTAGTGGGCCTGATTGCAGAGTGGAGTTGACAAAGGAGAGGCTCGTTTGGCTTCTCTCTCTGTCGCCCGTAGTCTCTATGATCCTCGTATTAGACATGAGAGCAAAGGACTGTGCGAAAATTCAAACACAAAGACTGCAGATATTTAGACAATAGAATCACCTTTAGAAACAAAATGTGTCAGATGCCCTCCCTGTGTCGCCACGGGGTCTTATTCTGTGTAAAAGCTGCTAACCATACTGTAGACTGTATATATAAATGGACATAACTAAACTGTTTGCCACTGAGTTCCAAACTGGAAGTGAGCATGGGTGCGCTTTTGGCTCCATCAACTCTGAGTCCAGTTCACTTTACATTGAAAAATCATCACCCCTCTCTCTGTAAATGCTGCTGTCAGGCTCATCATTTTGGTTTTAAAATGTTCACATTAACTGGCTCTACATGATCCTGGATTTTTTATTTTGCTTTTGTGTCCATAAATTAAGATATGAACATAAAATTAAAATAAAAGACAAGCCAGGAACCTTCTTTCCGCGAGGTCTCACCTGCTAGCGTTAGCAATAGGTTGGATAGACAGCATTGCTAAGCCCCCACTCCCTGCTAAACCAGCGGTGGAGACGGCAAGGAGCATTACCTTCATCAGCCTCGCTCCAGATTGGCTCTTTGGTTGCTATGATACTCATGGTCGGAATTCCAAATACGGAACTCGAGCTCCAGATTTGCCCCTGTAACTGCTCTAGCCTCGATGAGCTTCTTTTGACTAGAGCTGAGCTGTGCATGACACTCACTTAGTCCACTTCTATATACAGTTTATGCTGCTAAGCCTGAAGTTTAAATTTCTCCAAACATGTTCTGAAATACATGGGATTCTTGGATTAGTTCAGATTTCAGTCTTCTCTCAAATGTTACTCTTCCTGAACATGTTTAAAATGTTTCTTGTGCACTTAATCATGATATGATGATTATAAGATTGTGCATAGATGTGGAAAAAAATCTTGACCCATAGCTTTCGGCCCCAGCAAAATGAAGCCAATCGAGTCGAGCAGTTATAGCGGCCAATTTGGAGCCGAGTTCGATATTTGGAAAACCAGAGTGCGAGCATCATAGCAACCAAAGAGCCATTCAGTAGCGAGGGCGTTGATGGTAACGCCCCTTCCCGACCGCACTGCTGGTTTGGCAGGGAGTGGGCGATTTGCACCACTGTCAATCAAACATGTTGCTAACGTTAGTGGGACGTCGGGGAAAGAAGGCCCCTGATTTGTCTGTTATTAATGTTCATATTTTGCTTTACAGACACAATAAAGAAATCAATAAAAACATCAAGATCATGTAGTGCAGGTTAATATAAACATTTCAAGGACAAAATGACGAGTCTGACAGCAGCAGTTACAGAGAGAGGGGCGACGGTTTTTCAATAAAAAATGACCTGGAGCCAAAGTTATTGGAGCTGAAACACGTCCACGCTCACTTCTTACTTTGTTGTCTCCGCTGGTGTATAACTCCTCCTCTGGTCTCTCCTCTTCATAACCTCTCCTCTGCTCTCTCCCTGTAGGCACGTGCAGGCCCTGTTTGGTGGACATCATCCCGGTGAAGAGTGAGGAGGGCGTGGTCATCATGTTCATCCTGGACTTTCAGGAGCTGCTGGACCCAAACCTGAAGAAGTGTGGCCTGAGGCAGAGAGTGGAGCAGAGCTGGCTGTACTGTAAGAGACACACACACACACGGACACAAACACATCCGCACACACACAGACACACTCACATACACACAGACACAAACACACACACTCACAGACATAAAGACACAAACACACACACGGCACTGGTGTGATAGGGCTCATACAATCAAAGACAGACCAACCACAGAGCAGCAGCAGAGCCAAAGGAAAAATTTTGTAACCCTGAAGCCCCTCCTGTGCCTCAGGTCGCAGTCGGCGGTTGAAGATGCGGCTCCCGGTGCTCAGGTCCCTGAGGAGGCCCAGTCTGTCCAAGGAGCAGTTTGAGGGCGTTGTGGTCGATTACCTCACGGTGAGACGCGACACTTTAAAACAACTCTCATACACAGATCAAGATCATTCTAAAGCTCCTCAGGAACGGTTCACTTCTGTGAATGTTACTTTTTAGTACAGATACCTGTGAAAAATGACTCTCTAGATTTGATACTAGTTTTAGTATCCAGTTAGTTTAGTATCTGATTTACAATACTTTTTATTTCTACTCTGTACTCTGTACCCACCCGTACCCTCTTCTGTACCCCCCTCTCTACCCTCCTCTGTACCCTTCTCTGTAACCCCCTCTGTACCCTCCTCTGTACCCTCCTCTGGAACCCCATCTGTACCCATTCTGCAGCCCAACAGTGAGGAGGTGCCCCTGAAGGAGTTCCGTATCCCGTCGAAGGAGAGCTGTGTTCAGTCTGAGACCGAGGCTTTGATCGAACAGGACCAGCCCTCATCCACCCAAAGCTCCACCAAACGGCGCTCTTTGCTTCCCCCTCTGCCCCCTCTACCCGCCCTCCCCGCCCTCCCCACCCTACCCACTCTACCTGCCCTCCCCGCCCTACCAGCCCTGCCCGCCCTGCCCGCCCTGCCTGACCGCCTGGAACCGTCTCTGGGCCTGGCTCGTGGCTCTCTCTCCTGTTCGCGAGACTCTGTGCGTTCCCTCCGACGAGCCTCCTCCCTGGACGACATCGACGGCATGAGGGCGGAGTGGAGCGCAGAAGACCGGAACGCCAGCAGTGAGTTTTGCTGTAGGGGCTAGTCCTGGTTTAGTCCCGGTTTAGTTCTAGTTCAGTCCTGGTTTAGTCTTGGTTTAGTCCTGGTTCACTCCTGGCCTGGTAGGAGCAGATTGGCACAGATTGGCAGTTGTAACATTTTTGGCAGCATTTATTATTTTTGGTGACTGTAATTTGAAGGACAAAACATTAAATAAAACAAAAAACGTGGTAATTTCAAACAGACACAAAAATTAGCCGAACTCAGTCATATCTGAAGGAGCAAGAAACACAAATGTTAAAATCATTTCACATTGTCAACATAAAGGTCGAGTCGCTTTAGATTACTCACAGTGGAAAGAGGAACCATGGGTTTTACTCAGGTGAGAGTACTGGTACACTCTACTATAGATTACTCAAGTACTAAGAGTACTGTTAATTCAATAAAAATATTATTCAAGTAGGAGTAAAAGTATTCTGCTTGAAAAGTACTCAAGTAAACGTAACTGCGTAAATGTATCTGAGTACTCCGCGCCTATGGTACCAACTGTTGTATTTACATTCAGTATTTCATGTGTAACGGCCTGTCTGTCTAATGAACTCCGTGGTGAACGGCTCGCGAGTTTTTCTCGTGTGACAGAGATGGATGTGCAGCACGAAGGCTTTATTAAAACGTGGCTCTGGTGCAGAGAGTGAGGGTGTGATTAAGAACAATGGTTTAATTAAACTTAATTGGGACAGAGCATCTCAGGCTTTTGTCACAAGAAAAGAAATGTGAGAGACTTTTCAGAACTAGTCCTGGTTCAGAGCTGGTTTAGTCTTGGGTTAGTTCTTTTTCAGGTCCTATTTTAGTCCTGGTTCAATCCTGGTTCAATCCTGGTTTAGCCCTGGGTTAAGTCTTGGTTGAGTCCTGGTTTTAGTCCTGGTTTAGTCCTGGTTTTAGTCCTGGTTTAGTCCTGGTTTAGTCCTGGTTTTAGTCCTGGTTTAGTCCTGGTGCAGTCCTGGTTTTAGTCCTGGTTTAGTCCTGGTTTTAGTCCTGGTTTATTCCTGTTTAGGCCTGGTTTTAGTCCTGGTTCAGCCCCGGTTCTTTTTGCAGACTTGAAACCCAGCACGGTGAACTCGACCTCGGACTCGGACTTGATGAGGCACCGCACTGTGGGCCGGATCCCACAGGTGGCGCTGTCGTTCGGGTCGGACCGCCTCAGACCCCCCTCCCCCACCGAGATTGAGATCATAGCACCCAGCAAGATCAAGGACCGCACCCAGAACGTTACA
This sequence comes from Periophthalmus modestus, assembly GCA_019594935.1. Taxonomy (NCBI): domain Eukaryota; kingdom Metazoa; phylum Chordata; class Actinopteri; order Gobiiformes; family Gobiidae; genus Periophthalmus; species Periophthalmus modestus. The sequence goes on along the minus strand of JAIEZT010000019.1, from coordinate 7,064,623 downwards.
GAGAAGGTCACCCATGTCACCCAGGTAACACCCACATCACCCGGGAAACACCCTCGTCACCCAGGTAACATCCACGTCACCCAGGTAACACCGACATAACACTGACGTAACACCCACATAAAACCCACATCGGTCAGGTACAGATACAACAGCATCCCAAACAAGACCACCCAGAAGACCATCCACGTCACCCAGGTATGGACTGATGGACACCCATGTCACTCAGGTACAGAGACAACACCACCCTCACACATAAGAGCTCTGACAACACTACAGAACACCACCGAGAAGGTCACTCATGCCACCCAGGTATTCACTCAAGGTCACCCACATCACTCAGATAACACCGATGACACCCAGGTAACAAGGAGAGCCCACACAAAACTCAAGAGTACCCATTACGCCCAGAACATCGAGAAGGTCACTACGCTACCCAGGTATGGAGATAAGACAGCACCTATGTCATCCAGGAAAAAGAACCGGGGTTCGACTTTCTGTGGAGTTTGCACATTCTGGGTGGGTTTCCTCCGGTTTCCCCCATCAACCCAAAACATGCAGAACAGGTGAAATCCTCCACCTGAGGTAGTCCTGACCAAGACTAGACCAAGATCTGGGGGACAGAGGCTCAGTGGTTAGAGCGTTGGTCCCCTAACCTGAAGGTCGGAGGATCGAGTCTGGACCAAGTTCTGTCATTGTGTCTTTAGGCAAGACACTTCACCCACATTGCCTAGTATGAAAGTGGTGTGTGCGTGAATGATTGGTGGTGGTCGGAGGGGCCAATGGTGCAGATTGGCAGCCTTGCTTCCGTCAGTCTGCCCCATGGCAGCTGTGGCTACAATAGTAGCTTACCATCACCAAGTGTGGAGTGAATGAATAATGACTTTAGTGTAGTGCTTTGAGAGGCTTTGACAAGCCTGTAAAGCGCATTACAAGTGGAAGGCATTAAGATCTGGAGATGGGTTCCACTGCTCCTGGCAGGTTTGACCCAGAGACACTGAAGGGTGGGTCAAATGCAGAAAATGAATTTCCCTCACAAGGGCTTGGTAAAGTATACCTCACCTTACCTTTTATATACACAACACCCATGACACCCAGACCGCCACCGAGAAGGTCACCCATGTCATCCAGATCCAAAGACAAGAGCACCCATGTCACCCTGCGCCTGGTTTAGTCCATTCACACTTACACATGCACGACATCAACATTAGAGGGTTGTTGTTGTTGTTTTAATTAGATCTACCGTGGCAGAGGATTGTGGGTACATGTTTTGGAGCAAAGCATTGTGGGTATTCTCAGCGCTGTTATCGAGCAGTTGGTGCCTGTGACCTTGGCCTTTTGGAGCTAATGCACTCAGAGAGAAAGAGAGGTAGGGAGAGAGAGAGAGACAGACAGAGAGAGAGGGAGGTAAAGAGAGAGGAAGCGAGAGATGGAGAAAGAGCGTTAGACAGAGAGAGAGTGGGGTAGAGAGAGGGAAAGAGAAAGAAGACAGAGAGAAAGAGAGGGAGGGAGAGATCTAGAAGGAAAGAGGGCTCTTTCCCTCTAGCTAGGTACAGAGAGAGAGAGGGGGTGAGAGAGGGGGGAGAGGGCTGCCCCAGAACTCACCACCACTTTCACTAGTTTGTAGTACAGTTGCACGAGATGAGAAAAACATGTGACAGTCCTGGTTTAGTCCTCTTTCAGTCCTGGTCTCGGTTTAGTTCTAGTTTAGTCCTAGTTTAGTTTTGGTTTAGTCCTGATTTAGACCTGATTTAGACCTGGTTTAGTTCTTAGTTCTAGTTTAGCCCTGATTTAGTCCTAGTTTAGTCCTAGCATAGTCCTGGTTTAGTCCTAGTTTAGTGCTGGTTCATGGTACGGCCACAGAGGACACACTGCCCTCTCTCTCTCTCCTCCATCATCCCAAACAACATAAGCCAGACTATAACCTATGAGCGCTTTAGTCCTGGTTTAGTCCTTGTGTAGTCCTGGTTTAGCCCTGGTTTAGCCCTGGTTTAGCCCTGGTTTAGCCCTGGTTTAGTCCTGGTCTTTATTCTTGCACATCATGAGCTTTAAAAACAAACCCGTGAGTAGATCCTCCATCTTTCTTTTCTCTTATGTTTTCAAATGTTTTTGTTTTGTTTAATTACTGATATATTTTTTAATATGTATTAATCTTTAAGGATCTTTTGATATATTTGATCTTAATTATAATTTTTATATGGCTTATTTAAGATAAATTATCTGTACCAGTAGAGAAAAATATTTTACAACAACTTTGCATGACTAAAACACCACATAAACTGCGTATTGTCAGGCATTGTTAGCGTAGCATGACGTCATGCATGCGTGCTAATGGTAGTGGCTCTGCTCCGTCCTGGACCATATTATGAAACACATCAATATTTGTGTTTGAGCCAAAAGTCAGACTCCAGCTCCTAGAATCCTCTCGGTCTGATAATGATTGGAACTACAGGGTTTAGCATTTTAGCAAGTTGTAGCATTTTAGACAAGAAATAACTGAGTAATAAGACAATTAGCATTTAAGAGCGGGTGTTATACCAAATGTACTTTTTGGAGCTTTCTCCTATGTAACATCGCTGTTCCCTCATCAAAAACATGCTTGAAGAGGTTTTAGATGTCATCCATGCATGTTTGAGTAATCCAGTGATCTCTCCCGGGCCCTATTCGACCTCTCCTTATGGTTAGCAGTATGAGCCTGTGCAAGGCTCCGCCCACAAGCCTACGTCACCCATGCTCCCACTCGACAATTCTCCAGAAATATACAAAAACATGACACAGTAGCTTGACAAACCTGATGTGATGTGCAGTAGTTTCATTAGTGGGATGCAGCTGATTGTGTTGTGATAGCGCTCTGAAGGGGAAGTGAGTTAGCACAGAGAGCAATGGGAGGGGGGACTCAGAGCATCAAACTGTTAATTTTATGATCATTATTTGTTTTAATTTGTTTATATTATGATTGTAATGTATTTTTTACTCTGTAAAACATTTTTCAGTTACTTTGTATATGAATTGTGCTATACAAATGCCTTGCCTTGCCAAAAACGAAAGTGAAATGTATAAAACATGTTAATGCATTGTTTTGAGCGAATATAGCATTTTCAAATAAAATAAAAGGTAACATGGTGATCTAAATGTTAATAATACCCCATAGAAGTGTAACGTCCCCTCTTTAAGTCTTAAGTGTGTTCAGTGCTCTCTCTCCCCTTCCTCCCTCTCTCCCAGGTCTTGTCTCTTGGCGCAGACGTCCTCCCTGAGTATAAACTTCAGGCTCCTCGTATCCACCGCTGGACCGTGCTTCACTACAGCCCCTTTAAGGCTGTGTGGGACTGGCTCATCCTCCTCCTCGTCATCTACACGGCGGTCTTCACTCCGTACTCAGCGGCATTTCTCCTGAACGAGGTGGAGGAGCAGCGGAGGAGGGACTGTGGCTACACCTGTAACCCTCTGAACGTGGTGGACTTGGTTGTAGACGTGATGTTCATCGTTGACATTGTGATAAACTTCAGGACGACGTATGTGAACCAAAATGACGAGGTGGTGAGCGCCCCCTGGAGGATTGCCACGCACTATTTCAAAGGCTGGTTTCTGATCGACATCGTGGCTGCCATCCCCTTCGACCTGCTCATCTTCCAGTCCGGCTCCGAGGAGGTGAGGGACTCAGTTTAATGTTTTACTTCATCTCCATATGTGTAGATATTTGTTCCTGGTTAAGTGTCTATTATCCTAGCCCTCTGCCCTTCCCTCTCCTCCCAGCCTCAGACGACCACTCTGATTGGACTGCTCAAGACCGCTCGGCTGCTGCGTCTCGTTCGTGTTGCGAGGAAACTGGACCGATACTCGGAGTACGGTGCCGCTGTACTGTTTCTGCTCATGTGCACCTTCGCCCTCATCGCACACTGGCTCGCATGCATCTGGTACGTACAAACTCAGAATCGCCACTGTATCGGACTGATGGGGAAGCAGGAGTTGATTCTGGACAATGACCGAAAGGAGAAGATGGTGGATACAAGCATTATGAGCTAAATGAGTTTCTTCAGCAGGGTGACTGTGTGCTGCATTCCAGATTACTGGCTTTCAGATTACCTCACAACATTTTATTATAATGTAGGGCCCTAGTTTTGACTCCTGCCACTCCGCTTTGTAGGTGTGTGAGTTCTGACTCCTCCCCTCTGCAGATGTATGTGTTCTGACTCCTCCCCTTTCCTTTGGCTCATCTTCTACTGGAGTATTGACTCCTCCCCTGTTCTGGCTCTTCCCTTCTGCAGGTGTTGTGATTCCTCCCCTCTGCTCTGGCTCCTTCCTTTTCTTAAACTCCACCCCTCTGAAGGTGTATTGACTCCTCCCCTCCACTCTGACTCCTTCCCTCATGTGTTCTGACTCTTCCCCTCTCTTTTGACCTTTTGTCCTCCCTTCTTTAGGTACGCCATCGGTAATGTAGAACGCACCAGTTCGGCACGAGTGGGAACCTTGAGGATTGGCTGGTTGGATAACCTGGCGGATCAGATCGGGAAGCAGTACAATGACAGCGACATGAGCTCGGGCCCCTCCATCAAAGACAAGTATGTGACTGCGCTGTACTTCACCTTCAGCAGCCTGACCAGTGTGGGCTTTGGAAACGTGTCCCCCAACACCAACCCAGAGAAGATCTTCTCCATCTGCGTCATGCTCATCGGATGTGAGTCCAACCTCAACCACTGCAAGCTCTGTCAGATATCAGCTCCTGTTTTTGTGTACTTTATTCAGACCTAACCATGTATACATGGACACATCTGGCCCGTTAGCTGCCGCATTTGAGAAATTAAGTGACCAGGGGTGTGATTCAGCTCCATCCACTTCACTTTCTACTGAAAAAGTGTCGCCCCTTTCTCTGTAACTGCTGCTGTCAGACTCATCATTCTGACCTTAAAATGTTCATAATAACCTACTCTACATGATAATGTTTTTATTTCACAATTTTATTTGTAAATCAAGATATGAACATGGTCTGTTATATAATTACAGACCAGCCAGGTGCCTGTTTCCCTGAGGTCAGTCTAGCATTAGCAACAGGTTTTTTTGACAGCGTTGCTAAGCACCCCCCTGACAAATCAGCTGTGCAGGCAGGAAGGGACATTACTGTTACAGATGGACAAAAAGTTGACAAAACATGATAGAAATAAGAACAGCATGTCTGTGCACTGGACAGATACTAATTGTTCTCTGTGGGAGGCAAAGTGCTTCTGCTTGTAACTCACTGCAAAAAGGCCCTGTGTTGTCCCTGACCACATGGAGCCTTTGTGTGTAGAGTTTGCATCTTCTCCTCATACTCCTCCAGCTATGACAGGAGAGTCCAAACTGTGGCCCTCAGTCCAGTCTTTGCTGAATTGGTCCAATTGGCCACTCTGCTCCTTAGACCAGGGACAGTGAAGGATGCGGTCAAATGCTGAGGACATATAACTTTACTTTGTAACAGGTAAAGTTCTCATGAATCTGTAAACCTACACTTAAAACTCTCGTCCTCTCCTGTCCCTCACAGCGCTGATGTACGCCAGTATCTTTGGTAACGTCTCTGCCATTATCCAGCGTCTGTATTCGGGCACCGCACGGTACCACACGCAGATGCTCCGAGTCAAAGAGTTCATCCGGTTTCACCAGATCCCAGGAGCCCTGAGGCAGAGGCTGGAGGAGTACTTCCAACACGCCTGGTCCTACACCAATGGCATCGACATGAACGCGGTGAGTGTGTCCTGGTCCTAACACTGGTCCATGCCTTACACACTCGCTGTCCCCAGGCTATGCTTTGCGTTTGGAGGGGTCATGTGACCAGAGACTAGGGCCATACTGATTTTTAGGATTGACTTTTGCAGCTCTGTGTTGTGATGCTCAAACCAGCTGCAAACTCAGGTTGTGGGAAAACAAAATGGGACAAAGAATTTCACTATAAAGAACACAAAAAAACTTGTCTTTATGGAGATAGATGAGTTTAATGCCATACTTTGAAACATTAAAGTCAAAGCTCTAATAACTTGGAAACAACCAGATGGCGGACCCTCTACCAGAAAAGTTGCATATATAGTTACATATATACAAATTTTTGAATTATATAGTTTGGGGGAGATCATCAAAATCTGCCCCAAAATATCACCTTCTCAAAAATCTGTTTCGGCATCGGTCAGAAGCATGAAACAATCAATCGATCTCTAACATTTGTATGTTAAAAAGGTACTATTATAAATGTGACATATTTTTCTTGTGTCTGCAAGAGTTATAATCTACGACAACTGTGGTTCATTATGGTATAATTCGGACCTTTAAAACCACAATATTGATTTAAAACGACTTAATAAAAGAAACTGCCCAATGGGAGCTGATGTCGCCATAATGTCTTCACAGCAAAGCGCCACATGCTGTCCGCCCCCCCTTTGCTTAGCTGCACATCACATTAGCGAGTAGCAGATTTTTTTTTTATTAGTACCAAAATGCTCCCAAATACTACGGGTATAACCAATTAAGAAAATTATGGTGCAATGGGCGTCTGCCGGTGGCAATGAAAGCGGTTAGATCAGAGCAATGATATCTTCAATCCAATTCAATTTATTTTCAATTTATTTTTGTAAAGCCCAAAATCACAACAACATTTGCCTCTTAGGGCTGAACATGATATTTGATTTAACCAACATAGAGAACAGACAGAAATAGACAAGCAAATTAATCAACAGAAAACAAGCAAACGGGTAACTGTCCCAGAACACCCCATGTCCTTAGACCCTCCTTCTCAGCAAGGAAATACAAAAAAGAAAAAAACCCTCAAAATCTTGATTACAGGAGAATAAAGATTACCCAAACATGCACAAATCACACCAATACTAATACAAGAGGGTAAATGAGAATGGAAACAACTATAACATGGTTAAAAGCTCTCAAAACTAGACTTTGTGACTTTCTGAGGTCACCACTGCCTATTCGCACCCTTCTGTATGTTCTGTGCTCACTCCTGCCTTCTTGTGTCCTCCTGTATGTTCTGAGCTCATCACTGCCCCCTTGTGTCCTCCTGTAGGTTCTGAAAGGCTTCCCTGAGTGCCTCCAGGCCGACATCTGTCTGCACCTGAACAGGACACTTCTCCAGAACTGTCGTGCGTTCAAAGGAGCTAACAAAGGCTGTCTGCGTGCTCTGGCCATGCGCTTCAAGACCACCCATGCGCCCCCTGGAGACACACTCGTGCACTGCGGGGACATCCTCACCGCACTCTATTTCATCTCCAGAGGATCCATCGAGATCCTGAGGGACGATACCGTGGTCGCCATCTTGGGTCAGTCCATAGTCACACACCAGCACTGTTCTAGTTTTGATATATGAAGTACTTGTTAGCGTGCTAGTTGTGAAAAGCAGCTTTAAACCATTTTGGTGAATAATTAGGATACTCAGAATGCATGAGTTTAATTAAAATTAAGACTGGGCTGCTTTTGTAATTTTTCCACACATAGACAAAATCCCCAAACATGTTCTAAACTCTCTTACTGCCCCCTGGTGGTAGGTAAGAATGACATCTTCGGTGAGGCCGTAAGCATGTTTGGGCGCCCGGGTAAGTCCAGCGCAGATGTCCGAGCTCTGACCTACTGTGACCTTCATAAGATCCAACGTGACGAGCTGCTGGAGGTCCTGGACATGTACCCCGACTTTGCCCAAGTGTTCTGGACCAACCTGGAGATCACCTTCGACCTCCGAGATGTGAGCACCAAACACAGGCATCTGGAACAGGGTCAGCTGTGAAAGTGATGAATACTTTAGGACTGCTGCAAGCTATTCTAAAAAATATACAAGGTGCTAGCGTTAGCCGCTTACCTTAGCTTGGACCGTTAAAAGAACGAGAATTTGCACTTTTCAGACAAAAAACTGAATAATCCAGTCCATTTATGCCATATCTAGGTCGAGAGAAACTTGCAGATTGTTATTAGTCCATAAAAACTCATGTTCCACTCCAATCTGATCATTATTTATGACAGAAATCAAGTTTTATCAGAGTTTAGCATGTTTTTTTTTCACCCAGATGCCAGAGTCATATGACGTGAGTGTAATGATCTGCGTGTCTGAATTGCTCTGTGAATGAGGCCACTATAGAGATGATAAACAGTGCAGAACTGTGGGGCGAATGAGGGGTCAGGGGCTGAGGGAGACATTCAGACACAGCCCAGTTCAACAAATCTGTAATCTGACACTTAAACAGTAAATTCCACCACAGAAGTCCTCCAGCTCATTTTAAACTAGAAACATTCTAGTGTGCTGATGTCTCTGTTCTGTCTCAGGCAGACGGTGTAGACCTCCCCTCGGCCCCTGCCTCAGAGTGTGACTACAACAGACACCGCCGGAGATCTCTGCGCCGAAGGAACCGCCCAGGTTACACAGATGCCCTCCCATCCACCTGTATCCCTGTGTGTCAGATGCCATCTCATCCTCCTCTACCACTGTAGTGTTAGAATGACATGGGGGCAGATCAAATGTGGTGTTGTGGTGTGTCAGATGCCCTCCCAAACATTTGTGGATTTGAGTTTTGTGAAACTGTGGATGTCTTGTCTCCTCAGATGGAATGGACAGAGAAGACCCGAGCCCCGACCACTGCCCCCAGACCCCCCTCCCCTCCGCCCTCCCCCTCTCTCACCCCCTCCCCCCCTCCTCTCATTGGGACGACCAGTGCAGCAGTGACAGCCTCTCCTCTCAGTCGAGTGATGAAGACGAGAGTAAACCAGAGCTGTACCCAACCAGAAACAGAGACTGCCCCTCAGTCGTGGTCCCGAGGCAGCACACCGGGCCCTCTGCAGCTCGTCCTGTCGACCTCCAGGGGGCGCCATACACAGGTACAAGAATGTAATCAAGTAAAATTTGCTTTAGTACAGATATATTGTATAAGCAGCTCTTGAGATCAAAGTAAGTCTGCTGTGTGCTGTCTCCATCTAATTATAAAGTGTGATCATTAGAAAGTGCGCCATTTGCATACTAGTTGATGCTAGCATTACAGTGCGGTGAATAATTAAGATGCTCTGAATGCACAAGGTAGATGAGGAATAACTTTAGACCACTGCAAACCATTTAAAATGAACTACTTCTGTTTTTCACATTTTTAAGAAGTCACGTACAGAACGTACAAAATCACGTACAGCACCTTTTTTCTTCTTCTGAGTTGGTTTGAATAATTTAGTCTCTCTCCGCAGCAGCCCCTCCTCTGTCTGTCCCTGGTCTCTATGGTTACTGGCCTGAGCGCAGACCCTCTCAGTTCTCAGATTGCCCCCGGCGTCTCAGCACAGCTCGGACCAGACTGTACCCGGGTCAGGACCGGTCCAGTGAGCTTGAGTCTCGCCTGGAGCTACTGCAGTCACAACTCAACAGGTGAGTCTCCCCCATAGACTGTATAAAGAAACGGACTAAGTGAGTGTGACGTCACCCATAGAGTTCGGCTCCAGTCAAATCAAGCTCATCGAGGTTAGCAGTTATAGGGGACAGTTTGGAGCAGAGTTCTGTATTTGGAATTCTGACCATGATTATCATAGCAACCAAAGAGCCAATCCACACGGCTCATTTAACAGGGACCAGGCACAACACAAGGCAACTCATTGATCTGTTATTAATGTTCATATCTTGATTTAGGGGCAAAACAGTGAAATAAAAAGGATAATGTAGAGCAGATTAATATGAAAATTTTAAGACCAAAATGACGAGCCAAACGGCAGCAGTTACAAAGAGAGAGGCGAGTTTTTCAATAGAAAGTGAACTGGAGCCAGAGTCAATGGCTAGCAGGTTAGCCATGTGCATTTATATGCACAGTCTATGATCCAGGCTCAGATCTGGAGGGTCAAACACATTCTCACACAAATAAACATATAATTACAGTTGGTGAAAAAAAGTGGTGTTTCCAGGGGGCACCCGGATTTGAACCGGGGACCTCTTGATCTGCAGTCAAATGCTCTACCACTGAGCTATACCCCCTCCTATGAAGCGTAAGTTCTCTCTTGAAATCTGGAAGCTGTTTATTCAAAGCCTGTTATCTCTACAGTGAAACCTGTCCCTTTGTTAGGCCCCTCCCCCTTCGGTGAAGCCCCTCCCCCTCTGTGTTCCCTGTCCCAAAGTCAGGTTTGAAAAGAAACAGGCCACATGGACAAGACAAGCCAAGAAAAGATTTGAATTTTTCTTTTGCTATGGGTCATATCTGGATGAATGAAGGATTACACTGGCATTAGTTCTGGTGTTAAGCTGCTCTGGAGCCACAACTGCCCTGGGGCGCATGTAAACATGTCTACTGTTCTGGCCTCTTTGATCTACACCAGTCACAGAACTGGGTTTAGTCTTAGTTTGGCCCTTGTGCATTTCAGTTCAGTCCTGGTTTATAATCCTTCATTCATCCAGGAGTTTTCCATAGTAACAAAAGGTTCAAAGGTGTCTGGGTGTTTTTAAGATCAACACTGCTCCCCTGATGGCTCTTGGCTGGGAGCATTTTATCAAAATCCAAACGGTCACCTTTGACACCTTTGATACCATGGTTTAGGCCAGTGACATGCAGTCAGGTGAGGCAGGTGAGGCCGTGCCTCACCTATCATGACAGAAAAAATACATGAAATGGTTATATTTATTCACTTATTTGTACTATAAAGTTATTTTCTATTTAACTTTGCAATTTTAATTTTTTTTTTTTAATTCAAAATCGCTGAATTTTTACATTTACCATTGAAATCTTGAGAAGAGACATGCAGAGAGGCACCGGCCGTGTGCTGTAACTCAGCAGTGACTCTGCTGCTTTAAGCGGCTGTGAAAAGGCACCAGGTGAGGCACGTAGTTACCTGGCCTCATGGTAGGGGGCGCTCGTGAGCCCAGGGATTCTTGCAACTCCCGCAGAATAGGGGCCACAGAATAGTGACAGCAAGCTTTAATTTAGAGTTAGCAAATCAAGTTTAGCAATCCGTTCACTTTTTTCTTTATGTCTGGTCCTACTTTTTAAATGGAGGAAGATACATATTAAAGCTCAAGCAGTTTTCTAAACTGGACTTTCAGTCGAAGCAGAAGGTTATAATTAAAGGAAGCCCAACGCTAAAGGAGCTAAATGGTTTGCTCCAGACTACGGGACGAAAGACTCGCTCTTTTCAAACAGAGTGATGCGAAATGGTAAGAAGTTTAATGACTACAATCCATTGAAAATTGGGAACCAGAACAAGGATAAAAAACAATACAAAACCAACTTGCTTTTTTTTCATACTCTTAGAACTATTTCATACAGACTTCGAAGCTTTTATTTCAATTTTTTTTTTTTTCATTCTGGCCCCAAGTCACTGGGAGAGAAACTGACGCGGGGCCAAATGTACTGACACCTGGTTTACATGTTTGTAAATTTGATTGTGACGACATCAGTGCCTCACCAGCCACAAACCTCACTACATGTCACTGGTTTAGACCTGGTGTAATCATTGTTTAGTCCTGGTCCAGTCCTGGTTTAGTCCTGGTCCAGCCCTGTTTCACCTGTCCTTTGTGCGGTTGCCAGGTTGGAGAGTCGAATGACCGCAGACATCACTGTGATCCTCCAGCTGCTGCAGAGACAGATGGTTCCTCCAGCATACAGTGCTGTGACTCCACCCCTCCATGTTGTGACTCCACCTCGTCCTGCCCCCCTGTATGGCTCTGCAGCGCCCCCTGTGGTCACAACAGCCACACTCCAGCCGGGGAATGTGCAGGTGGGAGAGCTCTATCTAACTTTACGCAGTCTTGTGAGTTCACAAGTTCACAAGAATTTAGTCAGGCTCAACTCTGTTTGGGGCCAATCACAGCACAACATTATGATTTGGGCGGAGCTAAAGATGAAGCACCCTAAACTAAACAAACATGGCAACGCAGGCAGACATACTTCAACCTATTTGATCGTAAACAGAGACTATTTACTTCCTCATCACTACACAAATCAATGTTACTATCAGTATCTAGGTTACTATCTGTCATCAGTAATGATGAATTTGACTGTTTAAAACTCTTTTTTTCGTAATATGAAAACTTTTTTATTAAAATTTAATACTACACGGCGTCGTACATTATAAACCCTGAAGAACCGTGTTTATGTGCTAATGGACCATTCATATTACAGAGCTGATTTGACTAATGCATCCTTCTGTTAATGGACCTTTCTTGTTCTGTGAAACACTTTGAATTACTTTTGTTCAAACTGTGCTCTATAAATACACTTCAGTCAAATTTCATTTGACGACACAGATGTTTAAAGAGGAGGTATTGTGCAAATTTTTTCCCTCATCAAAAACATGCCTGAAGAGGTTTTAGATCATCCATACAAGTTTTTAGCTGTATTTTAGCGATTTCTTCCAGGCCCTAACCCTCCTTACGGTTAGCAGTACAAGCTTGTACAAGGCTCTGCCCACAAATGTACATCACACATGCTCCCACATGACAATTCTCCATAAATATACAAAAACATGATACAAAACTGTACACAGCAACTTGACAAACCTGATGTGATGTGCAGTAGTTTCAATGGTGGGATGCAGCTGTTTGTGCTGTGATAGAACTCTGAAGGAGTACTTAGCACAGAGGACAAAGGGAAGGGGGACTCAGAGCATCAAAAACAAAAGTGATACTTATAAAACATGTGAATATGTTATTTTGGGGCGAATATATCATTTTCAAAACAATTAAAGGAAACATGGTGATCTAAATATATTATGTGTTAGGAGTTAATACTACATAGAAGTAAAATACCCCCTCTTTAATATTATGATATTTTGCTTGTGTCTCCTCAGAGCCCAGACTCAGATTTGCAACACAAACCCAGGGACTCCGAAGCCTGCTTGCCCTCCGGTGGTGATACCGTGGCACTGCAGCCTCCACGTCGCCCCTCCCTCCCCTCCCTCACCTGCACAGAGCAACAGGAGCTCCAGAAGCATCTGTCTGACCCTGTTCTGCCGGGGAACTAGGACCTGACCCCCCCCTGACCTCTGACCCCTCTGACCCCTCTGAGCCAAGGGTTATGGAGGTTTTGTGCAATCAGAACATTCTTATAAAGTGCAATGAAGGACTTACATATAAACTGCTCAGAGGAAACCAACCGCCTTAAACTCATTCAGGACTGTGATTCCCCATTTGAGTCAGAGCCGAATTCACGTCAAAATTCTATCAATTCAATCAATTTTATTATTCAAATGTGTTTATGTTAAGTTAAATATGAGCCCAACGTCTGCCATATATTACACAAAATAGATTATTGTGAGCTTTGTGTATTAAAACATGTGTGAATGAAACAAAACACAACTCTAGGTCTGTTTGTGATGAGGAAACAACATTGTAACACAGATCAGAGAATAGTGTAATAGGCTAAAGCCAGAAATTGCACTATAGCAAACATATGCAGAGAAACAATGAGGCGAAACAGAATTCAATTATAAGTGTTTTTCTAATAATTAATGTTGTGAAACTTTTTTTGCAAACTCTGTTTAACTTTGATCAGATGGATTCTGCAAAATTTACTTTTCAAAACATTTAACGTTGTTCTACTTGTTTCCTCTCACCATTTACTCACCTGAGTAAAATCATGAAAATAAAATTAACTAACGACTAGCATGACTGACGCAATTTTGGCAATGACTCAAATTGGGCAATGACCAGGCTCAAACCCACTCACTCCATGTTTGTCTGAAGGTTTCATTCAGATCCATTAAAGGGTCAATATGTAACTTTGCTTCGAAGGTTCCACAGTATGGCATAAAACGTATCTATTGTCATAGAAACAAGCAGGTGGCACAACCAGGCCAATTTACAGGTTTGATATGTGGAGAGGCCACCCTGCCACAGTAAGATTTTCAAGATATTTTTGAACAATAAAACACTTGTAATTCAATTAATTTTCGCTTCATTAAAACTCATCTATTCTGAGTTTAATGCCATTCTGTGGACCTTTCCAAGCAAAGTAATAACATCTCCATGGAGACAAGCAGGTGACTGACCACCCCACCAGCTACCAAATTTAGATAGTGTACCTTTAAAGGCCCTACATTTAAATTATTTCTTATTGCAAAGTCACAAAAATGTATTTGGTAAAACAGAAACATAATTTAAAACATACCTATCTGAATACATGGACGTTTGTTGAAACTCAAAAATACTTTCTGTATTCCAGACACTGTACCTCATCTGTGTTCATTTTTACCACCACCACCAACCGTATTTGAAGATACTTTTTTCCTCTGAGACAATCCCAAACTTCAGGAAGCTGGTATGTAAGTGAGTGTTAGCGCCACCGTGTGTTGGATTGCAGTATTTCTGTATCATGTGGATAGCTGTAGCTCTTTCACGGGTTTGAAGTTTTTAAGTTTTTATGCAGTATTTTTGTAAAGTGCATCTGGTGACGACTGGATGTGCTGAACTGTGACATGTACTACACTGTAATGAAGGACAGGCCCACACCAGCAATGCTGAGTTAAGACCTGGTTTAGACCTGATTTAGACCCAGTGTAGACCTGGTTTAGTCCTGGTCTAGTCCTGTTTTAGATCTGGTTTAGACCTAGTTTTTTCCTGCTTTATTCCTGATTTAGCCCTGGTTTAGACATGGTTCATGGCTTAGACTTGGTATAGTTTTTGTTAAAACCTGATTTAGTCCTGATTTAGACCTGGTTTAGGTTTAGTCCTATTTCAGAGTGAGGGATTATTCCAGTTCTAAACCAGGACTAAACCAGGACTGAACCAGGTCTAAACCAGGAGCAAACTTGAACTTATTATGAAGAGACACATTTTGAAGGGGACATAACAGATGTGCTGTGTGTCCTGTCCAGACTCTCTCAGCTCAAGTGAATGTAAAACATGTTTATGAAGCACAAACTAAAACTACTGATATTTATGTTTTATATAATAAATCACTCCACTATTCTTCTGTGTCTGTGTCACTGTGACAGAGTGGTTATCATGTCTTCTCCCTCTCACCAGGAGGTTGTGGGTTAGACTCCTGGTCTCTCTGAGCAGAGTGTACATGTCCTCACTGTTACTGTGTCTCCCCCTGGTGAACACAGAGCAGAATGACCTTGGAGTTGGTCACAGATTTTATCATCACAGCTGTAAAATCAACACTTCCCAGTTCTTCGACAGGAGGGGGTATAGCTCAGTGGTAGAGCATTTGACTGCAGATCAAGAGGTCCCCGGTTCAAATCCGGGTGCCCCCTGAAAACAACAAGTTTTTATAGAAAGATTTAGACAGAGTTGCATAAACAAAATTGGCCAGAACAATAGCTGTGTATTGTGTGGTATCTATAAACAGTGGAGAGTGCTGACCTGAAGTTCACTGTTTTAAAAGGTTTCAAATGATCAAATAAGGAAATATTCAGAGGTGGTAGAGCATCCAAAAATTGTACCCAAGTAAGAGTAACGTTACTTCAAAATAGTGTAACTCAAGTGGAAGTACAAAGTAGTGGTCCAAGAAATTACTTGTGTAAGAGTAAAAAAAATATTTGGCTAAAGTAAGAGTAACTTAAAGAGTAACTGTTGGGACGAAATATTTGATTTCTGGTTTCGGTTTTCAGATTATAAAATGTGATGATGTCATGCTCCCAGATGGGGTCAGACACAGTTCTATTGATTACATTGTACTTTGTCATGAAATATACAAAAGGTGAATTCACAAATGTTGAACCTGATCATTTCTATGAGTGACTAGTCCCAAGAACAAGAACAACTAGTCCCAAGAACAATAATCTACATTAATTTTCTGCCTCCATCTGTGTTAAATGTGATTGGCCTGTGGAACGTTGTGATGTCATCTTAAACACAGCGATAGCTACAACTTAATAGATCACCATTTTAAATTTTGAACATTTTTCACTGTTCAGTTTTTTAGCTCTTTGAAATTAGGCTGTGGCCAGAGTTTAGGTGATTAGTTCCACTTGAACTACAAAAAAACAAAAACAACTCAAAACCACAAATATCTGAATCATTGAAATCACGATTATTTTCAAATTACGTGTCCTGTCCAAATGAAATATAGCTTTATTAGAATTTGTAGGGAGTCAGAGGATGCAGAGAAGAGGGTCAGAGGAACAGAGGATGCAGAAGAGAGGGTCAGAGGAGCAGAGGATGCAGAGGAGAGGGTCAGATGGATAAAACATCCCAAACAGAAGAAGCAAAATCGTATGACTTGATAAACAGTTAAATTAATTTTGAATTTCTTTCTGATATATTACTGCCCTCTCGCGTTCATTACAACTGCTTTCAATTAATTTTAGAATCAAGTAAAACTGAGGCTAACGATTTGTTTCCGGTTTTATATTATTCAAATTAAAATCATCACTGCTCTCATAAGAGCTCAAATGATTTTTAACTAAACGATATGCCTAAAAATAAACATGAAAATGGATGACATATAAATAATGGGCTTATTTAAAGATTGAGACATTAGTTAATTTGCCATGGCTTTGTGAAATTTTTATCCGAAATATGAAATTGTTTTATTGTGAAATTTGTGACAGGAAACTGGCTTGCTGTCTTCTCAGGTCCCGTCGGAGTGAGCTATGGCAGTCTTTGTCAGCTAATTTCGCGCATTTTCCAATAAAAATCACTATTTATTCTGTTAAAAAGCTCCACTGGCTCCATCTGCACCTGTGTGCTGTTTAAGATTTAGCCAAACCGCGTCAGGATCCGGGCGGAGGCGGGTTTTTTGGAGTTAGCCGAGGTTAGCCTGTTAGCTGCGCCGCTGCTGGAGAGTCGAAAAAGATGTCGATGCACGGGAAAAGAAAAGAGATCTACAAATACGAGGCGCCATGGACCGTGTACGCCATGAACTGGAGCGTGCGGCCTGACAAACGCTTCCGTCTGGCGCTTGGCAGCTTCGTGGAGGAGTACAACAACAAGGTAAACGCACAAACACGAGCAAACACAGCGCAAACACAGCTATTGTCCGCGGAGAGAGAGCGGAGCTAAGGCTAATGATGCTAATGCTACAGCGGAGTAAATGAACGTGAGAATGAAACCGAAACGTTTCGATTTATATTTAAACAGTGGTGGAATTTAACAAAGTAAAAGTACCTATTTTTATTTTTTACTTAAATATAGTATCTGTACTTTACTGAAGTAGATTTTACAGTGATTAGTTTTCACTTTTACTTCCCTACATCAGAGAGAAGGTATCTACTTTCGGCTCCACTACATGTATGAACTGGACTGAAAAGTCAAAGTGTTTTTTTTTTATTATTGTTTGAGACCTGCTGACACTGAAAAGTCAGGGTTTATTTTTGAGAAGTTCGTAACAAACAAACAAAAACATACAAAATAAAAACGGAACAAAGGATTGATTCAGTTGTTTCTGTTGATCATAACTCAGCACAAATCTTTATCAAAATCACTACATTTGAAGCTTTATTAGATCTCAAAATTAGCGCGAAATACTTACTTACTTTTTACTCTTTAATTACATTTTTAAACGGGTACTTTCATGCTTTTACTTAAGTAGATATTTTGTACTTGAGTATATTTTGTTTCAGTATCTGTACTTTTAACTCGAGTAACAAAACTGAGAACTTTTTCCACCACTGACTGCATATAAATCTGTCTCTGCTTTTCCAAAGAGCAGAGGGTTTAAAAGAGTTGTGTAACTTATGTTCTGGTCATAATTATCAAATGTGTAAATAAATGAGAATCTTACAAGTAATTTTTTCAGTTGTATTGAGTGGTGCTGTCATGAACTAAATGTTTTTTTTTTTTTTTTTTAGTTTTAATGTTAGAACTGCTCATTCTGCTAAACAAATATGAAATTCACACGCATTACAGAACAATTACTATCAAAATAACCTATTGTTAAGTCAAATGTGTGTCTACTTTTCCCTCTGAGAATGAGTCTAAAAGTGCCTGAAATATTCCGGTTCCAAAGGGGCTTTAATGACTTTTATCAATTTAATTTATTTATATTATCCATCCATGTTCTTCTGGGGCTGGGTCATGGGTTTATTTTTATTTTATTGTGCATAATAATTCTGTACCCTGAGCTAAAAGCGATGCATTATTGGAGTAAGTAACTTCTGTAGATGATAAACAGTAATGCTGAAACCCTAAAGCAGAATTATCTTAAAAATAATAATAAAAAAAAAAATATATATATAATATTTGTAAATGTGCTATAAATGTGTTTAGATATGAAACCTATTCATAATATTAACATTGTAATTATTATCTATAACATAGACTGTCAGCAACTGTAATCATTATCGTGATGTAATCATTAATCACAATTGTTTTGGCTGTGATAATTGTGACACCGGATTTGAGTATCATCACAGGCCTAGTGCTTAGTATCGTACTCAGAGCGCTCAATCGTTGCTCTTTTTCGTTTTTGCTCAGGTGCAGTTGGTGGGTCTGGAGGAGGAGAGCTCAGAGTTCGTTTGCAGAAACACTTTTGACCATCCGTACCCCACCACCAAAATTATGTGGATCCCCGACACCAAGGGCGTCTACCCGGACCTGCTGGCCACCAGCGGAGACTACCTTCGCATATGGAGGGTGAGGGGCGCTTAGGCCTTAAAACACTTGAGTCACCTATAGTCTTGATTGTGTACTATACATCATCATAATATTGCATTTAGTTCTAGCTAGATAGGATCTCTTGGTGTTTACTTGTTCTTTTCCGGTGTATTGTTTTATCTGCATGTTTGTTTTTTGTTGATGTGTATGTGAAGCGCTTTGTTTTAAATGTGTTATTCAAATAAACTTGAATTGATTTGAATAATCCGCATTGTAAACATGACAGATCCAGGTCTTTTTTTCTTCATTCTCTTCTGTAGTAAAAAAAAAAATATCCACAATGTAAAGACGAGAGTGTCAGTGTCAAAATGGCAGTTCCAGATGATTGAAGATGATTAAACATTAGAGTTGCACAGATCCAGCTTTCAATTCGGAAATTGATCCTTTTGCTTTAAGTATCTATTAATACCTGATATCGACCAATACCAGTGTAGGACAGAAAAATATCTTTATTTTCCTTAAATCAAAAATAAAATAACACAGAACTAATCCAGATGTAGCTGTTTTTTTAAATCTCTCAAATAATGGCAGAACAACTTTCTGTAAATAAAAGTTAAAACATTATGAGACTGTCTGGCCCGACTACAACCAGTAAATCATCTTATTACATTGATTTCTCTGACCAACCAGGAATCGGCTGAATCGATATTTGGAAGCCAATATCTCACCCAGCTAAATTTTTGGTATCAGCACCGATATTTGATATCAATATGGGATTGATGCAAAACTATTAAAAATAGTCCCTCAAAACACACACACACAAAGGATGCACATGTGAAAGTGACCAAGGAGCTGCTTGTGAGGCGTTTTCAGGCTTAAAGAATTTTTAAAAAACTATATATTTTTTTCTCTTTATCTGGGAACACCAGTTTCCTGACATATTGAAAAAACAATCCCAAATCTTAGAAAATGTCTCCCATGTGTACTTAAATCAATACTGACCCTGTTCCTATTTTGCAAAATAAATGATGTTCCTGTGTAGAAGATTTCCTTTGGAGTTGTTTCAAACGTGTTGCTAACAAGTAGAACCTCTAAAAGATTCCTATGCCACCAATGTGACTCATGTCTTGTGTTTTTGCTACAGGTCAGTGACACAGAGACGAGACTCGAGTGTTTGCTCAACAACAACAAAAACTCCGACTTCTGCGCTCCGCTCACCTCCTTCGACTGGAACGAGGTGGACCCCAACCTGCTCGGTCAGCAAAAATACACTTAAGATATGGCTATAATGCTAATTCTATTGGACTAGATGAGATTTTCTGTTAAACTAATACAAGATTCTTATGTGTCTGCAGTGAGCACATGTCTTTATAGAGAGATCCATATGAAGAACAGTGACTGTCCTTGTTTCGTGTGAATTCATGTGAGTTTTCTGACTGTGAATCTGTGTGTGGCTCTGTTCAGGCACCTCGAGTATTGACACCACCTGCACCATCTGGGGCCTGGAGACGGGGCAGGTCCTGGGCAGAGTGAACCTGGTTTCTGGACACGTGAAGACGCAGCTCATCGCTCACGACAAAGAGGTCAGTGTGGATGAAATAATGGCTCCATGTTGTAACGTCAAAGTGTTTATTATGTAAAAAGCTAAACCCTTTTCACACTGTTGGTTACACCCATGGAAGTATTATAAGGTCTGGAAGATGAACCAAAGATGGCGTGTTACTTTCATTGATCTGTGCTCATTGACCCAAAAGTTGGCCAAAATTGGCCAAAAAAACCCCCCGTTTCTTCCATATCATTATTTCCTTAATACTGGTATAGCTCCACCCATCGCATGACAACAGAGTGGGCCTATGCTCAATCTTATAAAGCTAACTTTTTGGCGCTTTGAGGGTTTAAACTTAAATGTTGATGTTGAATCTCTACAAAAATTTACCTCTGTGACAGCTGTGGATGCCCTGCCGAACACAGGCATTTGACCCCTTGTCTCCCGTCTGCAGGTGTATGACATCGCATTCAGCCGTGCTGGTGGGGGCAGGGACATGTTTGCATCGGTTGGGGCAGACGGCTCCGTGAGGATGTTTGACCTGAGGCACCTGGAGCACAGCACCATCATCTATGAAGACCCACAGCACCACCCTCTGCTGAGGCTCTGCTGGAACAAACAGGACCCCAACTACCTGGCAACAATGGCCATGGACGGCATGGAGGTAAGACCTGGTCCAGAGCTTATATCTCATGTACAGACTAAACATTACACCTGTGTTTCATAACTAGTGTTGTCACAACAGTAAAATTTCAAATTCCATTCAATACTAAGGAATACACTTGATACACAATACTGATTCTGATGATAATGATCATCATCATCTGTGTGTCTTATACTATTCTAAAGATACTCAGGAAACGTTCATTTCTGTCCTGTGAATGGAACTTTTTTTAGTATCAATACCTGCTCAAATGAGTATCTAGTTTTGATACTAGTTTTAGTATCAGATTTTTGACTTTTTACAGCCCTATTCATGTCTAGTCCATGTGTATAGTACCTCACTGTTGCCCCCTCTGCAGGTGGTGATCCTGGACGTGCGCGTTCCCTGTACTCCTGTGGCACGCCTCAATAACCATCGCGCCTGTGTGAACGGCATCGCCTGGGCCCCACACTCCTCCTGCCACATCTGCACTGCCGGTGAGAGACCAGCATGATCAATATATACACCAAATACATCACCATCAGGGACATCTGGGGGCATAGACTGTATATATAAATGGACATAGCTAACCTGCTAGCCACTGCATTCCAAATATGCACGTACATTGGCTTCATCGACTCTCGCTTCAATTCACTTTCTATTAGAAAATCTGTGGCCCCTCTCTCTATAACTGCTGTTGTCAGGCTCGTCATTTGGCTCTTAAATGATCCTTGGGTTTTTATTTCACTATTTTGTCCATAAACCAAGATGTGAACATTATTAACAGACAAATCAGGTGCCTTTTGTGCCTCACTATATTATATTTCAGTAATCGAACTTGATCAGTCTGTTTAATTCATTTGTTTTGTCATCTCTTTTAGCGGACGACCACCAGGCTCTGATCTGGGACATCCAGCAGATGCCCCGAGCAATTGAGGACCCTATCCTGGCCTACACCGCTGAGGGGGAGATCAACAACGTGCAGTGGGCCTCCACACAGCCAGACTGGATCGCCATCTGCTACAACAACTGCCTGGAGATCCTGCGGGTGTGAGGGACCCACTGGCTGTGAAGGGCACACAGAGGGGGGAGGGAGGGGAACGTGGGACTTTGGACCATTAGCAGAGTCTACAGAAGTCTGGACCAGTTTACATTAGATACAGATATTTTGACTTTGTGTAAGCTCTTTGTTTTTGAATCTCAAGCCAATATTTCCCCTGCTCTGAAATACGAAATGGAACAATTCGATCCTGAAAACTGTCAAATACTTGGAGAAGCAGCGGCTTAGGATGTCGAGCAACCTGCATGTAACTAGACGGTTGGAGGTTCTGTTCACATTCTACCTGGTTCATTGTGCCCTTGAAAACTGGCCGCCGCGTTTCCATCAACTTGTCCCAGGGCAACTGTGACTACAGAGCTATTATGTCACTACCACGGAGTGAAAGATGTGGAAAGTGAGAATTCAAGTGTGAGTTCAGTTTAAGCTCAAAATAAGTGAACGTTTCCAAGTCAAACCTCCTCAGATCTGTGTGAATCTCAGACCTCAGTTTCAGAGAGGACTCACCCTCTTCTCCACGTTCACTCTCACATCAGTTTGTGTTTATTTATTCTAAAAGCAACAATAACGTGTTTTTGCTTTTTGTTCTTTTTGGTCAAGTTTGAAAAATGTTCCGAAGAAAAGCCTTGTCCTTGTCTCCTCTAAACAGCTACGAAGAATTCAAGACACAGGAAGTAACCTCACCATGGGCCTTCACAATAAGAGCGCTTTGGTCCTAAAATGCACTGAGAAAAACTGAAGTGGTCAAAAATACACAGACCATGAGGGCAACTGTGGCTTGGGCGGTTCAGCAGGTGTCTTGTAACTGGAAGGTCTGGGGTTCAGTCTCTGCTTTGTTACCATGCTGTTGTTGTGTCCTTGGGCAATACACCTCACTCACTTTAACAATGTAGAAATGTGGTGTAAAACTTGTAATGGCTATTCGGTTGAAACCATAGACTGTATATATAAATGGACATTGCTAACATGCTAGCTGCTGCGTTCCAAATAGGAACTGACCATGTGCGCGCTTCCGGCTCCAATTCACTTTATATTGGAAAAACTGTAGCCCCTCTCTCTGTAACTGCTGCTGTCAGGCTCATCATCTGCGTCTTAAAATGTTCATATTAACCTGGTTTACATGATCCTGGGGTTTCACCATTTATTTATGTATTTATTTTTTTTACACCACAGTGTGCATAACTCAAGATATGAACATTAATATCAGTCAAATCAGGCGCCTTCTTTCTTCGAGGTTAGCAACAGGTTATCAAGAGGTTTGATTGAGAGCGTTGCTAATCGCCTGCCCCCTGTCAAACCAGTGGTGTTGGCGTGAAGGGTCGTTACCTTCAACAACTTTGCTCTGGATTGGCTCTTTGGTTGCTATGATACTCGCAGTCGGAATTTCAAATATGCAACTCTGCTCCAAATTGGCCTCTATAACTGCTCTAGCCTCGATGAGCTTCATTTGACAGGAGCCGGTCGTTGTGGGGAACGTCGCACTCGCTCGGTCCACTTCTTTACACAGTCTATGGTTGAAAATGTTACAACACTGCAAAAACATACCTATATTTAAAATAACCTGAATTCTGATTTGTTGAGTCATTTTCTTTCAGTTTAGATGTATTTATTTAGTCTTTTTCATGAGGAGTTTTTGCTCAGTAATTACTCAATATTTGTAAAGAAAAAAAAATTGGAATTTTAAATGAATTTATCTCATTTTATGTCAATATCAGTTTTTGGTTTTTTTTGCAGTGAACCCTCTTGAACAGTCGCGGTTTTGTACAAAAACGTGCCACAGCGTCTGGTCCAGCCTCCTTCAGAGTCACCTGTACAAATTTGATCTCGTCTCGTCATAACTTTCATTCATCACTGTAAAAAAAATACGCTGGTTCAAATGTGTGGAGTGAGCGCACTGCAAAAATCATACATAGGTTAAAATGATTAGAATTAAAAGTTTAAATTGTTTGTACTTTTCGATGTATTTAAAAACTAGCTCTTGGAATTAATACTTTGATGTATTTTGTAATTTAACTTAAAGCAAGCAAAACTGTTTACAAAAAAATATATTCCACAGATACTGAAACTGATGTGTTTTCAAACAAGTCTCGTAATAAGACCTAATAATCAGATGGCACAGATTAGCAGCCTCTGTTTTGCGTCTCTGTCCCAGGCAGCTGTGGCTACAATAGCGAGCATGGAGTGAATGAAGAATGTAGTGTTAAGATTAATTGAAAAAAACACCATAGTACATCAGAATGAGTCGACACTTTGACATTTCTGAATTCTAGTCATTTAAATGATGATTTTTACAGTGCAGTATGACTTTTCACTGTAAAAAATGCCATGTTTTGTATAAGTTGTGAGAGTGGAGTGAGAGTTCATGTTTTTCTCAAACTTGTGTCTTGTAGCATGTTCTTACAAGACTCTGTACATACATATAAATACAACCAACTACACTGCAAGAAAAGGTTGAAACCGCATGGGGTGAAACGGCTTAAAATCTGAATGTTAAACTTTATTTAAGTGGTTTTGACTTGGTAAGTAAAACAAAAGTATCAACACTAGAAAAAGTCAAATTTACAGGACAGAGATGAACACCCCATATGGATTGTTGCCATGACGTTTACGGTGACGTCAGCTCCTATTGGTCACTGCAGTTTTCTGACGCGGAAGTCAGATGAAAATTGTGATTCAAAATGTGCTAATAATAACATAATGATCCACAGGTGTCAGAGATTACAACTATAGAGCGACACAAGCACAATATTTCTGCTTTAAGTCTCAGTTAAAACTACTTAAATTATTAATATTCTTTGTTCAAGTGGTTTTAGCTCGTGCGGATTCAGCTGTTTGTTTTTTGCAGCGTAGGAAAAGAAGTGGTCATGTTGTAGCTTTTTTCATAAAGTTTTATTATTAAATTTACTCAAATAAAATGTATGGTTCATGTCTTAGAATTGAAACGTTGTAATGTGTGCGTTTGTTTCTTTCACCCAGACGTGCAGATGGAGACGTGGGTTTGTTCAGGGCAAAGTGTGACTCCCAGTTTTGTCGGCACAAATACTTGCGTAAGAATATTTTGGTCATCTCTGCATTTAGAAGTTATGGTTTAGATTAATTTGTTTAGACTGAGAAAGTGAGTGAGAAACTGAGAAGTCATCGCCCACCCCTGGTCCAAAACTAATTTGCCATTCATTTTTTTACCCATAGACTTTCCAGAAACAAAAAATAATATTAAAAGTTTGAAAGCTCAGGTCTGATCAGCTCTGTGGAACTAATGACCACAAGACCTGTGCTTTTATTTAAAATCTGGTTCAGAAACTTGTGTTTGAAATGTCCTATATTACGCAAAGTGGGACTCTTGTGAGCTTTAATCTATGTTATAATGCTGTTACCGCCTCAAAAACACACCTGGAGTTGTGTTTTGTTTCATTCACACATGTCTGAGTAACCCTTTATTATGAGTCTGTGTACATCTCCAAAACTCAAAATGCTCTGTTCCACCTTGTGATGTCATGAAGTTGAAGTTGAAGTTGAAGTTAACAGTTCTTTTATCTTTAGTTCAGTAGAGTGGCAATTCCAGGGCTGAAATGATCCAAATGATTCTAGTGAAGGTGTGTGGAGTTTAAAACACAGTGGAGCACTTCCTGTATCACCACATGACATCACAAGGTGGAACAGAGTGTTTTCTGTTTGTTGGAAGAACTCAGATTAAATATGCAGGGTTTGTGCTTTAAACATGTGAATTAAACAAAACACAAATCCAGGTCTGTTTGTGATGAGGAAACAACATTGGAAACAACATTATAACATAAATCAGAAAACAGAATAACATGGGCTCTGTAAATGTGCTTTTTGGAGTAAAAACAGCCGTGGATATTATATTATGGATATTATTTAGCGTGTAGCTTTTAGCCTCTGCAATGTCTTTGGAAAAATTGATATATGAAGACTTCAAAGTCTATGGGGAAAATGAATAGATTAGAGAGATGACAGCAAATTGAAAACTTCCTTGTAGCTTTCAAACTTAAAAAAGAATGTAAAAATAATCCAATGAGAAGTGCTGTATGGGCACCTGTTTGGAGACAGATGCTGTTTGGAGCTTCTTTTAACTTGAAAAGATTTAAGTCGTTAGCGAAAGATAGATAAGGCTCTAACATTTATATAGAAAATCAGACAAAAAGTAAAAGCATAAAGTAATGTCACCTTAGGCCTGTGTGTTTAATTTTTTTTTAACCCTGGAACTAATTAAATCTGGAATAATGGCAGATATAAAATTTTAAATATTAACTTTCATTACATTCTTTCTTCTTTTAATATAAAAAGAACTAGCTATCTGTTGGGTAAAAAAATCTAGAAAGTCAGACAAAAACAAATAAAAAAAACAAAAAAACAAGGTAGAAGGAAATGTTAAAAAAGTGAATATGTTTTTTAACTTGTTTTATTGTGTGTGTTTGTTTATTTTTATTTATTTTTTTTTGTCTCTGATTTTCTATATTTTTGAGATTTTACCAGACTCCTTATTTTTTATATTAAGATAGGAAAGATTTTTTCAGGCCTAAGATGGCATCACTTTGAGCTTCTCTTTGCCCTGTGCTGGTTCTCGTAAGACTTTAATATTTAACTTTTCCAAGAACCGCAGCAGACGAGGAGCAGAGCGTTTCTAAATCAGGACATGAGACGGACTAAATCCAGACTGCAGCTGTCACACGTCACACAGCTCCAGAGCGGACCAGACCAGGCCACAGGAGAGGAGCACAGAAGAGGAGAGGAAACCAGAGGAGAGCAGAGGAGAGGAGAGCAGAGGAGACCAGAGGAGACCAGAGGAGAGGAGAGAGAGAGGAGAGAAGAGGAGAGGCAACCAGAGGAGCGCAGAGCAGAGCAGAGGAGAAGAGAGGAGTGCAGAGCAGAGGAGAGCAAAGCAGAGGAGAGGAAAGGAGAGGAGACCAGAGGAGCTCAGAGCAGAGGAGTGCAGAGCCGAGGAGAGGAGAGGAGAGCCAAGCAGAGCAGAGGAGAGCAGAGGAGAGGAGAGCAGAGGAGAGGAAACCAGGGGAGAGAAGAGCAGAGCAGAAAGGAGAGGGACAGAGGAGAGAAGAGGAGCAGAGAGAGAGAGAGAGAGGAGAGAGAGGAGCAGAGCAGAGCAGAGGAGAGGAGAGGAGAGAATAGGAGAGGAGACCAAACCAGAGGAGAGCAGAGCAGAGGAGCGCAGAACTCTAACATCCTTCTTCTACATGAGAAGTTACTGAAAAGTGGAAAAGAGATGTATTTTCTGGTTCATAAAGATGTTATTGAACAGTAATGGTTCTAAAATACTTTATAGAAGCAATTAATAAGCCACCCCTTCATCACAGTTCACACAGAGCTCTTTTTTAAGAAACCCGGGGGATCCCCTGAGAATCTTTGGGATCAGGTTGAGAATGGTTTAGTGTGTGTGTGTGTGCGTGTGTGTGTGTGTGTGTGTGTGTGTGTGTGTGTGTGTGTTGTGTGTGTGTGTGTGCGCACCGTGTGTGTGAAATGTTTAGACGCACCCTCGCATTCATTTTTTCCCCCTTATATTTACTACTTTCTACATTTTAGACACATAGAGAAGACATGAAATATATGAAGTAAGATATATGTAATCATGTTGCAAAGAAAAAAGGGAAATAACTCAAATAAATACTTTTATATATATGTTATATTGAAATCCTCAGAGAATCCTCCCTTTGCTTTGTCAACAGCTGCAAACCCTTGTCCGTCTCTCAGTGAGGTTCATAATGAAGGCTCCTGAAACAGTTTTCACTTCACTGTGCCGCGTGAGGGCCAAGAAATGCTAAGGGTTCAATTTACTTTTTCTTTACTACATTCCATATGTGTCATTCATAGTTTTGATGCCTTTGGTGTAAATAATCATGGAAATAAAGAAGAAATATAGGTGAAAAAGTGTGTCCAAACTTTTGGCTGTGGTGTATAATATATTTCTCCAATACCAGCCTTCACTGTAAACCGGCACCGGTACCACACTGTGGCATCTTGGGCACTGCGTGGTACCAGTGCCCAAGACGCGACAGGCCAAGGAGCTCAGCAGCTTCAGGTCGGTGGCTCTAACATCTCATCTAATGAAGACACTGGAGAGACTGGTCCTTGGCCACCTCCCCTACACCATGAGCTCAGCGACAGACCCGCTGCAGTTTGCGTACCGGCCTGGCATTGGAGTGGAGGACGGCGTCATCTACCTGCTGCACCGCTCACTGTCTCACCTGGAGAACCCCGGCAGCACTGTGAGGATTCTCTTCTTTGACTTCTCCAGTGCTTTCAACACCATCCAGCCACTGCTCCTGAGGGACAAGCTGGAGACCGCCAGGGTGGACTGTGACCTGGCAGACTGGATCCTGGACTATCTCACAAACCGGCCCCAGTTTGTGAGAGCCAAGAACTGCGTGTCTGATCTCATGACCTGCAGTGTGGGGGTGCCCCAGGGCACTGTCCTCACGCCCTTTCTTTTCACCCTTTACACTGCAGACTTCAGACACAACACGGACAGCTGCGTCCTACAGAAGTTCTCTGATGACTCTGCCATCATTGGCCTCATCAAGGATGACGACGATGTGGAGTACAGAGGACTAACACAGGACTTTGTGGATTGGTGTCAGCAGAACCACCTCATCATCAATGCATGGAAGACCAAGGAGATGGTGGTGGACTTCCGCAGACGCCACTCTACTGACCCTTCAGTGAAGATCCAGGGAAGGGACATTGAGAGAGTGGACTCATACAAGTACCTGGGTGTTCATCTGAACAACAAACTGGACTGGACTCACAACACAGACGCACTGTACAGGAAGGAAGGACTGTACAGGAATCTCTTGAGAAGACTCAGGTCTTTTGGAGTGAGAGGGCCACTCCTGAAGACCTTCTATGACTCTGTGGTGGCATCAGCTATCCTGTACGGTGTGGTCTGCTGGAACAGCAGCATCACAGAGAGGGAGAGGAAGAAGCTGGACAAGGTCATCAAGAAGTCCAGCTCTGTCCTGGGTTGTCCTCTGGACTCAGTGCAGGAGGTAGGGGACAGGAGGGTCCTGGCTAAGGTCATCTCTATGCTGGACCATGAGTCTCACCCCCTGCAGGACGCCCTGTCTGCCCTGGAGAGCAGCTTCAGTGACAGACTGATTCACCCTCACTGTGTGAAGGAGGGGTTTCGCAGGTCTTTCCTTCCTGCTGCTGTCAGACTGTATAATGAACACTGCTAACACTGAACATGTGTCATTCAACCATACCTCTGTGCAATACTCAGGTCACTTTACGGAGATGTATATCAATATGTATATATATGTGTATATTAGAGTCTATTTTTAGTTTATTTTTAAGTCTATTTCTTAAATTATTTCAAGCTATTTATCTTTTATCTTGTTTTATTGCATGTACGATTTTCCTTCTGTTTGTTAACTGTGCGGTGCAATATTGGAATTTCCCCACTGTGGGACTAATAAAGGCATATCTTATCTTATCTTATCTTATCTTAAACCAAATTAGCCTGGGCTCTTCCCTGCCCTTCTTCCTCCTCACCAGCTGGAGGCGCTGGCTCCCTGTTTACCCCCAGTATGTCACGTGACTGCGCTGTGGTCACTCCTCACACTACGCTGCTCCGGATTCTCCCAAAGGTCATCCTAGCTCCAGCACCCCTCTCCTGACCCTCTGTCACCGCTCACTTACAGGTACAGACCTCCGTTTCTCACCCACAGACACTTTTAACTGCATCGGGATCGATTCTGCGTCACATTTAAAGCCAGTTTCATTCTGTCTCTCCACGCACGGACGCTGCCTGATCTGCGGCACTGGTTAGCATCAGGCTAATAGAGATTTGCTAAGTGCTAATCGTCGCCGGGGGGATGTGGTTTTAACAGGGGGATTTAAACCTGCAGATGTCATCATGTGAAGGACAAAATACTCGTTTAGATCCGTCATAAAACGTGCAGTGAAATGGGGTTATTAACTTCAGATCGGGTAGTTGATTTAGCCGAAATGCTAATCTTTAACTCTCGTTTCATGCTGGTCCTGGTGACAGAAGCTTAAATGAACGCTAATCTTTAGTTACTGATTATTTTTTTTTATTTAAGACCAGTTTTCTTTGTTACTATTCACAAACCGAATAAATTATGCAGAAATTAAAACACCAATACCAATTATATTACCAAACTGAAAACAAAAGCATTATTTTATTAAATTAAACTGTAAATCTATAACCAAGTTTTTACATATTTAATTAAAAGCTCTTGTCAAAATGTAATTAAATGTTTTTCGTCATTGTTTTGGTGCTGCAACATCTGTTGTTTCATTGTTTCTAGGTAAACACAGTCACTATTGTCAACAGCAGGTTAAACACATGGCACATTCATTTACAGTGTGGTGGGAGTAGTTTTGGGTTCGGACAAAGCAATAGGTTAGAGCCAACTGTGACTAAAATGTGATTAAAAACATGAGAGCTGAGGGTTGAAGGTTTTAGGGGACAAATGGAGGTTTAAATTATTCTATTGTGTAAATCTAATTAACGTTATCAAAAGATGTGTACTGCCAAGGTATGTGTAGAAGATTATCCAGAATCATTTAGAAGTTATAATGGTTAATGGTTATGTTAAGTCCCATCTGAACAGCCAAAAGGTGAAATTTAGTTTGTGATAAGCAATTTTTATTTTATTTTTTGCTAGTAACTTTTTAACTAAGCAGATTCAGAATTCGTTTATATGATGCAAATCTACACGGCCATCATTGAGTCCATCCTCACCTCCTCCATCATTGTGTGGTTTGCTAGGGCCACTGCCAGGGACAGACAGAGACATCAGCACATTGTGCGCTTTGCTGAGAAGGTGATTGGCTGCAGCCTTCCATCTTTCCAGGACCTGTACGTCTCCAGGACTCGGGGGCGAGCAGGCCGTATAGCAGCTGACACTTCTCACCCTGGACATGGACTATTTTAGCCACTTCCCTCTGGCAGGAGGCTACGGTCCAGTAGGACCAGAACCTCTTGTCATTAGAAAAGTTTCTTCCCCTCTGCTGTTTGTCTCATGAACACTTTATAATATCTGCACTAAACTGGACACTTTATAACACTGGTCACATTAATAACCCATGTTGCACTGTTGTCTGATGCTGCTGTTGTATATATTTTCTACCTCTAAGCATTTTATTTTATTTTTAAGCATATCTTTCTTAACTTTTGCATGCCCATATTTGTATTTATTCAGTGTGTGTTTTTATGTGCACTTTATCACCGAAGTAAGTTCCTACTCTGTGAGCTGTGCTCACTGACAATGGCAATAAAACTCTTCTGATTCTGATTCTGATGAATGTTTTGGTGTTTTTACTGGTTTGAAAGTGGGTACTTGGCTAGCTGTAATTTTATTTGACCTCACCTGTTGTAGTTCTAACTAAATAAGTTTTTTTCTTGTGAGATTGTGTTAAAACAAAGCTCAGATTAAAGTCTAACTTGAGTAAAAGAGCTTCAGACAGAGCAGTGCCTGCAGTTAACATCACTCCCCCAGGGAATGTTGATGACATCAGCTGCAAAGTATCAATAATGGACATTAATACTCCATAGATACTACATACTAATATATTTTCTGTATTTTAACAGTTCTATCCCAGGCCCAAGCAGCAGCATGCGTGCCCTGCCCCTCCTGCTCCTCTTCCTCCTGGCTCTTCCAGTCTCCGAGGGGCGTTATAACGATGACTTTGATGATGGGGAGGACCTGGCAGACTTTGACGATAATGACTTTGCGGAGTTTGAAGAATTGAGCGAAGATTCTGTGACGGAGCCCGAAGACGCTGTTCCCCCGAGATACACTGCCCCTTCCACCGCTGATGAAGACGAAGATGACGAGGCAACAGTGGAGCTGGAGGAAGGGCAGGACGGCTTCGACGACCCAGAGACACAGGTCAGGAGCCAAATGTTCTATTTCTTTTCAAATTTAAAGGTCCTATATTATACACAACTGACTCTGTGAGCTTTAAGCCATGTTATAGTGCTGTTACCCTCAGAAACATACCTGGAGTTGTGTTTTGTTTTATTCACACAACTAACTCTTTATTATTAGTCTGTCTACATCTCCAAAGCTCAGAATGCTCTTTTCCACCTTGTGATGTCATATAGTGGTAGTTCAATTTAACAGCTCCTTTCACATATATTTCAGTAGAGATTGGCAATTCCAGGGCTGAAATGATCCAAATGATTCTGGTGAAGGTGTGTGGAGCTTAAAAACACAGTGGAGCACTTCCTGTATTACATGACATCACAAGGTGGAATACAGTGTTTTCTGTTTCTGAGATAAAATAATAATCAGCTAAATATTTGATTGGAATTATAAAAAACTTGTATGGAATGACTTGGCTTGAAATGTTTTACTAATTCCATGTTTCCTTTTTAGTCAACACACAGGGCATGTCTTTGATCGATTACAGCCCTAATTATTTTTTTCCCTTGAGTGGGAAATATTACTGAGTTAATCTTGTCATGTCTCCAGGACCAGGACCTGTACAGTAAATATGACCAGGAGGAGTTTGAGGGAATTGGGGACATGGAGAAGACCAGTCACTCCATGAAGGACCCTCTCATCATCCACACGGTAACAATCTGCTTCCTGATTGGAGAATAACAAATAACTTGAGAAATAATAGCAAATGTTTCTATAATTAACAATAATCCAGCTTTATAATTATTATCAGTGAAAGTTATATTTGATTTGAGCATGTTTACCTTGTATCTGGTGACACAAGGGTTTGTAGAATTTGTATTTTAAAGTTTATAAACATGACCTAATATTCTGCTTGATGAAGTTAAAATCTCTCTGTGTGCAGGTGCCGGCTCACCTGCAGAACAGCTGGGAGAGTTACTACATGGAGATCCTGATGGTGACTGGACTTTTGGCCTACATCATGAACTACATTATCGGGAAGAATAAGAACAGCCGCCTGGCCCACGCTTGGTTCAACTCTCACCGTGAGCTGCTTGAGAGCAACTTCGCCCTCGTTGGTAAGAACCATAGACTGTATATATAAATGGGCATAGCTAACCTGCTAGCCGCCGCATTCCAAATGGGCACACTTCCGGCTCCATAAACTCTGGCTCCAAGTACTTCAGCCTTTTTGATCATAAACGAAGACTATTTATTGGAGAGGAAAAAACCTCAGCCTTTTCTCTGAGCTGGATTTAACTGAACTCTTGTTTAAACCTCATTACCCCCCCTCATATGAAACGTTACAATAATATGACAATGACATGTGTTCTGTTTGTAGGAGACGATGGCACAAGTAAAGAGGCTGTGAGCACCGGGACCCTGAACCAGGAGAACGAACACATTTATAATCTGTGGTGCTCCGGGAGAGTCTGCTGTGAGGGCATGCTCATACAGCTAAAGGTAACACATGCACCAGCCGGGAGGGGCAGTATACAGGGGGCCATACTCATACAGTTAAAGGTAACACATGCACCAGCTAGGAGGGGCAGTATACAGGAGGCCATGCTCATACCGCTCAAGGTAACACACACACACAGAACCTCAAGGGGCAGTATACAAGGGCGGGGTGCTTATACCTGAGATTATGTACCCGATTTAAAAATGTGAAAAACAGAACTAGTTCATTTTAAACGGTTTTCAGTGATCCAGAGTTATTCCTCACTTACCTTATGCATTCTTAACATCCTAATTATTCACCATGATGAGTTTATAAGCTATTTTCACAACTGAGAGACCAGAGTGGAGTTTACAGTCACAGTAAAACTAGCATGCTAACAGAGCACCAGCTTTGCTTTCTGGTTCAAGTCAATAAAACACTTTATAATTAGATGCAGACGGCCTACAGCGGTCTCATTCGGACCCTAAGAGCTGCTTTTTCAATATATATATTATTTATATTATTACATGGATAAAATCAGGTACTGCCCCTTTAACACAGAGATCCAAATTCTGAAGTTGGTGTAGTGAATGTTTTTATCTTGTTTTGTTCCAGTTCCTGAAGAGACAGGACCTGCTGAATGTTCTGGCCAGAATGATGCGGCCTGCCTGTGACCAAGTGGTGAGTTTTTCCCATCGCTCTCAAAGATAAACGAATGTCCCATACTTCTGGAGACCTTAGAGAACAAACAGGACATATGTCTCGTTGATTTTCTTTCATTCTATTAAGACTAGTGGTAGAAGAAGTACTCAATTGTGTTACTTAAGTAAAAGTACAGATACCAGTGCAAAAAATACTCAAGTAAAAGTTATCTCAAGTTAAAAGCATCACATGAAAAAAGATTAAAGTACCAGTTTAAAAATGTACTTAAAGAGTTAAAAGTAAAAGTATTTCACTCTGATTTTCAGGTCTTATAAAGCTTCAAATGTGATGATTTTGATAAAGATTTGTGCTGAAATTTGTTCAACAGAAACATCTGAATTGATTGTTTTGTCTGTTTTTCTTTATATAGTTTTGTTTGCTCAAACTATGACCATGTTAAAAATAAACCCCCTTTCAGCAGGTCTCAGATAACAAAACAAATACTTCTACTTTTTAGTCCTTTTTCAAAGTGTAGTGGAGTAGAAAGTACAGATACATGCTTTCAAATGTAGTAAAGTAAAAGTATACACTGTAAAATGTACTTAAGAAGTACTTAACATTTATACTTAACTACAATACTTTACTACTTTTACTTCTTTACCTTCCACCACTGGTTGAATTATTTTTTAAACACAAGGGTAAAAATGACTTTTAACTAATGGCTTTTTAATTTCTGAATCCCCCAATAAATACAAACAGTTCACCAACAGCAGAACTCTGACCTAGCACCCTCTGCTGGCGTTACATGTACAAAAACAGAAGGTTAAAGGTACATGAGAGACACCCAGATAAAGGTGTCTGCAGTTGTGTAAAAAGCTTAAATTATGTGTGACCCTAACCCTGATGTATTCCTCATGTTTTTGTGCTTCCAGCAAATCAAAGTGACACTGAACGATGAGGACATGGACACGTTTGTGTTCGCTGTGGGGACGAAGAAGGCAATGGCGCGACTGCAGAAGGAGATGCAGGACCTGGTGAGGACGATCCCGATCATACAGAACATCTGAGCTGGTTTAGGGCATAGACTGTATATATAAATGGACATAGCTAACCTGCTAGCCGCCTCGTTCCAAATAAGAAGTGAACATGGATGTGCTTCCGGCTCCATCGACTCTAGCGCCAACTCACTTTACAAAACAGTGGCCCCTCTCTCTGTAACTGCTGCTATCAGACTCATAATTTTGGTCTTAAATGTTTGTATTATTCTGCTCTACTTGATCCTGGTATTTTTATTTTGCTATTATATCTATAACTCAAGATATGAACATTAATAACAGACAAATCAGGCGCCTTCTTTTCCCGAGGTAGCTCCTGCTAGCGTTAGCAACAGTTTTGATTGACAGCGTTGCCAAGCAAAACTTTCTGAACTTTCTGAAGATGTGAATCTGCTCAATGGTAAATCTCCCGCAGTCCAGATGAGCGTGACAGACTGGTGGATTAGCCAGTCAGGGACACACATGGTCCGTTTGTTTAGTAAATGGAAATATTTGTAAACGATGGGTGACCAATGAGCTCCTTCATTTCACACATGACACTGAAAAAAACAAATCTTATTGGACAATTATGTTTGGTTGGACTCGAGATGTAATGGAGGTCATGGGGACCAGACTGATATCATCCATCTGTATTAAAAACACAGAGGGATATCAGTCTGGATTTGCCAGACAAATTAAGGTTAAAATCGCAGTTGATTTTTGTTGATTTCTTCCCCTTGATAA
Organism: Periophthalmus modestus; assembly: GCA_019594935.1. Taxonomy (NCBI): domain Eukaryota; kingdom Metazoa; phylum Chordata; class Actinopteri; order Gobiiformes; family Gobiidae; genus Periophthalmus; species Periophthalmus modestus. The sequence continues at coordinate 7,029,160 of JAIEZT010000019.1, read as the reverse complement.
ATGGTAAATGGTCATATTTTTATATAGCGCTTTTCTAAGCACTTAACATGAAGGAACCACTCACCAATTCACACACCAGTGTACGCAGACACTAGTGAGGTGGGTTAAATGTCCTGTACAAGGACATAACAGCATTCATCTATGGGAGCTGGTGATGTTTATGCCGAGAGCGGAATTTGAAATGCCAGCCTTCGGATCAGTGGACAAACACTCTACCAACTGAGCTGCTATCACTCCCTTTGTCATAATGAGATTCAAACTGTGAAGAAGTGTTATCAGTTCTATAGTTTTGAGCAGGAAGTCGGTCGTCCCATTTTATTAAGTTGTTCAAGATTCATTTTGTAGTTAACAATGAACAAAATGTAAAATCTGTTTGTTAAGAGTAATGCAGAAAAAATTTAATAGTTATTACTTATCTGTATGAAGTGCAGCTGTCGTCAGTAGAACTTTTAAGCCACAAAAGCCATTATAGAATTTGTGAACCCTAATGTCACAATGACTAATTGGGTTCATTCTATATTAAAGGCGCTGTACCTGTTTCAGCTTTTTTTGTGTTTTGCAGAGTGAGTTCTGCGGAGACAAGCCCAAGTCCGGGGCCAAATTCGGACTTCCCGAGTCTCTGGCCATCCTCAGTGAGATGGGAGAGGTGACGGATGGAGTGATGGACAACAAGGTATGCCAGATGCCCTCCCTATTGTATTGATTCCCTTCCATCCTCCTATATCCCTGAGTGTCATAGCCCCTCCCCGTCCCGTATGTCAGATGCTTGCCCCTTCTGATAAACTGTCTCTTTCTTCTTTCTTCTAGATGGTGCATTATATCACCAATCATGCTGATAAAATCGAGTCCATCCATTTTTCGGACCAATTTTCTGGTCCAAAACTTATGCAAGAGTAAGAGGGTTTTCTGTTTGTGGATTATTTCTCTGTATTTCATATAAGTTTTATAACATGCTCATGTTTTTACTGTTTTTAGGGAGGGTCAGCCGCTGAAGCTGCCGGAGACCAAGAAGACACTGCTGTTTACATTTAACGGTAACTATATCTCAGGTTTAACATGTGTATACCTAAAGAGACTGCATTACCTGATTATGACTAAAATGTTAAATTAAATTAATAAATTAATATAATTTACATTATTACACAATCTGAAAAGCTCCTTAAAAACTACTTTTGTGGAATTAGTTTGGTCTATTTTATACTTTGCTAAATGACCCCTGTTCTACACAGCTCTGTTACAAGTAGATCGTTTTCTTCTTGTATCCTGGTGTGCTTTTTCTATAAACAAGTTTTGAGTCCACACTTGGTTTGTGGACACTAACGAACTGCCCTTTTGTGCAGTGTCCTGTTTAGTGCATGGGATGGTGGACAGTAACCTTTATATTAACCCTTTATATCTTGTACAGTGCCTGGGATGGGCCACACTTCCCCCAGAGACATGGATGCTCTGTTGCCTCTGATGAACATGGTGATCTACAGCATCGACAAAGTTAAGAAGCTACGCCTCAACAGAGAGGTGAGGTTTATATATAGTTATATATATAACTGGCTTTGTGACACTTATCGCTGAGCTGAGGTTCAGGGTTTAAGGAGCAGTTCATTAAATTAAATTCTGGCTATGTCCAACCAGTTCCGTAGTATACCCCTTTGACCTCTGACCTGAGTTGAGGGTGTTTGTCTGTGTTATGTTTCTTACCTGTGCTTGTGTGTTGGTTGTTTCAGGGGAAACAGAAGGCGGACCGTAACCGTGCTCGTGTGGAGGAAAACTTCCTGAAACAAACTCACGCTCAGAGACAGGAAGCAGCGCAGAGCCGCCGAGAGGAGAAGAAAAGAGCAGAGAAGGAGAGGATCATGAACGAGGAGGACCCGGAGAGACAGCGTCGCCTGGAGGTCACTACATGCCCTGCTTTTACTCTCATACACTTAAGTTTGGTAGAAGTGGCACTGCGTTTTAAAAGGAGTTACTTGTAAAATTATATAATGTAGATTAATCACAATAAATCCAATGTTGGAGTAATTGGGTGATTAACAGTAATCTGCTCTATCCTCAGAGTCTAAAAGTCTAAAACTTCTACTGTTCACAGAAGCAAGTCAGTTTAGTCTTTTTGAAAAAAATCTGTTTTTCAAAAGCAGCTTCACTCCAGCTTCAGTGGGTCTAATTTAGCACAAAGGCACTCATTCACAGGACTTCCACAATCTAATCAAATTTGTTAGTAGAAAAAATAGAATAATTGCCAGACAAATCAATCAGATGATGTTGGCAAGGCAGCAGCCAATCACTGAACACAACTGAGGCACGAAACTCTTCCTCCTCCATTTGGTAACTTCCAGTAGGATGCTAAAGGCATGGGCCAGCGCACACTAGAGTGTGGAGCGCCACACGCACGCATCAACACACTGAACACTGCGCAGCAGGGCTCTGAAAAAGGATTTAACACAACCCATAAACAACTGTATTGTTTTAAACTGGAGTTTTCCCTGCATTTAACTGGCAAAATGAGACAGAGTGAGGCAGTGAGAGGAGAAGGAATGTGGAGCTTTGAGCAGTTTAGTGAGTTTAGAGCGAGATGAGACTTTATCTACACACAGGAGAGGAGGCTGTGACTTCTCTGCTTCTCCTATGGCTCTTGATGTCGCTCTCCTCAGTGCGCCCTCTGCTGGTGTTAAGTTTTAGCGATGATGTTCTGACCTCTAACCTCTACACTCGTCTGTATTTAAGCTCTCTGATCTTATCTGTACTGTCCCTGTGTTTATTTTTCAGGAGGCAGCGCAGCGTCGTGAACAGAAGAAGATGGAGAAGAAGCAGATGAAGATGAAGCAGATCAAAGTCAAAGCCATGTGATCGCTGACCTTAGACAGGAAACAGGAAGTGCTCTGCTCAGACCGCCGCTGCCCCCTGCTGCACTCCGCGCACCACCATGCTCGTAACGTTCTGTACACTGCAAAAACACAGCTATCTACACGAGTTAAACTGCCTGGAATTCAGAATATTCATCCAGTTTTGAGTTAAATTAGTTTGGATGTATTTACTTAGATTATGAAAGTCCTGTTTTAGTCCTGGTTTGAGCCTAGTTTAGTCCTGATGTGCACTTGGTTTGGTCCTGTTTTAGTCCAGAAATATTCTTGGTCTAGTCTGGGTTTAGTCCAAATTCAGACTGTTGACTCTTTTGAAAATCAGATACTAATCGATTCTAAAACTAGTATCGACACTAGGCACTCATTTTTCACAGGTATCGATATTAAAAAAAAGTTCCATTCACAGGACAGAAATGAACCTTTCCTGAATAGCTTTAGAATGATTTTGAGCTGTATCAGACCATGTATAAGATGCCCATGAGCCACTATGGAACCTACCTGGACCACTGAGGGATTACACAGATATAAGGCCTCATGGGAATATAAAAGAAAGTACTACCATTTAATGTGGAAAATCACATTCTATTGCCTAACTGTTTTTTATTATCATTCTGGTATTGGAATTGGTATTGAGTATCAAGTCTATTGCTTAGTATCGAATTCGAGGTCAAAACTTTACATGTATTTCCTGATGTACTTGTTCTGTAAAATATGTTTTTTTTGTCTGGAAACAAGAAAACAGAAGAAGTACTCAAAACGATACATATTCTGAATCCACATTATTAAAGGTCCTATATTACACAAACTTGACCCTGTGAGCTTTAAGCCATGTTATAATGTTACCTCCTCAAAAACATACCTGGAGTTGTGTTTTGTTTTATACACATGTTTGAGTAACCCTTTATTATTGTCTACATCTCCAAAGCTCAAAATGCTCTGTTCCACCTTGTGATGTCATGATAGCTTTCAAGTTAACAGCTCCTTTTACCTTTTGTGTTGTAGAAATTGGCAATTCCAGAGCTGAAATTATCCAAATGATTTTAGTGTACGTTTATGGAGTTTAAAAACACAGTGGAGCACTTCCTGTATTACCACATGGCATCACAAGGTGGAACAGAGTGTTTTCTGTTTGAGAGAAGAGCTCTGCTTAAATATACAGGGTTTGTGTGTTAAACATGTGTGAACGAAACAAAACACAACTCTAGGTATGTGTGTGACGAGAAAACGACATTAGAACATCGATCAGAAAACGGCGTAATATGGGCCCTTTACATTCGTGTAGCTGTTATATTTTACAGTGCAGAGCCTGGTTCGGTCTTGGTTTTGTCCTTTCGCTCTGTGGGCTTTTTTAACTCACTGTAAATTGTGTTGTTTTTTAAAGATGCAAAATCTATTTACATTAATAAATAAGACGATCATTTTTTATTTATCTTGCCTGATGATTTCACGCAGCTGTTTCTGAGCAAATGAAATAAAATGCACTGGAATCTGTAAATGGTTTTTGTCCTGGTTTGTTTTATCTGACTTTTGTTTAAAAATGAGCACAGGTGTTGGGAGTAGCCAAAAAATGTACTTAAGTAAGAGTAATGTTACTTCAATATAGTATTACCCAAGTAGCAGTACAAAGTAATGGTTCAAGAAGTTACTTGAGTAAGAGTTAAAAAAAAGTATTTGGGAAAAGTACAATTGGAGTAAGAGTAACTTTGAGTAACTGTTGGGACATAACTGATTTACAATTTAAAGTGAACATTAAATAAGTCACAAAATCTTGTATTTTCAAACAGACACAAAAATGAGCCAAAGTAAATGTTCAATTCATTTCATGTTGTTGACTTAAAGTTTAAGTCACTTTAAACTCACAGTGGGAAGAGGAACATAACTTTTACTCAAGTAAGAGTACTGGTACTTCAATAAAAATATTCCTTAAGTAGGAGTAAAAATATGGGTAAGTATGTAACTAACTGAGTACTACACACCTCTGATGAGACTTAAGACCAGTGCGTTGTGGTGAGGAGCAGATGGGTGGAGTGAGTTAAATTTAACCTTAGACTTTGGCACAGGTTTAGTTTCCACTCACAGCTAAAATAAAACCTGCTGACCCGATGCTTATTATAGCAGAGGAATGCAGAGTGCAAAGTATCGACTAAACCCAAACAAAGCACTTTTACAACTAAAAAATTAATTAATAAAGAGTTTTCCACCTCCAAGGCTCAAAGCACTTTACATCAAGGAACCACTCACCCATCCACACACACATTCATACACAGACACTGGGGGCGAGGTGGGGTTTATGTGTCTTGCCCAAGGACACAACGGCAGTATTCATCTGTGTGAGCTGGAGTCACGCCACCAACCTTCGGATCAGTGGACAAACTCTACCAACTGAGCTCCTGTCGCTGTCCTGTCTGTGGGTTTCAGAGTGTTTCCAAAAAAATGTGAACTGTTTCCAGAGCAATTAACAATTTAAAACAAAACATGAAATCTTGTAAATGGGAAGAAGTCCTCCAAATTCCGCTAATAACACACAGATAGTCTAATAATGAAGTGGTTCAGTTTATATTTATTTAAGTATATAGTAAGCACATTGGGTTAAACCAGATGCTAATATTAAGGCACAAGAACTATTTTTCATTATCTGCTTTTAAAGTGGTTTAGTCCAGACAGAAATGTTGAAAGAAACAATCAAATAAAATGAAATAAAAAGTAGATCGTTCTTTAAGACAGAGGTTTAATTTAAAATAAAATAAAGAAATAAAAAGACGTAAAGACTGAAAAACATGTGTGGAATATTAGGTCCACTACTCGACAGGTTTAACCCATCGACCTCCAGACAATGGTACTTCTTACTCATATTCATGAAATTAAAATAAAATATGAAAATGTCCATCCATCATTTTTCTTCCGCTTATCCCGGTCTGAAAATATGAAATGTGATGAAAATGTGGATAGTAATATTTGTGATTTTTTTTTTTCAAATGCATCATGCCCATTTTTATACGCTATATATTTATACATATACTGTTAACACTAATAATTGTCCATGTTTGTACGTGTATTTTTATGTTTTTAATCGATACATGTTTTAGTATTGTTTTTACGCATTTCTAAGTTTGTGTGCTACATTAATATCCTCTAGGGGGCGCTTTCTCGTGTGGCTGTGAGATTAGATCTGTTAAAATCTAACTCACAGATTCGTGACTCACTCATAATTTACTCAATTTAAACAATAAATGTACGTCTGACTATTAAAATAAATATTATGATATTATTTATTTTTTATTTTAGCCCTGTGCCGCTGTTTGTGCAGAATTTTTGTCATGTTCCGGTGAAAGTGCCGCGGAGTCTCGCAGCGCGCAGAGACGTGACGCTTTCAGGTTCGTGTCGCGATGGCGGCGCTCTCAACATTTCCACTCTTTTAGCGAAAACACGGAAAACACAGCGTGAGTGACTCTGGTCCGGGGCCGTGGGGTGTCGGAATGGGGCGGGCTCGGCTGTAGCTCCGCGGGTCCCTTCGTGCGGCTCTCGGAGCGGCGGGGTTCGCGGTCAGGGCGCAGTGTTTTTGTGGTTCGTCCTGCTCCGCTCGGGCCGCTTAGAGCTGTGCCCGGGCCTGGTGCTTCAGAGAGCGGGCAGGAGGTCGCCGTGAGGTGGGACGTCCCGCGGGTCAGTCCGGACTCTGGACAGGCATCTGGAGCTCGTGTGCACGGATAGAGAAAGTGTATACACCGTGAGAAGTGCGCTGTGAATGCATACTTTTATTTAACATCATCTTAGGGCACCCGCTAGCTAGCGTTAGCCGACCACAACTCGTCCTCCCGGAGTGGAAAACGCGTTTATACTTTTATTTACGGGACACTGCTCGTGCTTCGGTCCACCGGGTATGTGTTCATGTGTGTCCGGAACAGAAAGTGTGTCTCTGGACGCCAGTGTCTCATGTTTATCTGTGTTTGTTGTACATTAGCCGATGCTAACTAGCCACATGCTAACAAACTAACGCTGTGACGTAACAGGCTCATTGTTTTGACAGCGGCCGCTCCGAGTCCCGCTCTCCTCCTCAGCCTCTTCAGCCTGTTCTGTCTCCCCTGTCCCTCCTTGGGCCTTTACCGGAGCTTAAACTAAACCCGTGACTTTGTCGTTATTTGTAGACTTAAGGTTTAAACCCGCAGACTGAGGCGCTTCCCTGGTTCATGTATTCTTATGTAATAAACTCCCGGGCGGCTGTAGTGTCCGGGAGTCTCGTGCCGTTAGCTGACCCGTGTTTAAAGTCAGGAGCCGGTTGTGTTTCGTTCATAGAATTTATTTGAAATTGTATTATAATTCGCACTGGGATATAAACTGAAGCGAGGAAGATGATGGAATAGTTCAGTCTCACGGCCGCGAGGACACACCCCCTTACTGTAGAGTCCCCACATGAACGATCATGTATTTACCTCTTAAGGTTCAGTTCAGTGACCACAGTCCTGTTAACTTTGTGTATTTATGCTTTAAGCTTTCGATTAATTTACCGTTCTTCCTGCAGCCTTTTATAAAAACAAAAATACTGGGTTTTTGGGGTCACAAGCAATTTTCATACCATTGGCTGCATTTTGAATAACACATCTTAATTTCAAAACCGGACTGGATTATCTGAATTTGGTGCTTTGCTGCTAAAACGTTACCTATACCTTAATTTACATGTTGTCAATTATTCAGCCTTTTTAGATTATGCAAATTAGTAATATATTTTCTTGCTGGCCTTAAAACAGTATGTACCTGAGTTTACTGGAGTTCTATCTGTCCTCTGCAGTTGTAGGATGGATCCCGACACTGGGGCTGACACCCAGAAAGCTGTGAGTTTGCAGTGGAAAAGTTACAAACTTGTACAGGATCCAGCCACTCGCCGCGTTACACAGAAAATCTACAGATATGATGGAGTTCACTTCAGTGTTCCGGTGAGTTCAGTCTCGCAAATCTGTAACCTGGGCTCAATTTCAAGAAGAGCCAACCAGGCAATGGGTTTTGTTCATGTGCCATCACATAATTGTCAAATCCCATAGTTTAAAGGTCTTATGTTCCACAAAATTGACTCTTGTGAGCTTTTATCCATGTTATAATGCTGAAAAGCATACCTAGAGTTGTGTTTTGTTTCATTCACACATGTTTGAGTAACCCTTTACTAGTGTCTACATCTCCAAAACTCAAAATGTTCTGTTCTTCCTTGTGATGTCATGAAGCATTAGTTTTGAAGTTAACAGCTACCTTTCACCTTTAGTTCAGTAGAGATGGGCAATTCCAGGGATTAAATTGGCCATATGATTCTAGTGAAGTAGTGTTTTCTGTTTGAGAGAAGAACTTGGCCTAAATATGCAAGGTTGGTGTGTTAAACATGTGAATCAAGTTGTGTGAAAACACAACTCCAGGCCTGTTTGTGATGAGGAAACATTATAATATGTGCCCTGTAAACTGAGCTGGAGACGGGTCACAATTCTCAGATGTAATTTGTTGTTTAATTGTCAGATTGCAGATTTATTGACCTGGTTTAAGATTGATATTTCTGTAATTACAACTATAACCTTTGAAAACTGTCAAAATGGTTATATCCATTTGATTGATGTGAATCTTTCTGTCATTTGTCAATTAATAGTATGTCTTATTGTGAGACCATGGGTGTGAAATTACTTCACATTTCTAAGGGTTAGGATGACAGTAGCTCAGTTGATAGTGTTTGTCCACTGGTCTGAAGTTTGGTGATTCAAATCCAGCTCCCCTATGTGCACGGCACTTAACCCACCTTGCTCCCCGTGTCTGTACACTGGTGTATGAACGTGTCTGACTAGAGTAGTGAGTAGTTCCTCGATGTAAAGCGCTTTGAGCCTTGAAGGTGGAAAAGCGCTGTATAAAAATGTGACCATTTACCATAGGGTTGTCAAAAGTATTGAAAATCTTATACTTATCGATACTAACACTCCTTAGATACTCATTGGAGCAGGCATCAATACTAAAGTTCCAGTCGCAAGACAGAAGTGAACCTTTCCTGAATAGCTTTAAGATGAACTTGAGCTGTATCAGAACAAGTACAAGACACATAGACAAGTGTACGCCCATGGACCACTATGGAACCTACCTGGACAACTGGGGGATTACACAGATATAACGCCACATGGGAATCCAACAGAAAATACTACAATTTAATGTTGAAAATCACATTCTATTATGTAAAGAAAGAGTGTTTTTTATTTTACAGGAATCGGTATTGATTACCGAGCTTATTCCTTAGTATCGAAATAGTTTTAAATTTTAGTATCGTGACACATGTAATGCATTTGTTTTTGTTTATTTCTGCAGGATTCTGGGTTCCCTCCTGTGGGAGACCTGCGGGACCCCAGGCCTCGAAGACTTTGGTCCAGATGTAAAGAGATGTCCCTCCCAGTGCCAAAGTTTAAGGCAAGTACAGTATATACATTGTATGGTATAGAGGAGGGACAGGGGAGGGAGAGTGAATATATGGTACAGAGGAGGAACAGTGAATATATGGATGCTGAGGCCTAGGTGTAGACGAGAGGGTCAGATGGAGCAAAGGATGCAGGGGAGAGGGTCAGATGGAGCAAAGGATGCAGAGGAGAGGGTCAGATGGAGCAGAGGGATGCCGATGATGCAGAGGGTAGGGTCAGATGGTGCAGAGGATGCAGAGAAGAGGGTCAAATGGGTCAGACAAAGTAGATGATGCAGAGGAGAGGTAATAATTGTGTTTTTCTCTTGTAGCTTGATGAGTTTTACGTGGGGCCAATTCCGCTCAAAGAGGTGACCTTCGCTCGACTCAATGATAACATAAAGGAGCCATTTTTGGCGGAGATGTGCGCAAAGTTTGGGGAGGTAGAGGAGATGGAGATTCTGTTCCACCCAAAGACGAGGAAACATCTGGGTCTGGCCCGAGTCCTGTTCACGAGCACCAGAGGAGCCAAAGACACAGTCAAACATCTGCACAACACCACTGTGATGGGGAATCTCATCCATGCTCAGCTCGATATAAAAGGTATAGAGATGTGTTCTGTTTAACCAGGGTGGGTTCTGTAATCGAATAAATGATTTATCAAACTAGTGATACTTTGCAGCTGATGTCATCAACATTCCCCAGGGGTGTGATGCTAACAATGGGCACTTCTCTGTCTGAGACTTTGTTAGACTTAAATCTGATTTTAATTTAAACAGTCTGACTAAAGAACTGACTTAGCTGTAACAACAGCCTGTTTAACAAGTCTCTCACACATAAAATTACAGTCATAAGCTATGTACAATTAGCCAATAACAGTTTTTCAGTTAGTCACTGTCACCTTTTTGTTGAAAGGCAAACTCCTGAACAGGGCCATGAATGTTTGTATTGATCACGGGCTCCTGAAATCCATTTTGTATTTTTTCTTGAGTTTTCAGAGTTTTCCACGGTAACTCCTGAAAATTCTACCATCTAGAAATCTAGAGATACATATATAACACCGCCAGTGTGATGTCACTGCAAATGGATATCACACTGATGAAAACTGACTATACACTGGGGCTGCAAAGGATAATATGGCTAGTCTATTACATTAACTATTATAGTAATCCTAATCGTTATCTGTACTCTATGATAAATGTCTTTTGTGTTTTGTCTTCAAAGACATTTTATTACAAAAGACAGTGTCAGTATTAAATCAAAAAAATTAAAATCAATATGCAAGGTCTTTATATTGTACTGTGTGAGCTACTGACTCCAAGTAAATTCCCTAATAGTTTATTGTCTGGTTTATTGTGAACTGAGTTTGGAGAGATTGTTAAATTCCTATTTAATTACTATATTTTATTTTCCCTTCTCCTCCAGGCCAGCAGAGGCAGAAGTACTACGACCTGATAGTGAACGGCTCGTACACTCCTCAGACGGTGCCGCTCGGAGGAAAAGCGCTTAGCGACCAAACGAGAGTCCAGCCCCCGGCGCCGGCTCAGACTCAGCCCGACACGGTCAGTAGAAACTATTATATTTAAACTGTTGTTCTGTGAATCTCGCATGACCATCAGAGGGCAGTGCTGAAAGCACTAAATTGACTGTACAAGGGTCATTCAGAGCTTCCAGCACTACCCTCTAGTGGTCAGTAGGGAACTTGTTTTAAATTTACTGTGTATTCATATCTTAACTCACTCACGCCCGCTGTATGTCTGTGTTCAGTCCTCAGAGATCCGACGGCGTCTGTCCAGTGAACTTGCTGTGTTAGCCGCTGGAGTCCAGGCGCTCACGTCAGGAAACTTACCGCCGGCGCCAACCTCTGACCCAGGCTTCAGCGAGCCTCGTCTGGACACGCCCTTCACCCCTGGCTCCGCCTCCTCATCTCAGGGCAGATCAGGAACGCCACTCAGCTCACGTTCCGGGACACCATTTTCTCAAGATTCAGGATACGCTGAGAACAGGTTCGACATATTAACCGTTCCATTTCATCATTCCTGACCACCAGAGGGCGGTGCTGAGAGCTCTGCACATCATTCTGAACTTTTAGCAACATCCTCTGGTGGTCAGTAAGGGTGAAATAGATCTACAGTTATAAAAATTTTGTACAATTTTACAAAAAAATTTGTAAATTTTGAACCAATACATGAGACTTAAGACTTAACTCTTCTTAATGTATTTAAATATATTTAAAGGGTGAACCTGAGTGAACCTGATCCCTTTTTAAATAAATAAAAAAAAAAAAGTTATAAAAATATAGTGCCCGCATATCATATTAACATCTTTATTTACAGTTTTACAACAGTGAGGTGTGAAACCTTAATAAAGCCTGAGGAAATACTGTTTACTATAGACCTCTCAGTGATAATCGCACTATAGTTTAACATTCTCTTCAGTAAATTGTTCTACTTTCTCCTCTTGTTTCAGACACAGCAACTACAGCTCAAGCTCTGGATACCCTCCACAGGACATGCTCCCCTCTTCCTCCTCCTCATCCGCAGTCTCCTCCACCGTGGGCGGATACAAAGTCTCACGCTACCCCGACGAACTCCAGGACTCGTCTGTGCATTACCGCGGCCGCCCCATTTATCCCCCGACATCCGGGTACCGGCCCAACGAACCGCCCTGCTACCCGCCTCCATACCCCAACATGAGTGGGCCGCATATGTCCCACCACTCTGGGATGCCCCCTCCTCCGCACCAGTATGAGCAGGACCGAGACAGGGAGAGGGAGGGGAGATATGGAGTGGCCGGAAGTGTCAGCTCGCGGAGATCGTCGTATCACCACCAGGACTCAAACTCCTCGTCCTCTTCGAAATACTCGCACCATTCACATCATCATCGGGAGGAGCGAGGATACAGTAGGAGGGACAGTACCGGGTCCAGATCAGGGGACCACGGACGGCACCACCGTAACCACCACCACTCGCACAACCATAGCAGCGGCGGGCGAAGGCGGAGCAGCCATGATAGGGACCGAGACCGCGACCGCGAGCGAGATAGCGAATACTCCAACAACGACCCGCGTTACAACTCTCACCGCTCTTCCTCCAACAGCCTGTCTCCCCCGCCCTCCGCCTACAAAGACTCCACCTCAGCACAGGACTCCAGGCTGGGGCAGTGCACAGAGAGAGTCGCCCCCGCTCCTCCACCCTCCTCCACCGCTGAAAAGGACCATCACCACGCAGTGCTGCAAAACCCGCCAGCCCCACCCCCTCCTCCTCCACCCCTCCCACCTGCCTCTGTCATCGCTGCAGCAGTCGCAGAGTCGCTCGATTTCACACAAGTCCAGGTAGGACTTTAACACTTAAGTCTTAATTGTCTCTATACATTGTCTTAAAACCATAAGCAGAGTTTATCAGCCATCAGTTTCTCTGGATTCTGCATCAGCCATGAAAAAAACGGTCGATCCCTAATCCTACCCACGATTATTACATTTGAACTCTTATATTGTGTCTTGAATTATCGATTAACTGAATAATCTTGTCACCTCCAGGTCCAGGACAGCCCCAAAGAGCAGTGGACCAAACCCAAACGCAGACCCAGCACTCCACCCATTCCGCCCAAAACCCCGCCCCTCAACAAGACTCCGCCCCCTCCCACCATCTCGTCCTCCGCCGCATCACCGACCTCCACCTCCCTCCCTCTACCTCTGCTCGCAAGCTCTCCGCCGCCCCCACGAGACTCCTCCCCCGAGCCCGATTCGACCAATGAGAGCCTGCCGTTCGTCTACCACAGCAGCAGCCTGGACTCTCGAATCGAAATGCTCTTAAAGGAACAGAAGGCCAAGTTTTCGTTTTTGGCGTCGGACGAGGAAGACGAGGATGGACAGAGGAGAGACGGGGAGAGGAAGATCGGAGAGGGGGAGCAGAGTGAAGGAGCAGAAGGAGGGGAAAAGGAGCGGAGGAGAGGCGAAAGAGGGAGGAAGAGAGGAAAGGGAGGAGGAGGAGAGGGGAGGAAGAGTCCGAATGTGCTACAGACGGCCATGCCCTCCTCCTCCTCCTCCTCCTCACACCCAGAGCCTGCCCCACCCCCAGAGGAGAACCAGGTACAAATACTTTTATCTGTTCTATTTTTATTTGGGATTATAGAGATCACCAGGGCTTAACTTTCAAGTGCTTTTGACGGATTAATATATTTTTCTAATTCTGACTTGGTTTGGTGGGATAGGACCTGTGTTGTATTTTTATTACAGTTTTACATCAGTGAAATGGCAGTTTGTGAAGAAAAGTTGAGAAAAGTACAAAAATACAGGAAGTAACGCCGATGCTGCTTCCCTTTACCTATGTCATCATTGTCATTAATTCCATCCAAAATACAAGGAACACATTTTTCTGACAGTTTAAACCTTGAGTTAAAAATAAAAGTGATGTCATTAGTATAAGTCAAATCAAATCAAATCTATTGTGTAATTTAGACACGTTTTGGCCTTTGTTTACATTATGGTTGCTAGGTAACAGTTGTGGAATTATAATTATTATATTATGTTATGTCACATCTGCTGCCCGTTTCCAACCAGGAAGTAAAATTATAAACTTCACCAAAATTACAAAACTAGAAAAGACTAGACACATTTTTAGTAAAGTGTTGAAAATAATGAACTGTGTTTTAGGGAGAGTAGTGGTCTGCAGAAAAGTAAATTTAAATATAAGGATTAAGTGATATTTTCACATTTCTTGGGAGTAATTCTCCAGCTATTTCACATTTGTCACATAGGCAGGGCAAGACAAGTTTATTTGTACAGCACAAATTGTACACAAAGTGATTCAAGGTGCTTTACAGAATAAGAAAGACATTAAAATTACAATACAACAAATAATCCAAAAAATTTACGTTAAAAGAGAAAAGTGAAGAATAAAAACCTTTCAGTCTTATGCACAGCTAAACACATACTGAACTAATGTATGTCTCTGTGCAAAGGGAACGAACCACTGATGGGATGAATAGCACAACAAAGTTTAAAATTCACATAAAAAGTCTTATTAATGCCCTCCGTGCCTCTAGGCCTCTCTCCCCGGGTCCACAGCCCCAGAGGAGAACAGCTCTCAGGCAACTGCAGTCGACTCTCTCCCCCAGAGCGGAGCCCACACGCCTCCATACAACGGACAGAGCCAGGTACAACACTGCCCTAAGCGCTGCTAATGTGTGAATATGAAGGGACCGGGGACTCGCACTTAACGAGAAAACAATGCTTAGAAATAGTAGTGTCTGCTTTGGTAATATGGGGAGATGCATGAACATACCCAAGTCACTGAAGCAAGTCTAAAACCAGGACGCTTTTTTATGTACACGTTTCAGTAGCCTGTAAATAAGTTATGAATGATAATTTATTACTGCCGCATATTGACCCCACCTTGAACATGTATACTATATGTTATACTTACAAAATACTGCTCTGTCCTGCAGCCGTCCCCTCACTCGTCCGGTGAAGACATGGAGATCTCAGACGAAGAGGAGGGTGAGACGACCTCCATCTCCACGCCGCACGCAGTCCCGCCCCCTGGCTCCTCCCCTTCCTCCGCCCAGCCAAGCTCCGCCTCTCAGACCACCCACCCTGCAGATGGCTCCTCCTCCTCCCCTCCTCCCGACTCTTCCTCCCAGCACTACTCCAGCTCCATGCACCCACCCATGCCCTCCTACCCTCCTCATCTGCCCCCGCCTCCTCCACCCGGGTACTCGCTCCAGCCTCCCCCTCCCCCGGGTATCCCCCCCCTCGCCCACATGGAGCTGCATCCGGAGTACCCGCCCCCCATGCCCCCACCTCACCTGTATGACTACGCCTCGTCCATGGAGCTGATGAGCCAGTACAGCGGGGGGGCGCCCATGTCCTTCCAGATGCAGACGCACATGTTGAGTCGACTGCACCAGATGAGGGTGGCGGCCTCGAGCACCACACCAGGTCAGATTTAAATTCACTTAAGGGAATTACACTTTTAGTTTGAGTTGATTTATGAGAATGTTCCATAACATAAGAGACTTTAGAGGAAGAAATTTGATTATTTCTTGTGTTAAATGAAACCCATTAAAAGTCTGTGCTGTTCAGGTTTTTGATTTTAAATATTGAAAACCACATTTACTTAGAATAGTAATTAGTAATAGTTACTAATTAGTAATATTCAGAGTCTGTGTACACCCACACTAAGAGAGCCAAGAGGTTTATTAAATCGAAACCGCAAAAGACAAATAAAACATATTTCTTTATTTAATTACAAAATGTTTTACCTTGTAAATTGGTTAAAATTGTGGATAAATCATTTTAGGACTATGGACTTTGCACCAGACAAAAGTTTCAATTAGCAGAAAAAAATGAAGCAATAATTCTATTTTTTGTATGTATTTTATTGTGTCAGGCCTGACCCCGGGGCCAGGAGAGGGCGCTACAGCGGACTACAGCTCCTACCACCTGCACTCGATGCCTCCTCCCCCTTTCATGGAGCAGGAGGGCAGCAGCTCCCACTACGACCAGGACCACAGGTAAGAAAACACATCAGCACAAGTATGAGGAATATGTGAAGTGCCAAAATACACACCTCCTATGCCTAGAACATGGAGAAGAATTTTAGCAGCAACTACATGTGATTAAAGGTGCTGTACCTGATTTTACTGCCTGAAAGTTTTGTTTTTCCCATTTTAAACAGTTTGCAGTGGTCCAAAGCTACTTAGTACACCCACACTCAGAGAGCCAAGAGGTTTATTAAATTGAAACCTCAAAAGACACATAAAATATATTTCTGGATTTAATTACAGAATGGTTTACCTTTTAAACTGGTTACAAAAGAACAGTAGAAGTGGATAAATGTATATGAACGTGTGTGTGAATGGGTTTGTGGTTCCTACATGTAAAGCGCTTTGAACCGTGAAAGTGGAAAAGCACTAAATAAAAAACAGGACCTTTTACCATTTACAGGGCCTTTAAATGTTACCTCCACTTTGTTTGTATTAATGAATAACTGGCCATTCTCCCTTGTCACAGATACATGCCTCCGCACATGCCCTACCCGTACCACCCGGACCCTCACAGCTCTCAGCTCCCTCCCCCTCCTGTGCCTCCCCCTCACGGACTGCCCCCTCCCTCCTGGCCCCCCCTCCCCCCACACTTCCCCTTCATGCCTCCCCCCGGCTACGGCACTGTGCTGCCCGCCTCTCAGGAGGGCGGAGCGGGCGAGGGGTCAGAGTATCGCAGCGTGCACGGAGAAGAGGCTCATCCTCTGGCTGAGAACCCACACGAGGCCACAGTGCAGCTGGTTCTGGCCTCTCTGATCCAGGAGATGAAGAACATCATGCAGAGGGATCTGAACAGGAAGATGGTGGAGAATGTGGCCTTCAACACGTTTGACGAGTGGTGGGAACGCAAGGAGACCAAGGCCAAGGTGAGAGGGGCGGGTCTGGTGATAGAGCTGGTATAGAGGTTATGCAGATGAAATCACAACATTCAGATTTTTTGTGTTAGACTGTCAGTGGTGTAATGACATTTTCTCCTGTAAAAGCTCAAAATATATTTTTTTTTCAATTGACAAAAAGTTGCAGACAACAGGAAGCTGAAACCCCCAAAAATACAAATATTTATTACACTATTGCCATACTGTAGGAGTTCATCAGTGACTGCTCCTAAAACTTTCATATTTACCCTTTCAAGCTTTTAATTTAATTGTTTCTGTAAAGTATAGGAAAAATGAATGGGCGTGCAGCCACTGTTGAGCTCCATCGAGTCAGGTTTGGCCCGTCGTATTATATAGTGAGACTGATTCCCTGAGGTCTTTCGTGTTACAGCCGTTCCAGACGATGGTTCGAGGCGTTTCTGCTCTACGTGACGAGGAGAAGAAGGAGGAGAAGCTGAGCCGACCCCGAGAGCCACTCATGAGCCTCGTGGACTGGGCCAAGAGTGGAGGAGTAGAGGGCTTCAGCCTGAGGGGGGCGCTACGCCTGCCCTCGTTCAAGGTAAGAGGATACAGGAAGAGAGGACATCTGATGCAAAGGGAGGGCATCTGACATGGGGATACAGGAGGTGGGGAGGGCAGGTGTATTAAGTTAAGTTATTTTTAATTTAAAAGTATTAAAAGAACAATCCCATCTGAGCCTGTGTGTCCAGAGCCTTGACCTACAGGCAGAGACACATACAAGTGTGTCTCATTCTCAGTATATGGACAGGCCTCATGTGAAAGAACCTCCCAAATTCACTCACTGAGCTGCAGAGGCTGCACTAGCACCGAGTCATGATTGGCTGCAAGTGCTGGGGTTTAGGTAGTGACCATTCAGATCAGAGAGACGTATTTTAGGTTTAAGCCAACTGGATTTCAGCTTTGAAACTGGCAACCCAAATGAGAGAGTAATGTGAGGCTCATTCTGCTTTCTGATTGGATATTGGGGCGTCATGTCCAATATTTTTGTAATTAAGAATAAATCAGCATTAGAATTGCCATCAGTAAAAGTTATATTCGAGTTGAACATGTGTACCTTTTATCTGAGGGCACAAAAAGGTTTATAGAATTTAAAATCAAAATGTCACATACAGTCCTTTAAAATTTGTTTTTTCAGGTGAAGAGGAAAGAGCCTCAGGAGCTGCAGGAGGGAGACATGAAACGGCCGAGACCCCAGACTCCTCCTGAAGACCCAGGTTTGGACAGACTCTGTAGCATTAGGCTTATTCTCATTTAGTTTGTGTCATCTTCTGGACCAGTTTGTAAAGACGGACACCATGGCAACAACTCAAAGATCACTGTAATTTAATGTTTTAGTATTTGATGCTGGTAGACGAAATTTACAAAGGACAAAGTAGGCCTGAGAATACATTTTGAAGCATGATCATAGACTGTATAAATGAAGCTCGTCGAGGCTAGAGCAGTTATAGGGGCCATTTTGCATCCAAGTTCCATATTTGGAAATCCAAATGTGAATATCATAGCAACCAAAGCGCTAATCTGGAGTGAGGCTTCCCATCCTAACTGCAGGTTTAGCACGGAGTAGGCACTTAGCAACATTGTCGATCAAACCTTTTGCTAACGTTAGTGGGAGCAACCTTGGGGAAAGAAGGCGTCTGATTTCTCTGTTGTCTTGATTTATGGACAAAATAGTGCGACAAACGCACCAGAATCATCTAGAGCGGGTTAATGCAAACATTTTAAGACCAAAATTATGAAGCTGACAGCAGCAGTTAGAGAGAGAGGGGGGTGACAGTTTTTCAGTAGAAAGTGAATTGGAGCCAGAGTCAATGAAGCCGGAAGTGTGCCCATGATCACTTCCTATTTGGAACGCTGTGGCTAGCACATTAGCGGCGTCCATTTATACATACAGTCTATGAACACAATATATTGTTGCCGAGATAAACAGCTGGACCCGGTACTGTCCCTGCTACTGAAACTACTTTAAGCCACTGACACAAAAACAATTACGCAAGATCATCCCAGTGAACCATTCTTAAAATGGCCTGAGCTGCAAAATATAACAGAATGTACTTTTATGGGCCAATATTTAGCTGTAGAAGTCACTCATTCAGCCTTTTACAGCTCAAATGTAACTGCAACAAAAATACCCCAAAAATAAAGTTTGTGATCAGATAGAACCTTCTTGTCTCTTACTTGGTTTGTTGTTTTTAGCCGAGAGGAGGAGAGCAGAGGAGCGACATGCCGCAGAGAGAGATAACAAACGCAGGAAAAAGAAGCCGAGGAACAGGAAGCCCTGGGAGCTGGACAGTGAAGGAGAGGAGACATCAGACGGCTCGGACGAGGACAAGGTCTGTGTGGGACTGTAGGGGGCGCTGATGTACAATGACCTGAAATCACTTCAGTTTGAGTTTTAGTAATTCACCAATTGAAACTGATAAAATTGTGGCTTTGTGTTTGACCTCTGAAGCAACAGTGGCTCAGGCTGTACAGCGATGGCCTTATAACGGGAGTGTTTGTAGTTAAATCCCAGTTCAAACCAGTGTCCTCTGTGTATGTTTATTATTAAAGGGGGCTTGGATCTTGGAGCTTTCTACCATGTTTTAAGCTTGTTCTCTAATCAAAAACATGTCGAATATGGTTTTATGTCATCCATGCATGTTTGAGTAATCTAGCGATCTCTCCTGGGCTCTATTCGAACCCTCTTTACCAGTACGTCACCCATGCTCCATAAATTTACAAAAACATTATATAAAACACTACAGCTTCACACACCTGATGTGATGTGCAGTAGCTTCATTAGCAGGATGCACGCTGATTGTGTTGTGATAGTGCTCTGAAGGGGGAGTGAGTGAGTGCGGAGAGCAAAGGGAGACTCAGAGTGTTAAAAATGAAACTGAAACTTATAAAACATGGTAATACACTGTTTTGGGGGAATATAGCATTTTCAGAACAGTCAAGGTAACATGGTGATCTAAATATGTTGGGAGTTAACGGTTAATACCCCAGAGTAGTAAAATAAAAGACAAAAGATATAAATCTGAGGTTGAAGAGCTCCAGCTGTTTTTCGTCAGTGCTGATGTGATGTTTTTTCTTTAGGATGAAGAGGAGAGTGAGAAGGACTCAGATGGTGAGTTACACATGAACTTATTCTTGTTTAAAACTTTATTTCACAAATTAA
This sequence comes from Periophthalmus modestus, assembly GCA_019594935.1. Classification (NCBI taxonomy): domain Eukaryota; kingdom Metazoa; phylum Chordata; class Actinopteri; order Gobiiformes; family Gobiidae; genus Periophthalmus; species Periophthalmus modestus. The sequence continues at coordinate 7,009,297 of JAIEZT010000019.1, read as the reverse complement.
TCCAACAGTTCTGATGTAAAATATGACATAAAATAAATAAATATAAATTCTGCTCTAGACGAGGCGCTCAGTGTGGACAGTGACGATGAGAGCCTCTCCTCTTCCTCTGGCTCCTCCTCTGGCTCCTCCTCCTCCGAGAGTGACGAAGAGGAGGGAGAACGTTTGGACACCGACCCCGACACCATGGACGAATCCACCATGGACAGCACTGCAGACAGGTACAGTACTTCAGACAGGTTAAAATACACCTCTGACATGCTTCTGGCAGGTGCTATTTGACAGGTTTAAACTTATTGTTTACTTGCTTTTCTTTTCAGGAGTAAGATGGCCACGGTTGGTACCAATCTCGATGCTCGAACAGGTGAGCTCCAACGGTCTCTTTGCTGCAGTCTTTGCACTTGGGGAACCATAAGATTTCAAATCTTATCCAGTTCTCCTCCTGTCTGTGGTGTGAGCTTTTTGTCTCACATTAAAAAAAATTGTGTAAACTAAAAAATCCTGTAATGTGTGGTTGGCTTTACACTTCAATGTCATTTGGACTAGTTTAACTTTAGATTATTATTAGGAGCCGAGGCATCTGATGAATGCCAGTCTGCACCAACCTGAAACATCCTTTACTTTAACTCACATTGCAAACATTGCCGCGTTTTTATGATTTTTACTAGACAAATACAGCTCCTTATTTCTGCCTGTTTGAGATGACTTAATGGTGTCTATATTGCTCAGGTGAAGCCAGACCGATCAAACCGGAGCCGCCCAGCACAACCCCAGACTCCGCCTCCAAGCGCCCTCCCTCACCCCCCTTTCCACGCCCCTCCTCCCCCGTCATCCTGGTCCCTCCCCTCAAAAAACGCAGGAAAAACGTCTCATTTTCCACAGACGACTTCGACCCCAAATCCGCTCTTCCCGCCGTACCCCTGTCCACCTCTGTGCCCGAACCGTGCCCTCCTTCGCCTGCCCGCTCCCTGGACACGCCCTCCTCCGCTTCCTCCGTCACCTCCGGAAAACCCGCACATGGAATCCAGCTGCTACCATTCGCGTCCAAACCGGGATCTGGGAATGCGCTCATCCTGCCCCCAGCGCACGAACACGAAGATTATAAAAAAGGCCTCCCGATCTCTCCCCCTCCGGCAAAATCTCCAAACAAACGCAGTAAAGACTCTCCAAAATCCCCCATCATCACTCCTCCTCCGATCATGGTGTGTAGAACTGTTCAAAACTTACCTCTGGATCACGCTTCCATGTGTAAGCTTGCCTACGAAGAAATCCCAGCTCCTCTTCCTCCTAGTAGCAAACGAGGTAAGGGAAGACATCGCACCACAAGCCAATCAAACCTCCACTCTTTCCGGGAGGAGGACGAGGACGAGAGCCGGCTAAGAGGGGCTTCGAGTCTGCTACAGCTTGCCGCGACGCCTACGGCTGATTTGTCCGTTTTGGCCGATGTGGCATTGAAAATGGACCCAGATGCAGGAGATTCTGAGGAAACTGAAACATCAGACGAAGCAGAGGAACACAAAATGGAGGACCCGTACTGTCCCGAGGCCTTAGCGGTCAGCATGTCTCCAGAAGGCGTCCTGGTTTTCATCGAGCACAGCTACTGCAAACCTCCGCACACCGCCCCCTATCTGCGAAGAACGTCCAAACAGGAGTCAGTGTTGCTGCCAGCGGATCTGAACACGATTTCGGGAGTGTTGGAAGCGCCTGAAGAGGTGATCGAGGATGCAGAAAGGGATGTGGCCGACTACACGGCACAGATTTTGGCAGAGGAGGAGCGTCACGGACAGGCCAAAAAGAAGGGAAGAAAGAGCGGTTTCGAACAGGAGAAAGAGAGGAACAGGAAGAGACGGAGGGACAAGGAAAATGTGGAGCACACAAAGAAACGCAAAGAGCCTCAGAGCAAAAAGCAGCGCAAGAGGAAGCTAGAGGTGAGGGACCGGTTTAAAATACTGAGTTACAATGGGTTAGAATCCAGTTTACGTGTTTCAGTTTGAGACACACTGAGTTTTATCAGTGCTGTCCTCGATTAAGAAATTCGTATTGATCAATTGGTCAATATTTGGCCGATCGATTGGTAGACTAAAAAGTTGGCATGCCAAAAGTGCTCAAAACTATTACATGACCCAAAATACACTCATAAGACTTCAGCTACAGGGGGAGCTCATGCAAAAACTACTATTTATGCAGAAAAACATTACTAGGTAGCAATGTATTTATATAAAGACAGATTAAATTTGTGAATCATTAATTTAATCTGACTTTTTACAGATACATGACAAAAAATTTAAAAAAAATTCAGCTCACCCCTTTCTGCTGCTGTCCCATAGAACTCCTTATCATCTAAATATGATTAACTAATACACATTTTACTCAATCTAATTAAGGACCGACTAAGAACTGCGGCCCTAATATTTTATCTATTGCAAACCCGGAGTCATAAACAGCGATGCATTGAGTGCACTTTAGCAGTTGGCCCGTTTCACATGGTTGTATGAAAAAATGTTGGTCTAAAACTGCACACCATCCAGAATCATACGTGTTAATATTACCATGTGCCAAAGGGTTAATGAGAGCCTTTCATGGTTTAGTGATGTAGTGTGGTGATTGCTGGGTTTCAAATGACATCACAACAATCTATTGACCAATGATGATGAATACAAATACAGGTAAAATTAATACTGTTAAAATGCAGATTCTTGTTGTAACACTGAGTTCCTGGTTCTAGTCATTGATAGAAATGATCAGGTTCAACATTTGTACTTCGTCATGAAAAATTAAATTCACAATGTAATCTATTGGGAAAACTGTGTCTTGCGACCCCATCTGGGAGTTTGACATCATCACATCATAGAATGTTCAGCATTTACCATGGAGACACAATGCACACATTATTAAAAACTGTCAAAAAAGTTTTAAGATGGTCTGAAAACTCAATGACAATAGAAAATGGATTTAAACAACACATAATGAGGAACCTGTGATTAATCCGAGCGTTCATGATTCTGTTTAGGAGTTTGAATTTCAACAAAAAGATGAGAGTGCTAGCTAGTGTGTGACTGTAATGTTAAGTGTGAGACTTGTTTCACAGCACAAATCTGCTCACCTGTTATAGTTCCAACTAGGTCAGTTCTTTCTGGTCAAATTGTGTTAAAATAAAACTCTAACAAAGCCTCAGACAGAGCAGTGCTTGTAGTTGGCATCACCCCCTCAGGGAATGTTGATGACCTTACATGCAAGGTATCAAAACAGCTCTTAACATTTCATTTGTTAGTTTGTTGTTCATATTATTCCTCTATATTCTTGGAAGTCTGTGTTTTTCCTCATTGTTTTGAATCTCCTTTCTCTCTTTCAGGACTCAGACTTGGAGGAGGACGTGGACGTGGAGGAGCTGGAGTCCGGAGAGCTGAGTAGTTCTTCCGACTCTGGTGAGGAGCTGGTGAGGAGAGGAGGAGATGAGGTGAGGAAGAGTGAGAGACTCTTCCTCCAGGACGCCGGTATCTCCAAACCCACAGACCTCCCCGCTCCCCCTGTCCCTGCCCCCGTCAAGTTCGAGAACCGCAGCGAGTTTGAGCAGATGACGATCCTCTATGACATTTGGAATTCCGGTTTGGACGGAGAAGATCTGGGACTGCTCAGGAAAACCTACGAGAAGCTCCTCCAGGACGACCATGGCTCCGACTGGCTCAATGACACGCACTGGGTCGGACACACTGATATCCTTAAAGTTCTATGTTACGCAAAATTGACTCTTGTGAGCTTTAAGTTATAATGTTGTTGCCTCCTCAAAAACATACCTGGAGTTGTTTTTTGTTTCATTTACATTGTTCCACCTTGTGATGTCATGAAGTGGTAGTTTTCAAGTTAACAGCTCCTTTTACATTTGGTTCAGTAGAGATTGGCGATTCCAGGGCTGAAATTATCGTAATGATTCTAGTGAAGGTATATGGAGTTTACAAACGCAGTGGAGCGCTTCCTGTATTACCACATGACATCACAAAGTGGAACAGAGTGTTTTCAGTTTGAGAGAAGAACTCAGCCTAAATATGCAGGGTTTGTGTGTTAAACATGTGTGAATGAAACATGGATCAGAAAACATTTAAATAACCGCTCAAAAATGTCCTGGCAAGGGACCTCCAGCCCTCATCCTTACTGTGGCCCCAACAATGTTCCTCGTGTTTCTCAGACTGTGGTACCCAAGTCCTTCAGGTACCTCAACAGTAAACCACATTCCTCTCCATTATTCCTTTTAGCCCTTATTTAAACTGAGAATAGTCCTGGTTTAGTTGTGGTGGAACATGGGAAGGCTTTTTTAAAATACATTTGGTTTGCACAAAATCATTTTTTTGGATAAAAAACGTGTATGGTTCACATCATTATAATTTTTTAAGCAGAATATGGGAACTCTATGTACTAGTCAAACAATTGTGTCACATTTGACTGTCTGCTGTGAGTGAGAGCTATTGGCCATTTTGTCCTTAACGTTCTCTGCACTGACGAACCTCCCGACACCGCGGAGAAAGAAGAAGGCTCCGGACAGTACGCTCCGGGAGCACGTGACCGGATGTGCTCGGAGCGAAGGATACTACGCCATCAGCAGAACGGAGAAGGACGTGTACCTGGACCTGGATCTGCCCGAGCAGGTCATCAGGGAGGTGGAGAACACTGACACCACGGTAAGAGACCACAGGGTGTTAAAGGTGCTGTACCCAATTTTTACTGTCTAAAAAATCTGAACTGGTTCATAGTGGTTTGTAGTGGTTCAAAGTTATTCCTCATTCTCTTTATGCATTCAGAGCATTCTAATTATTCACCATGATGAGTTTATAAACGCTTTTCACAACTCTAAGACCAGAGACAACTAGCATGCCAACACCTCTTGGTTCTCTGATGGTAAAACAATTTATAATCAGATGTAGACAGGACACAGGGGGCCTTATTTTGACCTGAAGAGCTGCTTATGCAATATATCTGTACTGGGGCAAGACGCATTTTGCTTTAATACACAGGGAACAAATTGGGTACAGCCACTTTAAAGAGACACTCTGGAACACGTGGGTTTTTGGTAGTATACTGAAGTCTCATCTCTCAGGTTCAACTGTGTTTTCTTTCTTTCAGGGAACGAATCGCGTGCTGTCAGAGCGACGCTCAGAACAGCGCCGCCTGCTGACAGTCATCGGGACTCCAGCCACCATGGACTCAGACCTGCTCAAACTGAACCAGCTCAAGTTCAGGAAGAAGAAGCTGCGTTTTGGGCGATCGCGGATCCATGAGTGGGGCCTGTTTGCCATGGAGCCTATCGCTGCTGACGAGATGGTCATCGAGTATGTGGGACAGAACATCCGACAGGTGAGAAAACGTCAGACAGGTGAGGGAGGGCTTAAACTGTAACAGAACATCAGTGTATAACACTGCAGACATCAGACAGGTGAGACCGGTGCTAAAGGAACTGTATGTATCCTGCGCTGTTACAGTTTAAAAAAAAAAGGTTTCATTCATTGAGCTGCAGAGGCTGCACTAGCAGTGATTCATGAGTGGCTGCAGGTACTGGGTTTAAACCTAAGCTGCCTCTCTCTGACCTGAATGGTCACTACCTAAAGCCAAGTGGATTTTCAGCCTTCAGCTCATTCTGCTTTCTGATTGGTGTTTTGGCTCAAGACGATTATCCAAATGATTACATAAACGACTTGGACATCATGTTCAATGTTTTGTAATTAAGAATAAATCAGCAGAAGATTGTTATGAAGAAAAGTTATATTTGTATTGAAAATGTGCCTAGTATCTGGGGTAACAGATCAAGGGGTAAAAAATCAAAATCTTTCTTATTGTAAGAAGAAATATTGTTTTCTTCTCTATAGTGCAGGTGCTCCTACTGTTATTATGGTGTTATGATACTATTATAGTTCTACTATAATTCTGTTATGTTTGTACATACTCTGTATTCTGATGTGTTTCAGATGGTGGCTGATAACCGAGAGAAGCGTTACGCGCAACAGGGCATCGGCAGCAGTTACTTGTTCAGAGTCGACCACGACACCATCATCGATGCCACCAAGTGTGGAAACCTGGCCCGCTTCATTAACCACTGCTGCACTGTCAGTATAAAGCTCTATTTGTTTACATGATTTTACACTATATCCACTTAACCTTTGTGTTTGTGTCTGCAGCCCAACTGTTACGCCAAAGTCATCACCATTGAGTCTCAGAAGAAGATTGTGATCTACTCGAAGCAGCCGATCGCCGTCAACGAAGAGATCACGTATGACTATAAGTTCCCCCTGGAGGAGAACAAGATCCCCTGTCTGTGTGGGACCGAGAACTGCAGAGGAACGCTCAACTGAGGCTAAAGAACCTCGAGAGGAAGAGGAACCCGCAGAGGAACCCGCAGAGGAACCCATCACTGAGGCGAGTCTGGCCACGAGAACCGACAAGGAATGCTCTGACAACATGGCCACCCGCACTGCAAAAAAAAAAAGAGTATACCAGGGTTTAAATGGCTTCAATTCACGATACTTGATTTGAGTAGTTTTGACCAGTTTCTTCTAGTGCTGCGGCAGACAAAAAAATTTGTTGGACTAAAGACGTGCTGCTGATTGATTGGTCAACTAAAAGGGGGGCGTGGCCATACCTATGTATCCTACCCAAACAGCACTTACTAGACTACACCTGCAGGGGGAGCTCATGCAAAAATTACTATTTATGCAGAAAAAGTACTTGGGGCAGACTGAGACGTGGCTGTGCCCACTCTTCTGTAGTCACTTCACATTCACACACGCTCGCTGGCTTCAGACTACAGACCTTTCAGTTATAGAACAACTGCTGTACCGCCTGAGCTACTGTCACCCTGAATAAGAACATTGAAGTGAAAAAAATATATGTAAGCAGGATGGAAAAACAATCAAACTAAGTTAATCTAAAACAAGTCCATTTTATTTAGTCAAAACTACTCAGATTTTTGTCGTTTTTGCTCCTGTAGTGTTTTTTTGCAGTGCTCACCTCCTTCACCAGCTCCAGACCAGGATCACGAATGCACCAAAAGCACTTTCACTTCTGCCGCCGCCATTTTCTGGTTTAAATGTCCTCAAAATATCTGTTGATTGCAAAAAAACAAAAAAAAAATCTAGATGGGTTAAAATGACTTGAATTCTGAAACTGAACTGATTTGAGTAGTTTTAAAGAGGGGGTAGTATGCAAATATTTGTTATTTTTTACTTTGTACCTTGTTATGACATTGTTCCCTCATCAAAAACATGCCAAGAGTATTTTGGCGACGCCTACGTCACCCATCCAGCCACATGACAATTCTACACAGCGACTTGACCTGATGTGATGTGCAGTAGTTTCATTAGTGGGATGTAGCTGATTGTGTTAGGATAGTGCTCTGAAGGGGGAGTGACTTAGCGCAGAAAGCAAAGGGAGGGGAGACTCAGCGCATTTAAAACAAAAGTGAAACTTATAAAACCTGTTAATATGTTGTTTTTGGGTGAATATAGCATTTTCAAAACAACAAAAGGTAACACGGTGATCTAAATATGTTTAGCAGTTAATACTATAGAAGTAAAATACCCCCTCTTTAACTAGTTTAGATTAATTTTAAACACAATTTAATTATTATATATTTTTATTTAAACTAATTCTGCTTTGGCCAGTGACAAAATATTAATCAAAACTTCAAATTGTCTTAAAATGTCTGAATTCAAGTCATTTTGCTTTATAGTTTTCAAAGTCCTGTTGACATCACATCTTTTTCCTCCAAAAATCAAACAAAAAACTGCACAGAGTTCAAAATTCAGGGTTTTTAAAAACGCTTTTAAAATATGAACAGTTTGGAATTTATTTTTACACAAGTTTGAGACGATCGTTTTGGAGCCTTCCTCTGTTTTCATTGCGTTAAATGTTGTGTTTTTGTTTCTGTAGCCCAAAAACCCCTTTAACAAACTGAGCGAGAATAAATTGAAAAGTGACATTTTGGCCCAACAATACGAAAACAAAAAAAATTTATATTTTACTCCCAATGTTTCAGTGTACAATTTGGTCTTTATCCTGAGTGGCCATTTTGAACGTCCAGAGAACCTTTTTGTTGAAGATTTCTGAGGAAAGAAAATACTGCAAAAGAGTTAAAACATATAATATTAATGTGAGTGGTTTTGAATAGTGTATCTGGAGTTTTACTGGAGAGCGGATTACCTTTGGTCCACTCTGATCTTTAAGGCACAATGAAAGATTTTGGTTTGATTCTCGCCCTGCACCATAGACTGTATACAAAAGGACATAGCTAACCTGCTAGCCGCTGTGTTCTAAATAGGAAGTGAGCACGAGCGCGCTTCTGGCTCCATCGACTCCATCCATTTCACTTTACCCCTCTCTCTGTAACTGCTGCTGCATTTTGGTCTTAAAATGTTCAGATTAACCCGCTCTACATGATCCTCAGGTTTTTATTTCACTATTGTTTTCCTTAAATCAAGATAAGAACATTAATAACAGACAAAGCAGACGCCTTCTATCCGCGACGTCGCTCCTGTTAGCGTTAGCAACAGGTTTGATTGACTGCATTGCTAAGCGCCCACTCTCTGCTAAACCAGCGGTGCGGGCGGGAAGGGGCAACAGCCTCGCACCGGATTGGCTCTTTGGTTGCTATGATACTCGCAGTAAGAATTCCTAATATGGCACTCTGCTCCAAATTGGCCCCTATAACTGCTCTAGTCTTGATGAGCTTCATTTTACTGGAGCTGAACGCTGTGGGTGAAGTCACACTCACTAAGTTCACTTCTTTACAGTCTATGACCTGGACTTAATACATGTGCTGGTTGGTTGACTAAAAAGGGGGTGTGGTAAAAGCGCTTACAAAATGCTAACTCCTGACCCGCCAGAAACCAATCCAAATCCAAGTTCAAACATAAAAGTGTCTCTGGTCCTTAATATGCCGTCTACGCTCTGGTCTCATCTGTGAACAGATTTCAAAAGGGCCGCTCAGTTTCTTTGAGTTTTGTGTCACTGTCGCTCAGCCCTGTTGTTCTCAGTGTTTCTGACACTCGCAAACTTTTGTCAGCTTCAACTTTTCAGTAATTTGATTCTATTTGTACAAACAAAAAACACATGTTCACACCTCATTGGGGGAAGGACACAGATAGATCACTATTTACAACTTAAAAGGACTTGTGAACTCTGCAGAAATCTACTGGAGTTAAATGGAAGCTTTAATTTTTAAATGGTCGATTTCTTTTCCAATTTGAAACGTGAGAAAAATATGTTACAATTATTAAAATATTCTAAATTTGAAATGTAAAAAAACTAGTTAAACCTACTCAAATCAAGATTTTTGAATTTGGTCATATTTTTAAGTCAAAGTATTTGATAGTGGAGTAATAGAGTTCAAAATATTTAAAACAAACAATTTCTCGTCGTATTGGTAAAAAAAATATATAATTCAAAACTTATCAAAACTGCTCAAATCCAGATTTAGATAAAATATAATTCTTGTTCTTTCCGCAGTTATTTGCAGTGCTGAGCTCCAAACCTGCAGCCATGTGGCGTACTTACTTGCTGTATGTTGGTTTAAGCCAGATGCCCTCCCACTTGTGTCAGCACTGGGACAAAAACTTCTCTGGTTTAAAATTCCCTGGATACTTTCAAAATTCAAGTTATTTTTTGGAAATTTTAAAGAGATAATTATATTTTTATAATTTGGAAAAAAATAAAGTTGTGCTCCCCGTTTAAATGTCCTAACAAGTCATCAAACTGAGAAAACTCTTTTGTTCAGTTTTTTAAAGGGCCCATATCACACTGTGTTCTGATCTGTTAATAATGTTGTTTCCTCATCACAAACAGACCTGGAGTTGTGTTTTGTTTCATTCACATATGTTTAACACACAAACCCTGCATATTTAGGCTGAGTTCTTCTCCCAAACAGAAAAGGCACAGTTCCACCTTGTGATGTCATGTGGTAAAACAGGAAGTGCTCCACTGTGTTTTAAACTCCATTCACCTTCACTAGAAGCATTTGGGTGATTTCAGCCCTAGGTTTGACAATCTTTACTGAACTAAAGTTAAAATTAGCTGTTAACTTGAAAACTACCACTTCATGACATCACAAGGTGGAACAGAGCATTTTGAGCTTGGGAGATGTAGACAGACATAAAGGGTTACTCAGACACGTGTGAATGAAACAAAACAGCTCCAGGTATACAGGAGTTCAGTACAGTTTTGTGTAATACAGGACCTTTTTTCAACCCGTTTTGTGTCTTTTACGTTTCTGTGTTAACTTTTAACTGTCCCCAAAAAATGAGCTGAAATAATGCTTTTGTGGGTGTCCTGTCCACGGCATCATTTTAACATTTTAACCTTTTGTTACCTCTCAACAAAAGTATTTCACAAAAACAGAAAAATAAATAAAAATAAAATGTTGGACTTGTAAATATTGTAGAAACTCTTTGTAAATATGTTGTTTTCCTCCAGATCTGAGGACTCTGTACATACCTCCACTCGTTCATTTTGTAATGTTTTTCCTTTCATTTGACGTTTATTTTAATGTTATTTCTCTTGTATTAATGCGTTGGACCCTTTATTAATGGTGCATTAAAATATTTTTTAAATAAATGAGATTCTGTTGTGTCTTTTTCCAGTGGCAGAATGACCAAAGTTATTCAACAACAATTCTATTTCTTTTATTAGAAAATATATTCAGTAACAGTAAAAACAATTTGTAAATGTAAATTTGTATTTCAGCTGTGGTCTTAAACAAAAGCTGGGTGTCAGGCAGTGGTGCAAGAAGTACTCAATACTTTTTGCTTGACTTAAGTAAAAGTACTAAGTGAAAGTATTACATGAAAAAATCTACTTAAATTCTTAAGTACCTGTTTGAAAATGCACTTAGAGGAAAAAGCAAGAGTATTTCATTTAAATGTTCCATTTGTTTCGGTGTAAATGTAGTGATACAGATTAAAATTATTCTTATATTTTGTTCAACAGCAACAATATGAATTTCATTTTCAATTTCTTAATTTTTCTTATGAGTTTTGTGTGTTTATTTTTGTTTGCTCAAAGGATGCTTCCACGAACATGGTAAAAATAAGTACTTTTTACTTTTCAGTCCAGTTAAAAAATGTAGTGGAATAGAAAGTACAGATACTGCTCTCAAATGTAGTAAAGTAAAAGTAAAATATTCATAAGTACAAAAACCTAAAAATTCAACTACTTAAGTACCGCTTTGTTACCTTCCACCACTGGATCACCGTTCTGCAGGTCTGTCATATTTAACAAAGATGGAGGCAGGTAAAATGAATGAAGTTCAAATGTAGATTTGTGTTGCACAGTGAGTTCTTGGGTCTCGTCACTGATAAAAATGATCAGGGTCAACATTTGTGAATTTACTTTTTGGATATTTTACAGTAAAGTACAGTGTAATCAATAAGGAAAAATGTGTCTCGCACCCTTCTGGTAGAACATCATCACATCTAGAATCTGAAAACAAGCCACATTTTTGCATATTTATGATGAAGAAATACTGAGATCATTTTTTGTCCTTCCTCCTCCACCTCCACTTCCTCTTCCTCCCTTCACATGGGTCTTATGGTTGCATTTCTCCTCTTCACTTGGGGCCTGGTCCTGGTTCTTCTCACTTGTTTCCTGAGGTCTGGTTCTTAAATCCGTAGTTGAGTTCTGCTCCTCCGCTCAGCAGGAGGTCGATCCCGGTGCAAAACGAAGCATCAGCCGCGAGAAACATGGCGGCCGCTCCACACTCTGCCTCAGTGCCCATACGGCCCAACAACTGTACAGGGAAAAACATGTTACTCACAATAGTACTACTGCTACTACAACTGCTACTACTACTTCCACCACCACCACCCACACTCCACCTCAGAGCCCATACGCTACAATAAGTGTGGGAGAAAATATATCCTTCACAAAACTACCAATGTACCAATGCTACTACTACTGTAGCTGCTGGTCTAGCGCCATCAACTGGTGTTTTTTTTAAATAGTTATTTACCACTGCCACGGGGTTCACAGTTTGAAAAAAACAACACACGTATGACCTCTGACCTCTGATGGTACTCATGCTTTCGTCGGAGGAGCAAACACAGAAAATCTGTATCTAAACACTCACCTGACAGTTTTGCACCTGTCTGTATCTAAACACTCACCTGACAGTTCTCTCCGTCTGTGATGGCAGCCGCAGCATCTGGTGTATGAGAGGCGAGCTCCTCCCACAGCGGCGTCATCACGTTTCCAGGAGACAAACTGACACAAACACATTACATTATTTTAATTTCAGATAAGGAAAACTGTGAGAGTAGTGACATAGGTCTATAGTTGTTAAATTTGTGTTTGTCACCTTTCTTGAAGAGGGAAGTTACTTTGGCTACTTTAATTTTTTCTGGGAACACACCCGATTGCACAAGTTACAGAGGAAAGCCACTGGTTTAACAATGCAGTGTATGGCTTCTGGTATGGTTCTGTGTATGGTATGGTTTTGTGAATTTTATATTTCTCTTCATTGCTGGTATTTTTATGAGTGGCTGCAGGTACTATACTGTATATTTGTATTTTTCACATAAAAATTATATGAAAAATACAAATATACAACTTATTTTTCTTTTTGCTTTGATTAATCCCTTTGTCACCCAGGACTTTTCATTTTCTCTTGATTTCCTGAACAGCTTCAATGGGCAGCATTTATTGCAATAGGGCTGTAAAAATGTTAAGAAAGGGTCTTTCACATCCTCCACAGACACATCAGACCCACAGACACATCAGACCAGGCTTGTTGGAACAGGTTATTCCTGAAGTAATTCATTGTTTGCTCTGTTCTAACTCTAGATAGATATTTAAAAGTTTATAAAGTGTGATATTTCATAGGCTCATAGATGGTAAAAACAGGTAAATAATCGCTGATATCATTAATCATCAAGCTGCTTTGTATAATCCTTTCTAAATTGTTGGTAATAAGTGTTGCACAAGTGCTAGTGTGGGAGCATTGATGGGCGGAGCAGAGCTTTGCACAGAATCATACAAATAACCATAAGGAGGGTTTGAATTGGGCTTGGGAGAGATCGCTAAATTACTCAAACATGCATGGATCACATCTAAAAGCTCATCAGGGATGTTTTTGAGGGAACAACTTTATAACATGGGAGAAAATTAAAATAATACCTCCTTTAAAAAAAAAAAAAGATTCTTTTTTTTTCTCACCAGTTCACTCTCACTCTGTAGCGGCTCTCATCCACAGCCATGGCTTTGGTCATGGAGATGATCGCCCCCTGGTGGGACACAAACGTCACAAACCTTCATCACAGTTTTAAAAGGAATGAACAGAGCGCACCTTAGTGGCCACGTAAGGTACTGCGTCCTTCTGTCCGATGGAGCCGACCAAACTGGACACGTTTATGATGTTTCCTTGGCGCTGACGCAGGTACGGCAAAGCGAACTGGACACAAAGGTGTGAGAGGGATTAAACTTCCAATCAAAATAATAATAATGCACTGGATTTATTGTAGCCACGGCTGCCCTGGAAGTGAGGCTGCCAATCTGCACCATCAGCCCCTCCGACCGTCACCAACACTCACACATGGCATTCATAAGGTGGGTGAAGTGTCTTGCCTAAGGACACAATGACAGTTTCCACTAGATCCCTCCCATTTGAGTGCTGACCAGATACATATGATATATTTACCAGCAGAGGGCACGAGGACTCATCCTCTGCTGGTAAAGTAATGAGAGGAGCAGTTGAAATGAGGCTCATGCAATAGCTGTGTCGTCGTATTGGTCTTACTTTGGAGGCGAGGAAGTAGCTGATGAGGTTCAGGTTGAGCAGATCTCTGAACTCCTGAGCGCTAGTGACGTCTGTGGGTTTGTGAGGAGGGTCTGAAGCAAAAAACACAACGATATTTATTTAGAGAAACTAGACACTAAAGCCACTCTTTTTCAATACTACGTTGTGTATAAGATGTTTAAAGAGCATCGTCAACTGCTCCTAGTCAGCTTCTGGCAACTTCAGTGCAAATGAGGCTTTAAAACGTCTCTGGAGCCTGGATAAAAACAATTGCTGTTGAGATCAGCCTCATGCGAAACAACACAACCCCAATGGTGATGGCGGAGCTCACACCAACTTCCCCAACTTTGTTCAGGTGTATAATGTCTCTCTGTGTGTTGGGTTGGTTCAGGTCTATAATGTCTCTGTGTGTTGGGTTGGTTCAGGTCTATAATGTCTCTGTGTGTTGGGTTGGTTCAGGTCTATAATGTCTCTGTGTGTTGGGTTTGTTCAGGTCTATAATGTCTCTGTGTGTGTTGGTTCAGGTTCAGTCTATAATGTCTCTGTGTGTTGGGTTGGTTCAGGTCTATAATGTCTCTGTGTGTTGGGTTTGGTTCAGGTCTATAATGTCTCTGTGTGTTGGGTTGGTTCAGGTCTATAATGTCTCTGTGTGTTGGGTTGGTTCAGATCTATAATGTCTCTGGATATTTGACTCACGCCAGCCTGCGTTGTTCACCAGACAGTCGATGTGTCCAAACTGCTCCACAGTGAAGGAGATCAGCCTCTGAAAACAAACAGAGACTTTAGACTCAAACATGGGTGGGTCTGGCAGCCTAATTACAGATGGTAGATTTAAAAACATTTGTCCATTTGACATGAGTTTGTTTTTCTGGCCCCGAGAAAAGTTGCACCTTTAAAAGTCCGATTCATAATGATTAAAATGTGTAGTGTGGACAAGTTCTGTCTGTTTACCTGGATATTATCTTCTTTGTTCATGTCGCAGCTCAGGAACTTACAGCATCCTGGTCCTTTGGGGTTTAGCTCCGCCTCCAGAGCCTCACCTGCTGCACCTGTGACACACATGACCCCATATGACCCCCGTGTGACCCCGTGTGGCCCCGTGTGACTCTGTGTGACTCTGTGTGACTCTGTGTGACCCCTGTGTGAACTTACAGCATCCTGGTCCTGTGGGGTGTGACTCCCCTGTGTGACTCTGTGTGACCCCTGTGTGACCCCATATGACCCCTGTGTGACTCTGTGTGACCCCGTGTGACCCCTGTGTGACTCTGTGTGACCCCTGTGTGACTCTGTGTGACTCTGTGTGACCCCTGTGTGACTCTGTGTGACCCCTGTGTGACTCTGTGTGACCCCTGTGTGACTCTGTGTGACTCTGTGTGACTCTGTGTGACTCTGTGTGACCCCTCTGTGTGACTCTGTGTGACTCTGTGTGACTCTGTGTGACCCCCGTGTGACTCTGTGTGACTCTGTGTGACTCTGTGTGACCCCATGTGACTCTGTGTGACCCTATGAAACTGAAACAAAAATAAATAATTTTTCTGTTCAAATGTAAAGTACTCACTTCCTCTGGCACAGAACACCACTTTGGCTCCGTTCTCAACTGAAAACACCACAGAGTCTGTTTATTATTTGAAACAATTTGAACATTTTTACAAGTTTAGTTAAAGCGCGACAGTATGATTGTCTTAAAGGTCCTATATTACAAAAAATGTATTCTTATGAGCTTTAAACAGTTATAATGGTGTTACCTCCTCAAAAACATACCTGTAGTTGTGTTTTGTTTCATTCACACATATTTGAGTAGCCCTTTATTATTAGTGTGTTACATCTCCAAAGCTCAAAATGCTCTGTTCCACCTTGTGGTGTCATGCAGCAGTAGTTTTCAAGTTAACAGCTTCATTTTACCTTTAGTTCTGTTCTGTAGAAACTGGGAATTCCAGGGTTTAAATGATCCAAATGATTCTAGTGAAGTTGTATGGAGTATAAAAACACAGCCATACTTCCTGTATTACCACATGACGTCATGAGACCTTGTATATACAGGTTTGTGTGTTAAACATGTGTGAATAAAGCAAAACACAATTCCAGGTCTGTTTGTTTGTACCTTTAGATCTGATTTTTTTCTGGTAGAAAGCTTGTCATCTCTTTGTCTCCATGGAGATGTCATTACTTTGTCAGAATGCTTCACAGTATGTCATTAAACTTCTCTATGTCCATGGAGACAAGCAGGTGACAGTACCAGGCCAAGTTACAGGTCAGATCTGTTGAGTACTGTATGCACAACTGTATTAAATAAATGAAACAAGCAGAAAAGATACATAGTGCAACTTTAAATAGGACTATAAACTTTTAAATGTAGTAAATAATTGAAAGTTGAACCAGTAAAGTGAACAATCTTAGGCTATAATGTTGTTTTTTTTCTATTTTGGAGAAAAACAGAAATTTATTATGATTATTTTTTATGCAAACAGCACTTTGCACGTCCTGGATTGTAACAATAAACACACGTTTGCATAAACACTTTGCAGAGACTTTACCGAAGGAGCGGACGATCCCGCGGCCGATGCCTTTGGATCCTCCGGTCACTATCACCACTTTGTCCGCGTAACGAGCCATGGCACCGCGGGGAGACAGGCGAGACACACGGAGCCGGACAGGAGCACGGAGCTGCGGCTGTGGGACCGAGGAGCACCGCTGTAAACTGCGTTACTTCTCCGGGACACGCTTTGCTGCTGTATCAGGAAACTCCAAATGAGCTTCAAAACCAAAAGTGTCCAAAGACTTCCGGGGTGTTAAATGGGATTACGTAACTTAGTTTAAACAGAAATAAGTTTGCAGAAATAGAGAAACGGTAAAAACGAAAGTAAACAGGAGAAAATAAATGACATGTGTTTGGGTTATTTTAGCGGTGGAGCAACAGCGACCCCCAGTGGTTCGCCAAGCGCAACTACATCTTTGACTATGTAGAAAAATGTTTACTCTGTTCTAGGTTTCAGAAGACATGGATAAACCTGAATTTCTTTCTATATACATAATGTTAAGCTTTATTATGTCCACAGTTTACTTAAAGCCACATTTTGCAACTTTTAGCCAAATATAGACTCAAGTAAAAGCTAAGTTGCTGTTGTTTTTTGTTGTTTTGTTTTTATTGCGCTGAAAAACACGTGTCCTTACTGTGTGCCAGCTTGTATCTCCACAAACCTGACTCTTATTTGGCCTGGAGAAGTGTTTTTGGCTATATTCTACAGTACAGCATAAAACTTATCTCTATGGAGAATGTTCCAAAGTAGGGCTTTAACTTGCATGCAGGTGATGTGCCATCTCCAGAAAGTGACAGATTGTACCTTTAAATTCTACTTGAGTAATTAATTATATATGAGAGGCCTGCTTGTCCCCATTGTGATGTTATAGCTTTGCCTGAAATGTTCCACAGTATGGTAGATAATTTATTTACATTGACACGAACAGGTAACACTTCCAGGCCAAGTTACTGGTCAGATCTGTGGAGAGGCGACCCCCCACACACATGAATACTTTTTCCAATTAAACACCTGTAATTGAATAAATGCAGTAAACAAATAGAGCAGTTTAATGCCTCTTAGGCTCAAACAAACCATGTGAAACCAGTGAGAAAAGCAGGTGAGCCCCTCCAGCAGAAAAGTTACAGATTGTAATGTTATTTTAATTTAGAAATGCATAAATAATGTTTCATAATCAAATCCAAAATGTAAACAGTAAAGACGTTCTCTCTCCACTGCAGAGAAACACGAGTCTGTGTGAATAGGAGGTTTCAGGAAAGGAGTGCACAGAAGGTTTCAGCAGAGGAGCATACAGCAGGTTTCAGCAGAGGAGTGCACAGAAGGTTTTATTAGAGGAAAGCACAGAAGGTTTCAGCAGAGGAGCGCACAGAAGGTTTAAGTAGAGGAGCACACAGAAGATTTTATTAGAGGAAAGCACAGAAGGTTTCAGCAGAGGAAAGCACAGAAGGTTTAAGTAGAGGAGTGCACAGAAGGTTTAAGTAGAGGAGTGCACAGAAGGTTTCATTAGAGAAGTGCACAGAAGGTTTCGGCAGAGTAATCTACTGTAGGTTTCAGCGGAGAAGTCTAGAGAAGGTTTCAGCAGAGGAGTGTACAGAAGATGGTGGTCAGTGGTGGTCATCTGGACACCGTTTTTAAATCAAGACATTTCAGCTCCACCCAGCACTCATTGGTGGCTAAGTGTTTTCTAATATTTTTATTTTTTTCAGATATTAATTTCTGTGTACATAAGAGGAGTTTTCACATACTTTACTATATGGTTGCTAGTTACAGTTACAGAATTCCCTAGTGTGATATCATAATTTTCAACCAGGAAGTAACATTTTAAGGTATAAAAAAGCCAAATTGGAAAAAGTAAACATTTTTTGCAAAACCTTAAATATATATATATAATGATCTTAACTGTGTTTTAATCAAATGAGTGCTCTAACCTGTCATAGGTGCCAAAGGGAGGAGTTTTAGAGTGACACTTCCCGCTCTTATTTTAGTAGCTAATATTATGGGCTGTTCTGTTCTGTGTTTGTATAAACCCCAGTATCAGATGTAAAATGGCTGCTGGATGGGAGCCGGAACTTCTTGATTGCAACCCCTCCTGGACGAATAACATATTATACTGTCTCAGCAGAGGAAGATCCACTCTCAGACACATTTGGAGAATCCCTCACGGCTCTCAGAACTCGGCTCTCAGCTCAGTTACTCCCCTTTAAAGTGACCTATTAAATGTGTAATGAAATCGGCCTGAAGTGCAGCCAGAGATCTGCTGCTGTGTGGGAACTTCAGCACAGAGGGACCGAGGGAGGGCATCTGTGCATGTGTGTTTGTATGTATAGGCCTGTGTATATACATGTATTGGAGGGTCTGCATTTCTCACATTGTGGAGAATCAAATCTACACTCGATTTATGGGGACCTGCCTTTATGGGGACACAGATTAGATTACGTAATATGGGTTAAAACAGGTTAAAGTGCTTTTGACAGATATGTGAATGAAACAAAACACAACTCCAAGTCTGTTTGTGATGAGGAAACAACATTATAACACAGATCAGAGAATGGTAGTGTAATATGCAGATCATACAGAGGTTGGGTTCAGTGTCCAGGAAATGAATGGAAGTCAATGGGATGTCCCCAAAAAGCATGTAAACCCGACGTGTGTGTGAGGGCATGCGTGCTTGTGTAGGTGTGTTTGTGTGCGTGTGTGAGGACGGGGCAAAAGGCTAACAGAGTCGTCATTTTGGGCTTTAGAAGGCGGCTCGGGGCAGAACCAAGAGCAGCTTTTGAAGAGTGAAGAGGATTGGATTTCCTCTTGCAAGCATTCCCCGGGATCTAAGCGTGAGAGAAAGAGAGAGGAGGGAGAGATGGGAGGGAGGAGAGAGGGACAGAGGGGGAGGGAGAGATAGGAGGAAGATGGGGGGGAGGGGGGGGGGAGAGGGGGAGGGAGCGATAGGAGGAAGATGGGGGGAGGAGGGAGAGAGGGGAGGAGGAGAGAGGAACAGAGGGGAGGGAGAGGATAGGAGGAAGATGGGGGGGGAGGGCGGGGGGGGGGGGGGGGGAGAGATAGGAGGAGAGGGAGAGAGGGGAGAGGAGAGAGAGAGGGACAGAGGAGGGAGGAGGGAGAGAGGAGGAGGAGTGAGGGACAGAGGGGGGGAGGAGGGGGTGAGTGGGGGGAGGGGGGGATGTGGGGAGTAGAGGAGAGGGAGAGAGTAAAGAGATAGTGGGGATAGAGGGAGGAGAGAGAGAGAGGGAGGAGAGAGGGAGGAGGGAGAGAGATGGGAGAGAGGTGCAGACAGGGGGTGCGCTCTGGAGACATGCCATGGGGGAGGGAGTGTGTGTGAGAGAGAGAGATGTGGTGGTAGAGTGAGGTAGAGAGTAAAGAGATAGTGGGGATAGAGGGAGAGAGAGAGTGTGTGAGAGTGAGGAAGATTTGAGAGAGAGGTGCAGACAGCGGGTGAGCTCTGAACATGCCATGGGGTCTGCTGCAGTCATGTGAGATGATCCCAGAGCACAGGTCCTACAGACACACACAAACAAGCGCACAAACACACACACACATGCACAAACATACACACTCATGCACGAACACACACACTCATCCACGAATGCACACACAAACACATGTACATACAAACACACACACACACAAGCGCACAAACACACACACTCATGCACAAACACACACACAAACTCATGTACATACAAACACGCACACAAACACACACACTCATGCACAAACACACACACGCACAAACACACACACTCATGCACAAACACACACTCATGCAGAAACACAAACACATGTACAAAAACACACACACACACATACAAACACACGCACAAACACACATATAAATACGCACAAAAACACATACACATACATACAAACACACACACACAAACACACACACATGCAAAAACACACAGGAAATTACACTTTTATTAAACACATTTGTCATATTTTTGTTCATTAATAATAATGTCCCTCGAGGATCAATAAAGAGTTTGTCTAATTATTTCACTTAAAGTCACAGTGTGAAAGATTCTGGGGGTGGAGAGTCACCTGCATTATTCTGTGAAAACACAAAGTTAAAGCCATACTTTGGAACATTTTCCACGGAGACAGATACGTTTTATGGTCATAGTGTGAAATATTACAGCCATGGAAACAAGCAGGACGTGTTAGGTTTGTGGAGTTGCAAGCCTGCCCACAGTAAGGAAGTAAGGACTTTTTTCAGTGCTATAAAACACCCATAATGAAAAAAACATGCTTCTACTTTTGTCTATTTTATGGCCAAAAAAAATAGACATACTGGAGCTTTGATAAAATATGAATTACATGTGATAAAAGTACATGTATTACTGTGTAAAATGAGAGAGGAGCAGATTTAGGAAACAGGGCAGTGGAGGAGAGGAGACGAGAGAGGGGGAGTGTGGAGGAGAGGGACAGGAGTGTGGGGGAGAGGGGGGAAAAAAGAGGGGGAGAGGAGGAGAGAGAGTGGGAGTGTGGGGGAGAGGGGAGTGAGGAGGAAACAGCTGGTAGATCTAGGAAGTTGGGGTGAGTTGGGAGAGGGGTGAGATGGGGGCAGGTTCACTTCGGGGAGAGAGAGAGTGTGAGTGTGTGTGTGGGGGGGGCAGGTTCACTTCGGGGAGAGGGGACGACACCGGGGCAGAGAGGCAGAGGGGCAGTTGGAGTTTGGTGCCCGGAGGAAAAGTTTGTCCCAAAGACGAGAGCTGATCCAAAAGGAGGAAATGGACCCTCTGAGGAACGGACTGGACTGAGACCAGGTCAGGACTCTGCTCTGGGTTTAAAGGGGACATGAGTTATACAGAACAAAAGACGATTTGCTTTAGAGGAGACACAGCTTACACTTCAGTAACACGAAGAATAAAACTTGTACAAGAAAATACTACTCCACTTGTACTGTATACATTCTACTTTACTGTATAAATTCGAGTTATGCTTCAATGCAAATGTAAAGTTGTGAAACAAGAAATGAAACCTAAATTGTTAAACAAGCACTATGTAACTTTTCCGGTGAAGCATGTGTCTAAAATTTTGTCTCTATGGCGATATAATTACTTTGCTTGGAATGTTTCCCAGTATGGTGTTAAACTTAGTTATCTCCATGGAAACAAGCAGGAGATGCCACCAGACCAAGTCATCGGTTAGATCTGTGGAGAGGGTGGCCCCCTGACTGTAGGTGTGCATGTTCTTTGAGCATTAAAACACCCGTACCTGAATGAATGGTAGACGGCTAAGGTTAATGCCACACTGCAAAACATCTCGGAGAAAGTAATATGACTGAGTGAGCTGTATTTAAGTTTCAAAAGGGTCAAAGTCTATACTGTTGCATTAAGTTTTATTATTTATCTCGTCTCAAATGAGGGTGCAAACCTTTATAAATGAGGTTTCCACTCCTGTAGACCTGGCCCTGTAATACCATCTCCATGAAGATGAGCAGGTCTTCAACCCGAAAAGTTACACAGTGCACCTTTAAGAGTAGATCAACAGAATACAACGATTGTTTATGTGGCACACAGTTCTATGAATGAAAGTGAGCCTTAAGATAAAAAGCCTCTTCAAACCTATTCCAAAACAATTTCACTGTAGTACTATTGCACCTGCTACTGCCCCCTCCTGTGTAATTGCCACACGAGTACTACTGTTACTATGGAGTACGAGTCTGACCCTCATGTGTCCCATAATGAAGTACAGAGACCTGAGCTCACACTTTCCATGGAACAGAGTCTCTAATATTTGGTCATGTTATAGGCCTGATATAGTTCTGATACAGTCCTGATATAGTCCTGATATAGTCCTGGTTCAGTCCGGGTTTAGTCCTGTTATGATTCTGGTTTAGTCCTGTTTCAGTTCCCGGTTTGTCCTGTTTCAGTCCTGTTTTAGTCCTGGTTTAGTCCTGGTTTAGTCCCGGTTTAGTCCCTGGCTCAGTCCTGGTTTAATCCTGGCTCAGTCCTGTTTTAGTCCTGGGACAGAGTAAGAGGAGCCTTCACAAATGTTTGGCTCTGATGCAGCAGATGTTATGTGAACACCTCCTGGATTGTGATGGGACGGTCACAGAGATTTCACAATAGAACACAGTCCTGTTTCAGAGGAGGCTCGTGTCAGGAGAACATCAGTATAAACATGTCTCTGTGGAGTTTGCATATTCTCTCTGTGTCTGGGCAGGGTACCCTGGTCTCCTCTACCCAGGCTCTCGACAGACTGATATTTGTCACTTTGAATAGAGTTCAACACATAAGTCTGAAACGGCTCTCACTGAAAATGATCAGAAAACACAGAACATCATGACAATTATTTGAATCTGATTGGTCGAAGCGTCACAACAACAGAACAAGATGAAAACTTAAACTTTTGTTACATTCACAAATGCACAAAGGTCTGTCAGCGTCACTATGTTATGTTTGTTTTGGTTTGTTTGGGCTTTTCTCCTTTGGCTTCTGCACAAACCTTCATGCTGCTCTGTGATTGGTCCATCCTTACAGTGGGAATCTCTCAAGATAAATTCTCATGAGTCTGTGACTCACAGATATCGTGATAATCCATCACGCTATGTAAGACTAGGTATCTTAGTCTTGCAGTATGATGAAGTCTCGCGATTTTTGTGAGTCACAAACTCTTGAGAATCCATTTTGTTCAGCTCCCAAGACTGACCAATCACAGAGCAGCAGCGTGGTTTGGGCAGAAACCAGCGCTGAACGAACCAATACAAACATGGAGACACAGGCAGATGTTCTTTGGCCTGTTTTAGTGGAAATATACACTTTTGTTTTGGTTTTTGTAAAACTTTGTGCTTTTGTAGAGGAAATATGTCTGTGGTTTTCTCCAAACGAGATTCAGCTAAAGCTTGATTTCTTGGCTTGTTCTGCGTCACGTTGAACAATCAGCATTAAGAATTTGTCCTCTGATTGGTTCTAATTACTTTCAGCAAGAGTATTCACAGAAGTCAGTTCAAAATGCAACACACATCAGGGTGGAGAGAGGCAAGTTACTGGTTACCCCCTTAAACTTGAAGTTTAGAGTTTAAAAAATAGATTAAGACAAAAATCTAGATTTTTTACTGTTGGTTTGGTGGGAGTTTTCAAGTTTGGTCCCAACTCTGTTGTCTGTCCTGTGATTTCAACAGGAGCTGTTACAACTAACCTTATTAGCATAATAATGCTAACTTTGGTTTTTGACATGATAATGACAAAAAAGGGGAAAAAAATTAAGTTACAGTATAGTGACTTAACTTAATGAGTTTTTTTTGCATATCTCTGAACTCTCATTTGTTCCCAACAGTGCAACAAAACTTCACTAACATTTAGACCATCGTCCGGTAAAATGGACAAAGAGGACGGAGACAACTCGAGTGAGGAGAAACTCAAACTGGATGAATGCAAAGAAACCAAAGACAAGAACAACCGTTTGGAGAAGGACATCAGTGAGAAGGCCCCTAGGAAGCGCCGGTGTGGATGGAGAGGAGGCTGGGCGCTCACCGAACGTCTGGCTATAAATGTGTCGGGGATGAGGTACGAGACGCAGCTCCGAACGCTCGCACAATTCCCTGACTCGCTGCTAGGGGACCCCAAACGCCGCCTACGCTATTTCGACCCACTGAGGAACGAACTATTCTTGGACCGGAGCCGGGCCTGCTTCGATGCCATCCTATACTTCTACCAGTCGGGCGGGAGGCTACGGCGGCCCGTGAACGTACCTCTGGACATGTTCATGGAGGAGCTGAGGTTCTACGAGCTCGGACAGGACGTAATGGACCGCTTTAAGGAAGATGAGGGATTTGCAAAGGAGGAAGAGAGGGAGCTGCCACAGGGGGATCTACAGAGGCGGCTGTGGATGCTGTTTGAGTATCCGGAGTCTTCCAGCGCCGCCAGGATCATCGCCATCATCAGTGTCATGGTGATTGTGGTGTCCATCCTCATCTTCTGTCTGGAGACTCTACCTGAGTTCAGGCACGAGAAGGAGCTCCGAGAGGTGAGAAAGGCTCATTTAAGCTCCACTTTGTATGTAAACAAGTCTGTGCTTTCCAAGCATAGACTGTATATATAAATGGACATACTAACCCGCTAGCCTCTGTGTTCCAAATAGGAAGTGAGCATGGGCACACTTCTGGTTCCATTGACTCTGGCTACAAATCATTTTCTATTGAAAAGCTGTCGGCCCTCTCTCTGTAACTGCTGCAGTCAGGTTCAGCGTTTTGGTCTTAAATGTTTGTATGGGGACTCCATGACCCAGGTTTTTTTATTTTGCTATTATGTCCGTAAATCAAGATATAAACATTAATAACAGTCAAATCAGATGCCTTCTTTCCCTGAGGTTGCCCCTTCTAGCGTTAGCAACAAGTTTGATTGACAGGGTTGCTAAGCGACCTCTCCCCGCCAAACCAGCGATGCGGGTGGGAAGGGGTGTTACCTACCTCACTACTGACTGGTTCTTTGCTATAACACTCGGAATTCCAAATACGGAATTCTGCTCCAAATTGGCCCCTATATCTGTAGCCTCAATGAGCTTCATTTGACTGGAGCCGAACGCTGTGGGTGATGTCACACTCACTTAGTCCACTTCTTCATACAATCTATGCCAAAACCACCCAGACACTCTCACTGAGATAATTGCAGACTTGAGCCATGTGCTAGGATTCACAGTAGCATTATATTACACCCTCGTTTAAAAGGGTTTAAAATAATAAAGCGCTCACATGTGTGGAGCTTTTCTTCAGACGCAGACACTGAGGAGGTGCTGATGGATCACACTTTGTTAAACACTTAAAACTATCTGAGGTCACACACTTCCTCCAGCTCCACAGAAAAGCTATAAGAAGAACAGGTCAAACAAGACGACAAGAAAGACATAGCTCCATGAGAGGAATGTGAACTCACTCATACTACTCATACACCATGCCCAAACGATCCCATTCACTGAGAATGATGTAGTTCATTTGACTTGCTTCAAAATGTTTCAAACTAGTTTTACATCAGTTTTATTTTCCAAAGCACAGAGTGGCATTGTGGCTAAGTGGTTAACATCCATCACAGCAAGAGGGACTCCCTAAAATTGCAACCATGTTGCAACCATGGCAACCAATTTTTAAACAATGTTTTCCTGTTCATCTGAGACTTTTTGACAAAACAAAGGCTGTGTTTGAATATCCACACTATCCCCACCATTTTTAGTGGTGCCTGAATGTCCAGTTGGTGAAAAAGTAGTGCAATCAAAATTTACCACAATGCACCTTGAAAAGTAATGTCCACGACTGAATGAAGCAGATAGAAGTATCAGTTTATTGCACTGTTGATCCTGCTTATGAATAAAACACAATTAAATAAACCGTTATGGTGTAAAGTGCTAGCGTTAGCTACTTTAGCCCAAGCTGTTAAAAGAGAGATAATTTCCACATCCAAGATAAAAAGTTCAGTTCAATTTACTTGAAATCCAGTTTGACATAAACTTGTATGATCATTATTAAGTCCATGTCTGTGCAATCCTTGAGATGTCCAGGACTTTTCGCTGCTCATCCAAGCTGCTTCCTCGTGGATGAGCAGCGAAACATCTTCACTCCTACAACGTTTTGTCGTTCGATAGATTTAACTTTGGCTTTTATTATTAGTCCATTAAAAACTTGTGCCAGTCCAATCTGATCATTATCTATGACAGAAATCAAGTTTTATCAGAGTTTAGCCTTTAGATTTTTTTCACCCAGACCCAGGGTCACGTGACCTGAAAGCAGTGAGCTGTGTGTCTGAAACCCTCTGTGAACGAGGCTCTATAGAGTGCGGGGTTGTTGAGTGAATGTGGGCAGGGGTGGGCAAACTTTTTGACACACAATGGGTTCTAAAATTTGACAGAGGGGCCGGGCCCAGACATATATATTACATTATAGATTTGGCCTGTAACATGTCGCAAAGCATGAATATGCAAGGCTCATTGTACAAATTGTTTTCCAAATGCATTCATTAAATTAATTCATTAAATAAATTTCAGTTAAATAAACAGCAGTAAACAAGGTTCACCCTTACCTATTTTAATAAAATTGGGCACGTTCAGTGGGCCGGATTAATAAGCCAAAGGGCCGTGTGTGCCCCGGGCTGTAGTTTGCCCATGTCTGGGTTAGGGGCATTTGGATACTAAGTAAATTTAGACCTCAACACAACAGTCGAAGTCTATCAATGTTTAGGCTGCATCAGGGTCAGGATTTTCATGGACAGACAATATATTTTTTCACGATCAGTGTTAGGATCAGGATCAGAGTTAGGATCAGGATCAGGGTTACGATCAGGGTCAGGATCAGGGTTCAGATCAGGGTCAGGATCAGAGTCAGGATCAAGGTCAGGATCAGCCATACCAGTCAGGGTCAGGATCAGGGTTAGGATCAGGGTCAGGATCAGGGTTAGGATCAGGGTCAGGGGTCAGGATCAGGGTTAGGATCAAGATTAGGCTCAGTTATGTTCAGGATCAGGGTCAGGATCAGGGTTAGGAATCTGTAGATGAATGAAAGTATTAGTTAACTGTATTTAATGGATAAAAAAAAATCACTGCCAATGTCTCTGAATTTTCTAATTTGCATATGTGGATTATGAAACAAACTCACTCTCCAAGAAAATACAGCACGCAGCAGAGGGTTAGCTTTGACTAACATGGAACACTAAGCCCCGTCAGCAACAAGGTCCTGGGTTTGATTGCCGGGTCGGCTGGGAGTGTGACGTTCTCCCTTTCCCAGACCACACGCTCTCACAACAGTTTACAGAGATTTAGGTCTGGATCCGTGTCCTGTCTCCTCAATTTCTGATGGGTGTGACTGACAGGTGGATTAACCAGTCAGAGAAACATGTGGTCTGTTTGTATCAAAACAAACATGGAAGCTTATGAGTGAAAAATAAAGAGACTAACAGAGGACTGAGGAACAGAGCGGACTTCTGCAGAATCTATGAGATGCACAAAACTCTATTTATCTAAGGCAAGAGTTCAAGATTTGATTCTAAATGATACGAGAATCCCCAGAGAAGATTCATGTTTAAGTAACACTGCATTATTAGGCTGTCTGCATCTTGAACGCTCAAAGTCGCTCTGTTCCACCTTGTGATATCATGAAGTAGTAGTTTTCAAGTTAACAGCTCCTTTTACCTTTAGTTCAGTAGAGATTGGCGATTCCAGGGCTGAAATCAATCAAATAATTCTAGTGAAGGTGTATGGAGTTTAAAAACTCAATGGAGCACTTCCTGTAATAACCACAGGATGACATCACAAGGTGGAGTGTTTTCTATTTGAGAGAAGACTCAGCCTAAATATGCAGGGTTTGTGTGTTAAACATTTGTGAATGAAAAAAACACCATTCCAGGTCTGTTTGTGATGAGGAAACAACATTATAACATAGATCAGAGAATAGCGTAATATGGCCCTTTAAAAAGTAAATAGTTTTAATAAAATTTGAGCTCCTAACTGTAGATGTTACATTTGGAGGTCCCAGGATCAGGGCAGCTCCTGGAGGTGATGGGAATGTTCATGGAGAGTATTTTGGACAGGACTTGTTAAATCGGATCCAGGAACAGTTAAACCCAGAGGAAAAGTGCACGAGGTGATAGAAAACAAGACGGCTGTTTGCGGCTCTCAGAGGGATTGGCTCAGAAACACAAGATAACAGAGACGTGTCCTGCTGTCTGCTCTATATAACACATTAATATGGCTTTAGATCTGCCTTTGAAGATTATAGCCATCATGGTTTAAAGGGCCTATATTACACTATTTTCTGATCTATGTTATAATGTAGTTTCCTCATCACAAACAGACCTGGAGTTGTGTTTTGTTTCATTCACACATGTTTAACACACAAACCCTGCATATTTAGGCAGGGTTTGTGAGTTCTTCAGAAAACACTCTGTTCCACCTTGTGACGTCATGTGATAATACAGGAAGTGCCCCACCGTGTTTTTAAACTCCATACACCTTCACTAGAATCATTTGGATGATTTCAGTCCTGGAATTGCCGATCTCTACTGAACTAAAGGTAAAAGGAGCTGTTAACTTGAAAAGTCCAGGTATGTTTTTGAGGAGGTAACAACATTATAACATGGCGAAAAGTTCATATCAGTCAGTTTTGTGTAATATAGAACATTTAACTTACATGAACAAACTTTCCGGTGGAGAATCTGCCACCTGCTTGTCTTCATGGAGATGTTATTACTATGCCTGGAATGTTCCACAGAATGGCATTAAACTTGTATATCTCCATGATGACAATTCAGATTTAATCAAAGGGGCAGTTACACAATTAAAACTTGTGTGTACGGGCTACTCTGTGTTAGTACAAGGACATTTAAACAGCTGAAAGAAACACTCACTCACAGCTGACTCCTGTGTACTGCCTGTGACCTTGGTTCACACAGGTGTTTAATCTGCTACTACCCACAAGAGCTTCAGTACACTTCTTTTGTTACAAAACACAAGACTATACAATTAATAATGATAATACATGTAATACACATGTGAAGATGGGGCATTAGAGTTACCAGACTGCTATGTCACTCTGACTGTATAAAGTAGTGGACAAAGTGAGTGTGACATCACCCCGTAGTGTTCGGCTCCAGTCAAATGAAGCTCATTGAGGCTACAGTTATAGGGGCAATTTAGAGCCAAGTTCCATATTTGGAATTCTGACTGAGCCAATCTGCAGCGATTGGCTCCCGCTAGCGTTAGCAACAGGCTAACGCTAGCGGGAGCAAGCTCAATGAAAGAAGGCGCCTGATTTGTCTGTTATTAATGTTCATATTTTGAATTATGGACAAAATAGAGAAATAAAAACACCAGGTTAATACTAACATTTTAAGACCAAAATGACGAGCCTGATAGCAGTAGTTACAGAGAGAGGGACGACAATTATTCAATGTTAAGTGAATTGAAGCCAGAGTCGATGGAGCTGGAAGTGCACTCATGCTCACTTCCTAAAAGTGGCGTCTAGCAGGTTAGCTTTGTCCAGGGAGATATATATATATATATATATATATATATATATATATATACATACATATATACATATATATATATATATACACACACACACACATATACATATATACACATATATACATACAGACTCATGTATATATATATATATATATATATATATATATATATATATATATATAATATATATATATATATATATCGCCTATGCTCTCTGAATTGAGTCCTCTATCGGCTCTCTCTCAAAGCGATTGGGAAAAGGCTGAACGAGAAATCATAGACTGTACATATAAATGGATGCAGCTAACCTGCTAGCCACTGCTTTTGAAAGAGGAAGAGAGTTTTGGCGGCGGCTCTGATGTCAAGTTTTGGAAAAAAACGTTGCCCCTATCTTAAGCCTGCTGCTGTCAGGCTCGTCATTTTGGTTTTAAAATCACATTAACCCACTCTGCATGAGTCTAGTGCTTTAATTTCACAATTTCTTCCCTAAATCAAAATATGAACATTAATAACAGACAAATTAGCTGATGTCACACTGGTTAGCGTTCGCAACATGTTTGACTGACAGGGTTGCTAAGCGCTCGCCCCCTGCTAAACTAGCAGTGTGGTTGGGAAGTTGCCTTCAACCACCTGGCTTCCTGCTTGGCTGTTTAGCTGAACTGCTAGTCTCGATGAGCTTCATTTGGAGCCAAACGATATGGGTGATGTCACACTTCCATGTCTTCAAACTGTCTAGAGAAAAATAAACTTTGGTTAAATCCAGTTGAGAGAAAAGACATCTTTACTTCCCACCATGTTGGTTTGGGTTTGTTATTTTACAGTAAGGATAGGACGATAAACAATAATATTGTTTATTGTGATAAAAAAAAGTTGACAACAATTAATTTGTATTAGAGGGGGGCCTTCTTGTCCCGGGCCCCCAATGTCTGTCGACGGCCCTGCTTGTCCATAATGTTCTCTGCTAACACATTGGTGTTTTCACACAAAGTGCAATTATATAATAGTTGTTTAAAATGTGGAACTTATTCATAACATAAAAAAATATATAATTAATATCCAGGACATTTTTAAACTTTACATTTTTTATCTTTATCATGATAATATCGTTAATCACAATTATTTCCACCATGATAATTGCAACACAAAATTTCAGTATCGTCCCATGTTTTTTTTTACAGTAAGAATGGCACAAAGCGAGGAGCCGGGTGCAGGTGTTTGTGAACGGTCAAAGGAGCAGTCTCACAGAGAAGAGAGGGACAGTGTAGAGACACACTGAGACATGGGGTCGTGTAGTGTTACTCTGCACAGATCTGAGGGTTCAAAATAGAGCCGGAACAGACACGCCACATAGACCAGTGCTGTATTAATAAACTGTGAGTCACGCGCTGGACACAAGCAGAAAAACACTTTTCTGATGAGACCCACGGATCTGGACTTGGATCATTCACACAGAGACACCAGACATTCACAAGAGCAAGCATGGAACCTTTCACATACAGAAGGAGCCCTTACTGTGTGCCCTTGCTTAGTCCTGGTTTACGCCAGGGTTAGTCTTGATTTAGTCCTGGGTTAGTCCTGATTTAGTCCTGGG